>BRKX01000010.1:48882500-49310000 GCA_026008535.1 Perilla frutescens
GGGGAGCAAGAATCCTCAAGGATGCCAAAGGTAGCAAATCACCGATGAAGTGAACTAAGATTAGGGAGAATGAGGGAGAAAACTTCCTTTATTCATTTTAGTTTAGGGGGAAAGAACGAAATTTTTTTACCGCCAATAAGTTCTAATTCTTTGAGGTACAGCCAATAAATTTAATTTTTTTCTCATCATATCCACTGTAGAAAAATACCTCATATTAATTTCAAATTCTTTATCCAATTAACATGCTCTTTTTTAGGAGATAAAAATTAAATATACATCCAATAACCATGTATCAATCAACAAACTATTAAGAAAACTAATAATATGTCAATATTTATCCAACTATATATATATATAAATACATAGTGTAAATAAAAGAAAATATTGATAAAAGAAAATATTGATAAAATATTTAAGTAAAAGAAAATATTGATAAAATAAAATTTGAATATACTTAATTAAAATATTTTTAATTTGATCACCGAATGAAATCAACATAAAAATAACTAACATTAAGAAAATCATTAGAAGTAATCAAAACTATGGACCAATTAATACCATGAACAATAAAATAAACTTATATAAATGATTTGAAAAAAAAAAAACAAAAATACATGGGATGAAGATTATGGCTTATCCTTCATATATTTTTCTTGATTTCATTTAGTTAAACAAAAAATAAATTGATGAAATAAATAATAACTAATAAATTTTAATTGTTAATTATAAACAATAACTATTTGTGTTGTTACTCGAAATAGTTTATGCTTTAGACTAGAGTAAAAAAAAATGTTAATTATTAATGACATAGTTAATGTTTTGTTGATCTTGCCTGAACATTGTCATAAAAATTTAATTACTTAATTTTGATCAAAACAATCATTTGTCCTTAATTTTACTCAATGCACTATCACATGGTTAAATTGACAATATTAAAATAAATGGATAAAATTCAAAAGATAAAATAAAAATACAAATATTTGTTAGTTTTGTTTTATGTTTTTTTTACAATATTAGGTCTATTATTTATTTTCATGCATAGATAATTACAAAACTAAAAATACAATTTTTTAACAAACAAAATATTTAAGGAAAATAAATTTTTTTGAATATACTTAATAAAAATATTTTTAATTTGATCATTGTATGGGATCAACATGAAAATAATTTATGTTAAAAAATCGTTAGATGTATTCAAAACTATGGACCAATTAATACCACTAACTATAAAATAAACTTATAAAAATGATTTGAAGATAAACATAAATGTAGGGTGTGAAGATTATGGCTTATCCTTCATATATTTTTCTTGATTTCATTTAGTTAAAAAAAATGGATTAAATAAATAATGACTAATAAATTTTAATTATTAATTACAAATAATAACTATTTGTGTTATTAGTCGAAATAGTTTATGTTTATTATTAATTGGACCAGTGTAGAAAAATAATTATTATTAATGGCATAACTAATGTTTTATTGATCTATCATAAATATTGTCATTATAATTTAATTAGATAATTTTGATCAAAATAATAATTTGTCCTTAATTTTACTCAATTCACTAATACATGGATAAATTGACAATATTAAAAGAAATGCGTAAAATTCAAAAAAATAAAATAAAAATACAAAGTTTCGTTTTGTTTTATGTTATTTTATACTATCGTGCCTATTATTTATTTTCATGTATAGATAATTACAAAACTAAAAATACAATTTTTACCAGACATAAAATATTTAAGAAAAGGAAAATGTTGATAAAAATTTGAATATACTTAATAAAAATATTTTTAATTTGATCATCGAATGGGATCAACGTGAAGATAATTAATTAATATTAGAAAAAATTCATTAGAAGTAAACAAAACTATGGATCAATTAATACCATTACCTATAAAATAAACTTATAAAAATAATTTTAAAATAAACACAAATATATGGGATGAAGATTTTGATTTATCCTTCAAATATTTTTCTTGATTTCATTTAATGTGTTGCTTCTCTAAAAAATATAATTTATCATATGGACATTGGATAATGTGATTTATTGAAATTTTAGTTATTGACTCTTTTTTTTTGTATACTCTATCCACTACTAATTTACATATAAATAAAACAAAACAACGTTGGGATTCTATTGATTAAAGAAAATAATTACTATATAATCATTAGACAAAAATATAAGTAAAAATATTAAGAATTATGTTACATTTAATTCTTTAATTTGGTCATATGTCATCTGTATGTATTTCATAATACATTTTACAATAACCATTTTGATACACATATAATTTATGGACAAAAAAATGATACATGATCACGAAATCAAAAATTTACACCCATGCTTATTATATCTAGCAATTATGTGTAAGTAAATATTTATTTAAATAATTTTATAAAAAAATATTTTAAAAAGCCACGAGGAATTATGTGTGAGCCTTTACGCACATATTTACATATGTAGTGAATATGTGTGATTGATTATTTTTAAAAAAGTATTTATTAAAAAATTATTTATTTTAAAATGTCACATAGGAGCAAAGGAATTTAAAAAGATTCATGAATCATGGTGCCAAAAAATTTCATGTGCCCTTTACCTACACATTTACATAACTAGTGATTATGTGTGGTTAATTGTTTTTTTTTTTAAATATTATCAAAAAAATTATTTATTTTTAAATGCCACAAAGACATAAAATTTAAAATAAATTTGAAATTCATTTCACCAAAATGCAAATGTAATTTAAAGGTTTTAACCACACATATTAAATGTCACTAGGCAAATAAAAGTGTCAAATCCCTTCATCCACACATTTTATAATTATGTGTGGCAAAATAACTACATATTATTATGTGTGGCAAATTTATATGTGGCTAAAATTTCAATTTCTTGTAGTGTTGTTGTGTTGTGATTGGAATATGTCATACTTTGATGACTTCTTGAATGATGAATTGTGCCTTGATCATATTTTCTTGAGCTTATAAATGTAAGGTTTTGATCCTGTGAGCATGACTTATCCTTAAAGTGCTCACCTTTCTTTGATGAGTGTGTCAGATTATGTTAATCAGTACTTGATTTGCTTTGTTGTCACGATTTTGTTTCTCTTGAGTTTCAAGCATGAAAATGATTAAGGCAATTAGGATTTACCCACGCTTTGGCCTGAAGAAATATTCCATGCCCTGAATTGCCAATTAGTAAGCCTGTTTGAGCTTTAAATTCCAATTTTTTTTTCTTATTTCAGCCACTATACACTTAGCCTTAGCCTTTAATTTTAGCCTGCTTTTGACCTTAAGAATGTGCAAGTTATTTTCTAACTAGTTGAGCTACACTAACAGAAAAGGTGATGCTGGAAGATTTGAAGGGCGATTTAATGCTCCTGTTCTCCAAAAAAAAAAAAAAAGAAGAAAAGAGAAGAAGCAAAGCTTCGAAAAAATAAAGAAAAAAAAACAAAGAAAAGAAAGAAATAGAACATCAAGGAGGGGTGAAAGAAACAAGAAAAAAAAGTGAATAAAGAAATTCCCTATGGTTATTTGTTTAAGACCACCAACTTTGAATTATAATTGTTAAGTAGTGCAGCTATGTTTGGACTCTACACTTTGAAATACTTGCATATTCTTAGTTTATTGAGCCACTCATCCAAAAAGAATCCTACCTATAAACCCGAGCCCCATTATAACCCTTGGAGAAAGACCTTTTGATTCATGTTTGATCTTAATGATTGATAATTTTAGTGACAGATGAGCAAATCTATGTTAAGAATAACAAATCATGACTTGTGTGAAATTCCATGTATCATTTTTCTTGTTGAGAGAATTAGAGTGAATCCTGGTGAGGTTGGATCAATGTGCATAATTTTGACTTGAATGAAAGGCATTGGTATATTTCTTGAAACAATACAGGTTGATGGTTTGTGGTTGGTTGAGTTGTAATCCCTCCTCCGAGTACTTTTCGGTTTGTGGCAGCTTATACTTGTTGGTGTCGTTTTCGTTTGGAGTCTGTGTTGTGTGTTTAGATATGCTCGAGGACGAGCATGGTTTAAGTGTGGGGGGATTTGATAGCACATATTGTACTTGCTTTTATTGTTATCTTTCGGTGTCATTTCTCCTAATTAAGTGCCCTATACTTGTGTATTTTAGAAGAATGATGTGTTTGTTGAGTTGTGTAGGGATGTAGTACAAAGTTGGAGAAATGGCAGGTTTTTAGTGCAAGAAAAAAAGCTGAGTGAAGAAAGAACAAAATTCGAGTCTGAGTAGATCCGGCCGTAAGGGCTTGCAGCTGGAAAACTGGAGCGGAAGTTCTAGAATCTGGGCCTGAGCGTGAATTTTATGGGCTTGCACACGATTATTGTTTCAGCCATAATCTGGAGGCGGCTGCAAGGAGTCCCACCGCCTCTAGAAGTCTTTATCTTGGCAATTACCTAGTTTAGATTGATTTAGGATTTTATTTCCTTATCTAATGTTTTAATTATGGATATTATATATAGATTAGGACTTATCTCTATGATGGATTCCATTCATTCACGAAAAAATGCAGTAGCAGAGAGACATGTTCCACCAGATTTTTAATTCATCTTCTTCGTTATTTTATGGTGCTCGATTATTTCTTATTGCGGTTCGACTTTAATATGAGTTCAAGCTAAGTTCTTTTCTTATTCCGGTGACAACTAACGAAGCCCTAGCCTAGCTAAATTGTGAGATCTATTTGTGCTTTTATCATTCAATTAATTTGCATGCATTTGTTATTCTTTGTATTTTGAGTCGTTAATTATTTCGATATTGCTAGATATGTGCATATTTAGTAATTCAGAATTAATTACTAGCCAATTAAATCGGCCATACGTAATTGTAGTTTAGGTTTAATAAGTGGTAAAAAGGTTCTTCAGAACTAGGGGAATAACAGAATTAATTTAACAGTCCCGCATCAGAGTCTGTGAAGTTAAGAATCGGGATTCTCTAGTGCTCAAAGTTGTCGGCTCATTAAACCTATAGAGCGTCTCTTACGGTTGTCAGTCGATTATGGAAATAATTAGTGAAGCGTCTTCCTGATTATCAAGAAACTACAGAGGAATTAGGCTGCGTCAGTAAGCGTCTTCGATAGCTATAACTGATTTGTATGAGTAAATTGAATTAATCTTTGCGTCGAGGATCAGTTTAGGTAAGCTAGGGTGGAGTTAATTGGAATCCGGAATATTTCTTCTCATATTTTAAATCCGGCCGTTCGTTTTGTTAAATTGTGCATTTATTTTCTATTTATTTATTAATTTCGTTCAGTTTATTATAAGCACAAAAAACCCTCTGGAAAGTTTAGTTATACAGATTGAAGATTAAGAGTAATTCTCACCCGTCCTTTGGGAGATGATCCTGCTTGCCACTGTACTCTGTAGTGTGGCCTTGCCGACGAAAGTCGGAACATTTATTTTTGGTGAAAATGACGCATCAAATTTTGGCGCCATTGCCGGGGATCGGTTTCAAGTAGTGATTACAGGAAATTTTCAGTTTGTTATTTACTTTTCTTTATTTTTTATTTTTTCTAGTACATGACCCGTTCCTCTGTAGAAAAAGATTTAGTGTTTGATCCAGAGCCAGAGAGAACGTTACATCGATTGAGGAGAGCTGCTAAGGAGTCTAAGGGGACTCTCGAATCTGAAAGAAGCACTCTTGGTATTGATCAACTTTTCGAAATGGCCAATAATAAAAATCCACCGAACCCGCAAGACCTTGCTGCAGGACGAGCCCTCCTCAATACCAACGAGGCTGATCCTGAGCCCGAACATGAGCCTCTCATCAGAGAGCTGGGTCGACTTCGAAGCAATCGTCCCATCTGCATTGTGCTACCGCCAATCGTAAATAATGAAAGCTTAGCGGAATACTGGGAGAGATTTCAACAACAGTGCCGCAAATGCCCGGACCATGGATTCACTGATTATCAGCTTCTGACTAATTACTTTTATCGTGGCATGTCTTCTTTTGATACGAAAATCGTCGATGCTGCCAGCGGGGGGTCTCTTACCAACAAAACCCTTGGTGAGGCCAAACAGCTCATCATAGACATGGCTTATGGAGGACAACAATATGAAGAAGAAGACGAGAGCAGACATTGACCTGTAAGGGCAATCGACCGAGCCGAAGGATCGGGAGTGCATGAAAAGATAGATGCCCTCACTTCTTTTATTTTCTTTTTCTTTTTCTTTTTACTTTCTTCTCTTGTATATTCTTATATATATATATATATATATTGATTTATTTATGTATGTATGTATTTATATGGTGATTGAACTATTTTATTATAAATCTTGAGTTATGTTTCAACATTGTAAATCTAGCCTAATGGTTAATCTTTAATTTTTATACTCAAAGGTCTAAGGTTTAAATATATTTGGGAACAGATTATTATTTTAATTAATGGATGTATTTTATGACTAGTTTTAATTAAAATTATGGAATTATTTTCGAAAATTGAATTTAGTTTAATGCTTGGGGATTAATGTTTATTTCAAAGAGGTTCAAGGTTCAAATCCTATTGCATGCATTTTTAGATCTATTTTATTGCAATTAATATCTTCTGTTTTAACTATAATTAATTAAAATCATGTGTTAAATTTCGAAAATGGTATCTGCCTTAATGGATATGTTTAGATTTGTTAACTAAAAGGTTAAGGGTTTAAATCCTATTAATATAGTTTTAATTTATTTTTAATAGTTTTTATCTAAGATTATTTTGGATCTTATATAATTAATGTCACTTAATAAATTTCGAAAATGGTGTTTAGTTAAGTGGTTAGAGTCCAAATTATTGTTTGAGAGGTCTGGGGTTTTATTCTCATTAAGTTATTATTTATGCTTTTAATCTTTTTATCATAAAAACTTTCTGGACTATATAAATTATTAATGTTGGATTATAAATTTGGAAAATGAGTCTTAGCCTAGTGGTTAGCATTCTAATTGTGAATAAGGGGGTCCAATGTTCGAAGCCTCTTTATGCAGTTTTAATTCATTCTTGTTTTGTGTATTTAATTCAAAGCATTCATGAAGCTATTTAATTAAAGTGGTATGTTATATGTTATATAAAATCATTTGGTATAGTGGTTAAAGTCTCATTATTTTATAGTAAAGTCATGAGTTCAAATCCTTTTGACTACAATTTTATTTATGCATTTATTTATTTAATTTATTTCTTTTTCTATTTTGTTTAAATTTAGAATTTAATTTAAAATTAATTATATTATAAGTGACACTTTACTTTAGTGGAATATTATTTCCTCTTGAACCATTCATTTAATCATATGATTTTAACCTACATGATTAAAATATATATTTCTCAATCAAGTACTCGGGTATAGCTTCTTAAAGCTAGGATTACCCGTTTGATCTCCAAGCGTCGTCTTTTCACGACCTTATTCTATAGACTTGTCTTTATACCCTTATACCCGTATTTACATTATAGAATAGGTTAATAACCTCAATAAACTTCTAAGTCTTAGTCTTTATGTGTAGGACAAAACCCGGAACATCGGACTTAGGGGACTTCTAGAAGAATCGCTAAAGCTTCAGCTTTAATAGCTATCAAGATGGGCTACTATACTATCTTTGCAAATTTTAACTTTCGAGTTATTAAGCTCTACTTTATGGAGCAAAAATGGGAAATATAATTCGCATCATTTCAGCATTGAAGGCTGTAAAGTTGTTACAAAATGGAAATTGTCAGGCATTTCTACTAAACCTTATAAGTAAGAAAGAAGAAGATCTAACAGTGGATCAGGTACCAGTGGTGCGAGAGTTCGATGACGTATTTCCAAACGATTTGCCAGGTTTACCGCCAGATAGGAAAGTAGAATTCACAATAGACTTGGAACCAGGAGCAGCACCGGTATCCAAAGCCCCATATTATTTATCGCCGAAGGAGTTGCAAGAGTTGAAGGTTCAACTAGAGGAATTGTTGGAATTAGGTTTTATAATACCTAGTGTATCGCCTTGGGAGCACCGAGCCTGTTCGTCAAAAAGAAGGATGGTACTATGAGAATGTGCATCGATTATCGGGAGTTGAACAAGATAATAGTGAAGAACAAGTATCCACTTCCGAGGATAGATGATCTCTTCGATCAGTTATCAAGTGCAAAAGTCTTTTCCAAAATTGATCTACGATCTGGGTATCACCAAGTTAAAGTAAGAGAAGATGACATACCTAAGACTGCATTCCGAACAAGATATGACAACTATGAGTTTCTAGTGTTGCCATTTGGATTAATAAATGCACCCGCAGTTTTTATGGATTTAATAAATTGTGTTTTCCATGAATATCTGGATAAGTTTGTGTTAGTCTTTATCGACGACATACTAATCTACTCAAGGGACGAAGAAGAGCATGAGGAACACTTGCGACTAGTTCTGGAAACACTACGGAGAGAAAAGTTATATGCTAAATTCAGCAAGTGTGAATTTTGGCTAAAGGAAGTAATGTTCCTTGGACACATTGTGTCAGCAGAAGGGATCAAGGTAGATCCTTCAAAGGTCGAGGCGGTGAAGAGGTGGAAATCACCAACCAATGTTCATGAGATAAGAAGTTTCCTCGGTTTAGCAGGATATTACCGGAAGTTCATTAAAGATTTCTCGAAGATAGCAAGGCCAATGATGCAACTTTTAAGAAAGAAGGTCAAATTTGAGTAGACTGATGCGTGTGAACAGAGTTTTCAGAAACTCAAGAAAAGATTAACTACTGCACCTGTCTTAACTTTGCCCGAAGGAATGGAAGGATTTATGATTTACACTGATGCGTCTAAACTGGGTTTAGGATGCGTACTGATGCAGAATGGAAAGGTGGTAGCTTATGCCTCACGGCAATTACGACCTCACGAACTAAACTACTCAACCCATGATTTGGAGCTTGCCGCTGTCATTCACGCGCTCAAGATTTGGAGACATTATCTTTATGAGGTGAAATGCGAGATCTACACTCACCATAAGAGTTTGAACTATATCTTCGATCAAAAGGAGCTTAATATGAGACAGAGAAGATGGTTGGAGTTGGTGAAAGATTATGACTGCAGGATACATTATCATCCGGAGAAAGCAAATGTAGGAGCTGATGCTTTGAGCAGAAAGAAACAAGGAGTGCTGGGATATATGCTCACAAATAAGGAGGAACTTGCGAGAGAAATTTAAAAGATAAGGCAAAGAGAAAGTGTGATAGCCGCAGTGGTAGCCAAACCAGACTTAAGATCGAGAATCATAGAAGCTCAACCAAAAGATGAGCGATTGGAGAAGGTAAGGCAAAGAGTCAAGGCGGGTGAACCAAAAGAATTTAGGGAAGTTAGCGATGGAGCTTTAATGTTCCGTGACAGACTATGCGTTCCCAGTGACGACACACTGAAACAAGAAATTATGAGAGAGGCTCATAATACTCTCTACGTTGCACATCCAGGCAGCACAAAGCTATACTAAGACTTGAAGCAATACTTTTGGTGTAACAATGTGAAAAGAGAGATAGCGGCATTTGTGTAGAGATGTTTAACATGCCAACAAGTGAAAGCCATACATCAACGACCTTCTGGATTATTGCAGCCGTTGGAAATTCCAGAATGGAAATGGGAGCATATAATGATGGATTTCGTGGTAGGCTTACCATGATCAGTGAGAGAAAACTCAACAGTGTGGGTTATCGTGGATCGATTGACCAAATCAGCACATTTTGTGCCAATCAAAACAACAACGGAGTTGAGCAAATTAGCACAAACTTATGTAAAAGAAATTGTTCGCTTGCATGGAATTCCAGTTTCTATCACGTCGGATCGTGATACTCGTTTCACATCAAGGTTTTGGAAGAGTCTTCAAGAAGCAATGGGAACAAAGCTGAACTTCAGTACCGCTTTTCATCCTCAAACAGATGGCCAATCAGAGAGAACGATACGGATTTTGGAGGACATGCTCCGAGGAGTTATGTTAGATGGAAATACATGCTGGGAACATATTTTACCCTTGGTGGAGTTTGCTTATAACAACAGCTACCAATCAACTATAAAAAGGGCACTATATGAAGTCTTGTATGGTCGCAAATGCAGATCGCCCCTATATTGGGATGAAGTTGGAGAAAGAAAAATTTTGGGTCCAGATGATCGACCAAATTCGAGCAAGAATGAAAGAAGCACAAGACAGACAGAAGGCATATGCAGATAAGCGCAGAACAGACCTACAATTCCAAGTTGGTGACAAGGTTTTCTTAAAAGTATCTCCAACACGAGGCGTTGTGAGATTTGGAAAGCGAGGCAAATTGAGACTAAGATACATTGGGCCATTTGAGATACTAGAAAGAATTGGTGAGGTTGCTTACCGACTAGCTCTACCACCGGACCTATCACAAGTTCATGATGCATATCACGTTTCAATGCTCAAAAAATATGTGTTTGACCCTGAACACGTTGTCAAAAATAGTGAGTTAATTTTACGTTCTGATATGACATACGAGAAAAGATCTCATGAGATTCTTGATTGAAAAGTTTCAGTCTTAAGAAGCAAACAAATTCCATTGGTGCTTGTGCAATGGAATCATCACGATTGGTCAGAAGCAACGTGGGAACTTGAAAGCAAGATGAGAGAACAATACCCCGAGATATTCCAAGGTACGTGAATTTCGGGACGAAATTCTTTTAAGGGGGGAGTGATGTAACACCCCAAATTTTTATTATCTAAATTTAATTATAAATATAAATATAATACTTAGAATGGGCCCAAACACTATCCTATTTTATTTATTTTGCATTTGGCCCAAAACACCTATTTTAAGCTTTTAAGGTTGAGGCCCAATTTATGGGCTTTTTAGCCCATTCGCGTTTTATTTTTTTTCGAGACCTATAGTTATCTGAACGAGACGAATGAATACATTAGATGATAGTGCTCATCGATATGAAACCATAGAACTTGATTTCACCTTAGATGGACTTCATTTGACCAAGTTATGAATTAATTTTTGATTTAATTAGAATTTAGGGCTTATTTTAGGGAGTGGTATAAATACCCCTTTATCCATTTTCTAGTTCATTTTTGGGGATTCATTTCTAGGTCAGCCCCCTTTCCCCTCTCTTATCTCCCCTCTCGCCTCTCCCCTACCCCGCCGGAGCGCCGGCCGCCGCCTCTCCTCCACCGCCGGAAAAATTTTCCGGTGGAATTTTTAACATGCAATTACATTTTCGGACTCCCCTTCTTCCCCTCTTTCTTTTTCTTTGATTATTTTTAAGAGATTTTGAGGTTTAGGCTTCCAATTTTCGGATCTAAAAATGGGTTAAACCCTAGCCTATCAATACTTCATTTTCTTCTTTAGTTTTGAACATCGTTTTCGATTTTAGTATGTATAATGTGTGATTTCCGGGCTGTTTTAAATTATTTCTTTAAAAATATTTTCTTAATTTTATTTATAGTGTTGTTGATGTTCTTGGCTACTTTAACTAAAGGATAAATGGTGGATTGTTGAAATAAAAAGAAAAGAAAGAAAAAAAAAAGAAATGAAATTATGTATGTATGATTACCGTGGTTGTGTGAGTGTGTAAATTGATATGTGTGTTTGTGGCGTGAGTTTGTATGTGTGTGTGAGTTTTTCTTTTCTTTTATTTTCTTTTTCGTTTTCTTTTTCTTTTTCTTTTTACTTTCTTCTCTTGTATATTCTTATATATATATATATATTTATTTATGTATGTATGTATTTATATGGTGATTGAACTATTTCATTATAAATCTTGAGTTATGTTTCAACATTGTAAATCTAGCCTAATGGTTAATCTTTAATTTTTATACTCAAAGGTCTAAGGTTCAAATATATTTGGGAACAGATTATTATTTTAATTAATGGATGTATTTTATGACTATATTTAATTAAAATTATGGAATTATTTTAAAAAATTGAATTTAGTTTAATGGTTGGGGATTAATGTTTATTTCAAAGAGGTTCAAGGTTCAAATCCTATTGCATGCATTTTTAGATCTATTTTATTGCAATTAATATCTTCTGTTTTAACTATAATTAATTAAAATCAACTGTTAAATTTCGAAAATGGTATGTGCCTTAATGGATATGTTTAGATTTGTTACCTGAAACGTTAAGGGTTCAAATCCTATTAATATAGTTTTAATTTATTTTTAATAGTTTTTATCTAAGATTATTTTGGATCTTATATAATTAATGTCACCTAATAAATTTCGAAAATGGTGTTTAGTTAAGTAGTTAGAGTCCAGATTATTGTTTGAGAGGTCTGCGGTTCGATTCTCATTAAGTTAATATTTATGCTTTTAATCTTTTTATCATAAAACCTTTCTGGACTATATAAATTATTAATGTTGGATTATAAATTTGGAAAATGAGTCTTAGCCTAGTGGTTAGCATTCTAATTGTGATTAAGGGGGTCCAGGGTTTGAAGCCTCTTTATGCAGTTTTAATTAATTCTTGTTTTGTGTATTTAATTCAGAGCATTCATGAAACTATTTAATTAAAGTGGTATGTTTTATGTTATATAAAATCATTTGGTATAGTGGTTAAAGTCTCATTATTTTATAGTAAAGTCATAAGTTCAAATCCTTTTGACTACAATTTTATTTATGCATTTATTTATTTAATTTATTTCTTTTTCTATTTTGTTTAACTTTAGAATTTAATTTAAAATTAAGTATATTATAAGTGACACTTTACTTTAGTGGAATATTATTTCCTCTTAAACCATTCATTTAATTATATGATTTTAACCTACATGATTAAAATATATATTTCTCAATCAAGTACTCGGGTATAGCTTCTTAAAGCTAGGATTACCCGTTTGATCTCCAAGCGTCGTCTTTTCACGACCTTATTCTATAGACTTATCTTTATACCCTTATACCCGTATTTACATTATAGAATAGGTTAATAACCTCAATAAACTTCTAATTCTTAGTCTTTATATGTAGGGCAAACCCCGGAACATCGGACTTAGGGGACTTCTAGAAGAATCACTAAAGCTTCAGCTTTAATAGCTATCAAGGTGGGCTACTATACTATCTTTGCAAATTGTATCTTTCGAGTTATTAAGCTCTACTTTATTGAAATTGCATATGTGACTATCTGTGTTAAATATTTTACGTGCGACTGTATGTTATCGGAGTCTCATAAACCAGCGCTGTGTCAATGTGAGTAGCTACAATATGTATGCATTATTCGTCATGCCTTACTCCTTGTCGGTGAGACTAAAATGAAACACTTATTGGTTACACTCATTGGTTATGCTCATTGGGTATACTTTGTCCATACTCAACTTTACGCGTTGGTGATGTAGTTTGGGTTGCGGGCAGTGACTAGTTATACTCTTAAGCGCTTCACGATAAAATGTTTTGGTGAACTTAGGTTGCTTTCAACTTTAAAACCTCCTAAGTTTGACTACCTGCATGGACACAGATAGATTACTTTTGAAAAATGATTTGCATAACTCAAATTGTGAAAACTTGCCCACTGAGTGCATTAGTACTCAACCCAAATCTTTTCAAATATTTTCAGGTCAGTAGGCTAGAGCATGGAGGTGACGAGGCTGAGAGATGGGCTTTTGTTATTTACCTATTTCCCATTATCTCCTTTTGTTAAATATTATGTTGTGATTTAAGCTTCCGCACTTATGCTACTCCTTAGTATTCTATTAAGTATTGAACTTCTGCACTTGTGATATTTTTGCTAAAATCCTAAGAGCTCTGATCTTAGTATTTTGGATAAGTATAATTTATTATAAAACATGTTTGGTTGTTCTGGGTCTTCCGTTGAGGTTTTCGTTACTTGAATTACCCTCTTTCTTTCCCGTTTCTTAATTCCAACCCCCGTGGCGTCCATCTCCACAGTCTTTCGGGACTGGGGCACTATAAAGTGGTATCAGAGCAGGTTTGCAACTCTGCAGACCTGCTGGGTCTTATTTAATTTCTATTAAATTCCTGTGTGATATTATATAAGCCCTGAGCTCGTCACTAACGCAACAGCCTAAAAGGTACGCATGTTTTTATGCGGATTTTAGTTTTTAAAGTTTGCATTATTTGTTGAAATGTTAAGTTTGTCTGAAAATGAAAGATTAGGATTCGCCGTGTTGACGGGAATTCCTCGAAAGATTAATTTCTATGCAGATTGCATACTCTGATTAATTGTGCTGATTACGTACTCTGTTGCTATGTTGATAGCATACTGGTTTTGAAACATGTCTGTGAGCATATTAGTTTCTGTCTAAAAGCTATGTTGATTACATAATTGTACGAACTTGTTTATCTATGCCTTGTGCATACTAGTGATGTTGGGAATGTGCAGAATGTATACTGTGAACTGTGACTGCTGAAAAGTGTTTGTTGTGTATACTCTGGAATGAGAACTAGAACTTGAAAGTTTGATAACGTAAGATTAACTTAGCCTGTAGTTGGTGAACTTAGACTGAGATTGTAAGAACTTGTGAAATTTGTTTGAACATAGGCTGGAAAAAAAAAATTCGTGTTACCTTTATGGATGGAGAGATGTTTGTTTATGATTTGTGTTACCTTTATGGATTTTGTACGCAAGTGTTGATCGATTGGAGATTTGAGTAGTTGCAGAATGCCAAGAGGAAGACCGAGAAATATGAACTTGGCTATGCCTGAGGCGCCAAATAACCCGCAAGTTCAGGAACCATGGATTGAAATGGAGTTCAGACGTCATAATCCCCCGACTTTCAATGGAGAAGGTGATCCACTCACAGCTGAACGTTGGGTTCGAGCTCTGGAAAAGATCTTTGGATTTTTGAAATGCACCGATAAAGAGATGGTAGCATGTGCTCTATATCAGCTCATAGATGATGCTGATTTCTGGTAGGAGTCAGTTCGAAGGACAATACCCGATGCAGATTGGGAGTTGTTCACTTGGGAGGACTTCAAGATGATTTTATATCAAAATACATTCCAGCACATTATCAGCATCAAAAGGCCAATGAGTTCTGGAATCTCAAGCAGGGGAGTAAATCAGTGGCAGAATATGATTTACAGTTCAACAGGTTATCTCGATATGCACCACAGACAGTAGACACGGAAGAGAAGAGGATTGAAAAATTTCGCATGGATCTGAAATCGGAAATAGGCACTGCACTGATTGAAAAGGACGAAACAAACTATGGTCAAATACTGAGTTGGGCGCTTAGCATTGAGACAATGCAGGGAACACCAAAGGCTTCGGCATCTCAACCAGCAGCTGAGGATCAGAAGGGGAAACGGAAGTGGGATGGTCCACAACAAGGTTATCAAGGAAAGAATTTTCAGCATAACTATCAAGGAGGAAGAAATTTTGGATCAAGCCCTGCAGGACAGGGGAATGTTGCACCAAAATCTCAAGGCTATCAAGGAAATGCACCGATGTGTGCAAGTTGTACCAGACATCACTTTGGGCCATGTGTCTAATGCTATCGGTGTGGCCAACATGGCCATTATGCTAACAAATGCCAACAGAATTCTGGAATACAAGATCAGCAGCAGCAGAGGCCACAGTTCAGACAAGCCTTGAGAAATACGGGACTACAAGGTGGAGGAGGTCGAGTGAATAATAATAACAACAGAGGTAATCCAAGGCCTCAGAAAAATCAGAATCAAGGTCCTCGGGCACCACAACAAGCCCGAGCGTACGCTCTCAACCAGCAAGAGGCAGTTGGAAACCCTGGGAATTTGGCAGGTATGATTAGTTTGAGCGATATACCTGTGCTTACTTTATTTGATACTGGAGCTTCACATTCCTTTATATCTAGAGATGTATGTAAATGTCTCAATCTAGAGCTAGAATTAGCAAGAGAAGCCTTAGCTGTAAGCATTCCCTCAGGAGGAACACTCTTAGCCGATTGTGTTTGTAAGAACTTAGACTTGGTAGTAGGTGAAAAGAATTTCATAACTGATCTCTATGCTCTTGAGATGTGAGACTTTGACATTATATTTGGGATAGATTGGCTGACAAAGGAGAGTTCAACGATATGCTGCCATGAGAGAGAAATACTATTTCAGAAGCTAGGTGAGGAAGAGGTGAAGTTTTATGGAGCAAAAATGGGAAATATAATTCCCATCATTTCAGCATTGAAGACTGTAAAGTTGTTACAAAAAGGAAATTGTCAGGCATTTCTACTAAACCTTACAAGTAAGAAAGAAGAAGATCTAACAGTGGATCAGGTACCAGTGGTGCGAGAGTTCGATGACGTATTTCCAAACGATTTGCCAGGTTTACCGCCAGATAGGAAAGTAGAATTCACAATAGACTTGGAACCAGGAGCAGCACCGGTATCCAAAGCCCCATATTATTTAGCGCCGAAGGAGTTGCAAGAGTTGAAGGTTCAACTAGAGGAATTGTTGGAATTAGGTTTTATAAGACCTAGTGTATCGCCTTGGGGAGCACCGAGCCTGTTCGTGAAAAAGAAGGATGGTACTATGAGAATGTGCATCGATTATCGGGAGTTGAACAAGATAACAGTGAAGAACAAGTATCCACTTCCGAGGATAGATGATCTCTTTGATCAGTTATCAAGTGCAAAAGTCTTTTCCAAAATAGATCTACGATCTGGGTATCACCAAGTTAAAGTAAGAGAAGATGACATACCTAAGACTGCATTCCGAACAAGATATAGCCACTATGAGTTTCTAGTGTTGCCATTTGGATTAACAAATGCACCCGCAGTCTTTATGGATTTAATGAATCGTGTTTCTTATGAATATCTGGATAAGTTTGTGTTAGTCTTTATCGACGACATACTAATCTACTCAAGGGACGAAGAAGAGCATGAGGAACACTTGCGACTAGTGCTGGAAACACTACGGAGAGAAAAGTTATATGCTAAATTCAGCAAGTGTGAATTTTGGCTAAAGGAAGTAATGTTCCTTGGACACATTGTGTCAGCAGAAGGGATCAAGGTAGATCCTGCAAAGGTTGAGACGGTGAAGAGGTGGAAATCACCAACCAATGTTCATGAGATAAGAAGTTTCCTCGGTTTAGGAGGATATTACCGGAAGTTCATTAAAGATTTCTCGAAGATAGCAAGGCCAATGACGCAACTTTTAAGAAAGAAGGTCAAATTTGAGTGGACTAATGCGTGTGAACAGAGTTTTCAGGAACTCAAAACAAGATTAACTACTTCACCGGTCTTAACTTTGCCCGAATGAATAGAAGGATTTATGATTCACACTGACGCGTCAAAACTGGGTTTAGGATGCGTACTGATGCAGAATGGAAAGGTGGTAGCTTATTCCTCACGACAATTACGACCTCACGAAATAAATTACCCAACCTACGATTTGGAGCTTGCCGCCATCATTCACGCGCTCAAGATTTGGAGACATTATCTTTATGGGGTGAAATGCGAGATCTACACTGACCATAAGAGTTTGAAGTATATCTTCAATCAAAAGGAGCTTAATATGAGGCAGAGAAGATGGTTGGAGTTGGTGAAAGATTATGACTGCACGATACATTATCATCCGGGGAAAGCAAATGTAGTAGATGATGCTTTGAGCAGAAAGAAACAAGGAGTGCTGGGATATATGCTCACAAATAAGGAGGAACTTGCGAGAGAAATAGAAAAGATAGAATTAGAGTTAGTATTTCCACCAAGCTCTACAGAAAGTGTGATAGCCGCAGTGGTAGCCAAACCAGACTTAAGATCAAGAATCATAGAAGCTCAGCCAAAAGATGAGCGATTGGAGAAGATAAGGCAAAGAGTCAAGGCGGGTGAACCAAAAGAATTTATGGAAGTTAGCGATGGAGCTTTAATGTTCCGTGACAGACTATGCGTTCCCAGTGACGACACACTGAAGCAAGAAATTATGAGAGAGGCTCATAATACTCCCTACGTTGCACATCCAGGCAGCACGAAGCTATACAAAGACTTGAAGCAATACTTTTGGTGGAACAATATGAAAAGAGAGATAGTGGCATTTGTGGAGAGATGTTTAACATGCCAACAAGTGAAAGCCATACATCAACGACCTTCTGGATTATTGCAGCCGTTGGAAATTTCAGAATGGAAATGGGAGCATATAATGATGGATTTCGTGGTAGGCTTACCACGACCAGTGAGAGGAAACTCAACAGTGTGGGTTATCGTGGATCGATTGACCAAATCAGCACATTTTGTGCCAATCAAAACAACAACGGAGTTGAGCAAATTAGCACAAACTTATGTAAAAGAAATTGTTCGCTTGCATGGAATTCCAGTTTCTATCACGTCGGATCGTGATACTCGTTTCACATCAAGGTTTTGGAATAGTCTTCAAGAAGCAATGGGAACAAAGCTGAACTTCAATACTGCTTTTCATCCTCAAACAGATGGCCAATCAGAGAGAACGATACGGATTTTGGAGGACATGCTCCGAGGAGTTGTGTTAGATGGAAATACAAGCTGGGAAGATGTTTTACCCTTGGTAGAGTTTGCTTATAACAACAGCGACCAATCAACTATAAAATTGGCACCATATGAAGCCTTGTATGGTCGCAAATGCAGATCGCCCCTATATTGGGATGAAGTTGGAGAAAGAAAAATTTTAGGTCCAGAGATCGTGCAAACCACTGTCAAGATGATCGACCAAATTCACGCAAGAATGAAAGAAGCACAAGACAGATAGAAGGCATATGCAGATAAGCGCAGAACAGACCTACAATTCCAAGTTGGTGACAAGGTTTTTCTTAAAAGTATCTCCAACACGAGGCGTTGTGAGATTTGGAAAGCGAGGCTAATTGAGACCAAGATACATTGGGCCATTTGAGATACTAGAAAGAATTGGTGAGGTTGCTTACCGACTAGCTCTACCACCGGACCTATCACAAGTTCATGATGTATATCATGTTTCAATGCTCAGAAAATATGTGTTTGACCCTGAACACGTTGTCAAAAATAGTGAGTTAATTTTACGTTCTGATATGACATACGAGGAAAGACCTCATGAGATTCTTGATAGAAAAGTTCAAGTCTTAAGAAGCAAAAAAATTCCATTGGTGCTTGTGCAATGGAATCATCACGATTGATCAGAAGCAACGTGGGAACTTGAAAGCAAGATGAGAGAACAATACCCCGAGATATTCCAAGATACGTGAATTTCGGGATGAAATTCTTTTAAGGGGGGAGTGATGTAACACCCCAAATTTTTATTATCTAAATTTAATTATAAATATAAATATAATACTTAGAATGGGCCCAAACACTATCCTATTTTATTTATTTTGCATTTGGCCCAAAACACCTAAGTTTAAGCTTTTAACGTTGAGGCCCAATTTATGGGCTTTTTAGCCCATTCGCATTTTATTTTTTTTCGAGACCTATAGTTATCAGAACGAGACGAATGAATACATTAGATGATAGTTCTCGTGAATACGAAACCATAGAACTTGATTTCACCTTAGATGGACTTCATCTGACCAAGTTATGAATTAATTCTTGATTTAATTAGAATTTAGGGCTTATTTTAGGGAGTGGTATAAATACCCCTTTATCCATTTTCTAGTCCATTTTTGGGGATTCATTTCTAGGTCAGACCCCTTTCCCCTCTCTTCTCTCCCCTCTCGCCTCTCCCCTCCCCCGTCGGAGCGTCGGCCGCCGCCTCTCCTCCACCGCCGGAAAAATTTTCCGGCGGAATTTTTAACATGCAATTACATTTTCGGACTCCCCTTCTTCCTCTCTTTCTTTTTCTTTGATTATTTTTAAGAGATTTTGAGGTTTAGGATTCCAATTTTCGGATCTAAAAATGGGTTAAACCCTAGCCTATCAATACTTCATTTTCTTCTTTAGTTTTGAACATCGTTTTCGATTTTAGTATGTATAATGTGTGATTTCCGGGCTGTTTTAAATTATTTCTTTAAAAATATTTTCTTAATTTTATTTATAGTGTTGTTGATGTTCTTGGCTACTTTAACTAAAGGATAAATGGTGGATTGTTGAAAAAAAAAGAAAAGAAAGAAAAAAAAAGAAATGAAATTATGTATGTATGATTACCGTGGTTGTGTGAGTGTGTAAATTGATATGTGTGTTTGTGGCGTGAGTTTGTGTATGTGCGTGAGTTTTTCTTTTCTTTTATTTTCTTTTTCTTTTTCTTTTTACTTTCTTCTCTTGTATATTCTTATATATATATATATATTGATTTATTTATGTATGTATGTATTTATATGGTGATTGAACTATTTTATTATAAATCTTGAGTTATGTTTCAACATTGTAAATCTAGCCTAATGGTTAATCTTTAATTTTTATACTCAAAGGTCTAAGGTTCAAATATATTTGGGAACAGATTATTATTTTAATTAATGGATGTATTTTATGACTAGTTTTAATTAAAATTATGGAATTATTTTCGAAAATTGAATTTAGTTTAATGCTTGGGGATTAATGTTTATTTCAAAGAGGTTCAAGGTTCAAATCCTATTGCATGCATTTTTAGATCTATTTTATTGCAATTAATATCTTCTGTTTTAACTATAATTAATTAAAATCATGTGTTAAATTTCGAAAATGGTATCTGCCTTAATGGATATGTTTAGATTTGTTAACTAAAAGGTTAAGGGTTTAAATCCTATTAATATAGTTTTAATTTATTTTTAATAGTTTTTATCTAAGATTATTTTGGATCTTATATAATTAATGTCACTTAATAAATTTCGAAAATGGTGTTTAGTTAAGTGGTTAGAGTCCAGATTATTGTTTGAGAGGTCTGGGGTTTTATTCTCATTAAGTTATTATTTATGCTTTTAATCTTTTTATCATAAAAACTTTCTGGACTATATAAATTATTAATGTTGGATTATAAATTTGGAAAATGAGTCTTAGCCTAGTGGTTAGCATTCTAATTGTGAATAAGGGGGTCCAATGTTCGAAGCCTCTTTATGCAGTTTTAATTCATTCTTGTTTTGTGTATTTAATTCAAAGCATTCATGAAGCTATTTAATTAAAGTGGTATGTTATATGTTATATAAAATCATTTGGTATAGTGGTTAAAGTCTCATTATTTTATAGTAAAGTCATGAGTTCAAATCCTTTTGACTACAATTTTATTTATGCATTTATTTATTTAATTTATTTCTTTTTCTATTTTGTTTAAATTTAGAATTTAATTTAAAATTAATTATATTATAAGTGACACTTTACTTTAGTGGAATATTATTTCCTCTTGAACCATTCATTTAATCATATGATTTTAACCTACATGATTAAAATATATATTTCTCAATCAAGTACTCGGGTATAGCTTCTTAAAGCTAGGATTACCCGTTTGATCTCCAAGCGTCGTCTTTTCACGACCTTATTCTATAGACTTGTCTTTATACCCTTATACCCGTATTTACATTATAGAATAGGTTAATAACCTCAATAAACTTCTAAGTCTTAGTCTTTATGTGTAGGGCAAAACCCGGAACATCGGACTTAGGGGATTTCTAGAAGAATCGCTAAAGCTTCAGCTTTAATAGCTATCAAGGTGGGCTACTATACTATCTTTGCAAATTGTATCTTTCGAGTTATTAAGCTCTACTTTATTAAAATTGCATATGTGACTATCTGTGTTAAATATTTTACGTGCTACTGTATGTTGTCGGAGTCTCATAAACCAGCGTTGTGTCAATGTGAGTAGCTACAGTATGCATGCATTATTCATCATGCCTTACTCCTTGTCGGTGAGACTAAAATGAAACACTTATTGGTTACACTCATTGGTTATGCTCATTGGGTATACTTTGTCCATACTCAACTTTACGCATTGGTGATGTAGTTTGGGTTGCGGGCAGTGACTAGTTATACTCTTAAGCGCTAAACGATAAAATGTTTTGGTGAACTTAGGTTGCTTTCAACTTTAAAACCTCCTAAGTTTCACTACCTGCATGGACACAGATAGATTACTTTTGAAAAATGATTTGCATAACTCAAATTGTGAAAACTTGCCCACTGAGTGCATTAGTACTCAACCCAAATCTTTTCAAAGATTTTCAGGTCAGTAGGCTGGAGCGTGGAGGTGACGAGGCTGAGAGATGGGCTTTTGTTATTTACCTATTTTCCATTATCTCATTTTGTTAAATATTATGTTGTGATTTAAGCTTCTGCACTTATGCTACTCCTTAGTATTCTATTAAGTATTGAACTTCTGCACTTGTGATATTTTTGCTAAAATCCTAAGAGCTCTGATCTTAGTATTTTGGATAAGTATAATTTATTATAAAACATGTTTGGTTGTTCTGGGTCTTCTGTTGAGGTTTTCGTTACTTGAATTACCCCCTTTCTTTCCCGCTTCTTAATTCCAACCCCTGTGGCGTCCATCTCCACAGTCTTTCGGGACTGGGGCGCTACACTTGGCAATTACCTAGTTTAGATTGATTTAGGATTTTATTTCCTTATCTAATGTTTTAATTAAGGATATTATATATAGATTAGGACTTATCTCTATGATGGATTCCATTCATTCATGAAAAAACACAGCAGCAGAGAGACGTGTTCCACCAGATTTTTAATTCATCTTCTTCGTTATTTTATGGTGCTCAATTTTTAATTCAATACCAACAAGGCTGATCCTGAGCCCGAACATGAGCCTCTCTTCAGAGAGCTGGGTCGACTTCGAAGCAACCGTCCCATCTGCATTGTGCTGCCGCCAATCGCAAATAATGCAGAGATCCGACCTGCATTCATTCAAGTGTTGCCGAAGTTTGGTGATTTGCCAGGAGAAAGTTCACACAAGCACTTATCTGAATTTGATCTCATGTGCTCGACTTTGAGACCTACAGGTTTTACTGCTAACAACTTGAGGTTACTGACTTTTTCTCACACTCTGCAGGGAAAGGTACGAGATTGGTTGTTTGATTTGCCACAGGAGTCTATCACCACATGGGTGGAATTAGAAGGACAGTTCCTGCGAAAGTTCTTTCCTGAGACTCGAGCTGCTAATTTAAGAATGGCTATTAGCAGCATCAAACAAAAATCGAATGAAAGCTTAGCTGAATACTGGGAGAGATTTCAACAACAGTGCCGCAAATGCCCGGACCATGGATTCACTGATTATCAGCTTCTGACTAATTACTTTTACCGTGGCATGTCTTCTTTTGATACGAAAATCATCGATGCTTCCAGCGGGGGGTCTCTTACCAACAAAACCCTCGGCGAGGCCAAACAGCTCATCATAGACATGGCTTATGGAGGACAACAATATGAAGAAGAAGACGACAACAGACATTGACCTGTAATGGCAATCGACCGAGCCGAAGGATCGGGAGTGCATGAAAAGATAGATGTCCTCACTTCTCTGGTCCGCGGACTTACTGTGGTGCAGACAAGGCCAAACCGCTGCGGAGTCTGTTCTGAAAATGGACACTTCACCAATGATTGTCCATCTCTACAAGAGACTCCAACTGAAAAAGCTTGCTATGGATCGGGCGATGCACAACAAGATGACCTCAGAGGGATCAATTACGATGCCCCACGAGGAGATAACTTTTGGAGAAAGAGGAACCATGACCCTTACTCCAACACATATAATCCCGGGTGGAGAGATCATCCCAACTTTCATTGGAGACAACCTGGAGACCCACCACCAGCTGGGGATTTGCCATCGAGGCCACCACAGGGTGAGCCGTATGCCCATGCAGACCGCTCTGCACTGTCTATGAGTGATATAATGAAGAGTCTTGAGCAGAGCACAAGCCTAGTGAATAGTCTAGTGCAGAGCCAAAAAGCCTTTCAGCAGGAGACACAAGTTGCCCTAGGCAGTATGGGCATGTAGATCACACAGCTCACCACACAAGTGCACAAATTTCAAGAGAATCAATGGAATCTGCCTTCCTAAACTAAGCAAAATCCCCGAGGGCAAACTGCAGAAGCTGAAGACAGAACAAGTGCAGAGGGCAAACAACCTGCTTCCCCGTTTGCCCCTACTGAGGTACAAGTTACACCTAAAATTTCTAACCCTATTAATGCAGCTCCTTTTCTTTCCAGGTTAGCAAGGCACAAGAAAGAGGGGGATGAGAAAGAGATTTTTGAGCTTTTCAAGAAAGTCGAGATCAATCTACCATTGATTGATGCTATGAAGCAAGTCTTGACATACGCGAAGTTCTTAAAAAGACTATGCTCCAAGAAGATAAGATATGGGAACGATGCAAAGATCAAGGTTGGTGAGACTGTTTCAGCCGTTATTCAACGGAAGTTACCTCAAAAGTGTCGAAACCCAGGTATGTTCACTATCCCTTGCTTCATTGGGAGAAAAAAGGTAGAGAAAGTCATGTTAGACTTAGGAGCGTCCATCAATGTCATGCCTTTCTCTATTTACAAGGAATTACAGTTGGGTCCTATGAAAAATACTCGAGTCATCATTCAATTAGCTGATAGGTCCAATGCATACCCTAAAGGTGTAGTAGAGGATGTCTTAGTTAAGGTGAATAAGTTGATTTTTTCTGTTGATTTCTACATCGTTGACATGGATGATGCATTGTCTGCACATAAATCATTAATTCTGTTAGGTCGTCCGTTCATGAAAACTGCACGAACCAAGATTGATGTAGACAAGGGAATGCTAAGTTTTGAATTTGATGGGGATGTTGTCACATTTAATATATTCGAAGCTATGAAGCATGTGGAGGACCCTGAAGCTCTTTTTATGGTTGATACTATTGATTCCATTATTGATGATTTTGTTGAGCATCATTTCAGGAATGGCAAATTAGAATAGGTACTCTTTAATGGAATGCCCAATCCTACTGCAGATTTGGAGGAAGAAAGGGCAATCCGCGAGATAGTCCAGCATTTGTACGCAGCCGGGGAGTTTCCAGCCAGAAAGCTGACAGGCCGTATGCCCTTACCGACCAACTCAGAACCGATTTTACCAGCTCATGTGAAGACTCCAGTGCTGGAGCTGAAAGGGCAAGAAGCAAGGTTGGTCAAACTTGTGAAGAAGCATAACGGTGCGGGGATGGAAACGATTCCTTTCGACATGGGTAGATCTGTTACTTCCGAAATTATCTCATGATCGAGTTCTACTTGTGTCGAGCCTCAGACTTTAAATAAGGGTACTTTTCAGGAGGCAACCCAAGCTTTTATCACTTTCTTTCATTTTATTTCGTTTTTCTTATTTCATTTAGTGGTTTATTTGTTTTCATTTAAAAAATGAAAAAAAAAGAAAAAAAAGAAAAAAAAAATGTTCTAGTACAGCCTTCTAGTGCAGGTACATCCTCCAGCTCTGCCCCGACCCTTGCTGAGATCCAGGAGATATCCAAGCGCTATACTCACCGGAGCCATCCGTATGCCCTTACTGACCGTCTCTCCTCTTGATTGTGAGTTTGTCCTCTCTCCCCCTTTGTTTTTTTTTATTGTGTCCGTTTGTGTTAACTCTCTTTGCTACACAGTGAGGACACTGTGTTGTCTCAGTGTGGAGGGGACAATTGTTGTTTTTGTGTCTGGATTCTTTTCTAAATCGAGAAAAAAATAAAAAAAAACTTTTGTGTTTTGCTTGTTTTGGATAAGTAATAGCTGCCACGAATTGATGAGTATGAGGAGGAGGGTCGGAACTTGGTTTTAACTGGATTGTTGGTTGTTGTATTGTGATTGGAATATATCATACTTTGATGACTTCTTGAATGATGAATTGTGCCTTGATCATATTTTCTTGAGCTTATAAATGTAAGGTTTTGAGCCTGTGAGCATGACTTATCCTTAAAGTGCTCACCCTTCTTTGATGAGTGTGTCAAATTATGTTAATCAGTACTTGATTTCCTTTGTTGTCACGATTTTGTTTCTCTTGAGTTTCAAGCATGAAAATGATTAAGGTAATTAGGATTTACCCACGCTTTGGCCTGAAGAAATATTCCATGCCCTGAATTGCCAATTAGTAAGCCCGTTTGAGCTTTAAATTCCAATTTTTTTTTCTTATTTCAGCCACTATACACTTAGCCTTAGCCTTTAATTTTAGCTTGCTTTTGACCTTAAGAATGTCCTAGGTATTTTCTAACTGGTTGAGCTGCACTAACAAAAAAGGTGATGCTGGAATATTTGAATGGCGATTTGATGCTCCTGTTCTACAAAAAAAAAGAAGAAAAGAGAAGAAGCAAAGCTTTGAAAAAATAAAGAAAAAAAAATAAAGAAAAGAAAGAAATATAACATCAAGGAGGGATGAAAGAAACAAGAAAAAAAAGTGAATAAAGAAATTCCCTATGGTTATTTGTTTAAGACCACCAGCTTTGAATTATAATTGTTGAGTAGTGCAGCTATGTTTGGACTCTACACTTTGAAATACTTGCATATTCTTAGTTTATTGAGCCACTAATCCAAAAAGAATCCTATCTATAAACCCGAGCCCCATTACAACCCTTGGAGAAGACCTTTTGATTCATGTTTGATCTTAATGATTGATAATTTTAGTGACAGATGAGCAAATCTATGTTAAGAATAATAAATCATGACTTGTGTGAAATTCCATGTATCATTTTTCTTGTTGAGAGAATTAGAGTGAATCTTGGTGAGGTTGGATCAATGTGCATAATTTTGACTTGAATGAAAGGCATTGGTATATTTCTTGAAACAATACAGGTTGATGGTTTGTGGTTGGTTAAGTTGTAATCCCTACTCCGAGTACTTTCTGGTTTGTGGCAGCTTATACTTGTTGGAGTCGTTTTCGTTTGGAGTCTGTGTTGTGTGTTTAGATATGCTCGAGGACGAGTATGGTTTAAGTGTGGGGGGATTTGATAGCACATATTGTACTTGCTTTTATTGTTATCTTTCGGTGTCATTTCTCCTAATTAAGTGCCCTATACTTGTGTATTTTGGAAGAATGATGTGTTTGTTGAGTTGTGTAGGGATGTAGTACAAAGTTGGAGAAATGGCAGGTTTTTAGTGCAAGAAAAAAAGCTGAGTGAAGAAAGAGAAAAATTCGAGTCTGAGTAGATCCGGCCGTGAGGGCTTGCAGCTGGAAAACTGGAGCGGAAGTTCTAGAATCTGGGCCTGAGCGCGAATTTTATGGGCTTGTACACGATTATTGTTTTAGCCATAATCTGGAGGCGGCTGCAAGGAGTCCCACTGCCTCTAGAAGTCTTTATCTTGGCAATTACCTAGTTTAGATTGATTTAGGATTTTATTTCCTTATCTAATGTTTTAATTACGGATATTATATATAGATTAGGACTTATCTCTATGATGGATTCCATTCATTCACGAAAAAACGCAGCAGCAGAGAGACGTGTTCCACCAGATTTTTAATTCATCTTCTTCATTATTTTATGGTGCTCGATTATTTCTTATTGCGGTTCGACTTTAATATGAGTTCAAGCTAAGTTCTTTTCTTATTTCGGTGACAACTAACGAAGCCCTGGCCTAGCTAAACTGTGAGATCTATTTGTGCTTTTATCATTCAATTAATTTGCATGCATTTGTTATTCTTTGTATTTCGAGTCGTTAATTATTTCGATATTGCTAGATAGGTGCACATATTTAGTAATTCAGAATTAATTACTAGCTAATTAAATCGGCCATACGTAATTGTGGTTTAGGTTTAAAAAGTGGTAAAACGGTTCTTCAGAACTAGGGGAATAACAGAATTAATTTAACAGTCCTGCATCAGAGTCTGTGAAGTAAAGAATCGAGTTTCTCTAGTGCTCAAAGTTGTCGGCTCATTAAACCTATAGAGCGTCTCTTACGGTTGTCAGTCAATTAGGGAAATAATTAGTGAAGCGTCTTCCTGATTATCGAGAAACTACGGAGGAATTAGGCTGCGTCAGTAAGCGTCTTCGATAGCTATAACTGATTTGTATGAGTAAATTGAATTAATCTTTGCGTCGAGGATCAGTTTAGGTAAGCTAGGGTGGAGTTAATTGGAATCCGGAATATTTCTTCTCATATTTTAAATCTGTTCGTTTTGTTAAATCGTGCATTTATTTTCTATTTATTTATTAATTTCGTTCAGTGTATTATAAGCACAAAAAACCCTCTGGAAAGTTTAGTTATACAGATTGAAGATTAAGAGTTATTCTCACCGGTCCTTTGGGAGACGATCCTGCTTGCTACTGTACTCTGCAGTGTGGGCTTGCCGATGAAAGTCGGAACATTTATTTTTGGTGAAAAATGACGCATCAGGCCCTGAACCCGCCATTGGTACACCATAGAATAATCTGATAGTTAGTTTATCTAGACTAACTGATTATTCTAATGCATGGGCAAGTGTATTGATGAGGATCTACTTAGGATTCTTAAATGAAAGAATGAGAATCCATAGAGTTCGGGTTCTTAACCCCTATATGTTGGCGGACATATACGTGTAGTGTTTACAACTTTGATTTATCAAAGGGTTAGATTCTTTCATAGAATCAATAATCTCGATATCTTGGGTTGTAGCATTCACACATATGATGTGTCGTGCAATATGTAGGGGCACTGTGTCCTGATGTGCCAGGTTGATGATGCCCTCTTGAGGAAACACAAATTCATGTCGAAACCCTGCAGGTGGAATTTATTCCGTACATGAGTAAAGCTTGTGTGGTACTACTCAAGGATAAGATATTAATTAATTA
Organism: Perilla frutescens; assembly: GCA_026008535.1. Taxonomy (NCBI): domain Eukaryota; kingdom Viridiplantae; phylum Streptophyta; class Magnoliopsida; order Lamiales; family Lamiaceae; genus Perilla; species Perilla frutescens. The sequence goes on from BRKX01000010.1 coordinate 48,910,996, forward strand.
TATCTGTCAGAAGCTTACATAATTAATTAATGGGCATTATATTTTAAATACGGGGAATGGCTGGACTAAAGGAGAAAAGCATATTCAGTAATATGTATTAAATTGGTAGGTTAATATTATTTCTTTAGTGGAATAAAAATAATACTTAATTTATTCAATTATATCCTAAGTTTATTGGATATTAGAAATTAAATAAATTAGCAGGCCAATTTAATATTCTTCTAGATCCCTGCTGTAGCCCAATATGACTTTAATGGACTAGAGATGGAAAAAGAGATAGAGGCCCAAATCCAGTGTGGTTGGGACACTGAAATTTCACCCACCCCCTTGTATATAAGGAGGTGGGGATGAAATTTATAGTGTTAGAAATCAGCTCCTTTTGTGTTCTCTTTATCTCCACAGATTCCATACCGATTTAGTAGATTTCAGCCCACCCTGAAGCTAGATTCAGTCCGGGAATACAACAGAAGATCAAGGAGTGGAATATCACAGTGGGGCATCGATTTTCATACATACAACAACAATATTAGACCTTTAATCTTGTCCTCAATCCGTCGTTTAATTTGTAAGTCATTTTTCGATATTCTATGTTTCCGGTTTTAGTAGAATCGAAAGCCGACTATGCATGTTTTTTAAATTCGGTTTATTAAAACATATGAGCTGTATAAAATTATGATCTACATGACATTAGGATTAATGAATATCCAATTAGATCATGTGATGGTTCAATTCGAAAAAACCCCAACAACTGGTATCAAAGAGGGTTTTGGTACTGTTCTAGATTTAATTCTAGGATGAATTCGAAATATATGTTTAAATTTGATGATGAATTTATGTTGCATAAATTGTCATATTTAAATATGTAAGATTTTCAAATTTAATGTGTTTAAACTTGGATGAATTTTTGATGCAATTCAAAAAATTCTAGTTTTGGAGAACACGAGATTTTTGATATACAATATATTAGATTTGGAATGGTTTTTGATGTTATCAAAATTTCCAGATTTAATTAGTGTAGATTTTGAAAATTTTAGATTCAAATTCGGGTGCAATTTTGATTTTTATCGAAAATTCGAATTTGTGATAATCTATGTATTTTTCGATCAAGATATTATTATATTTGGAATAGGTTTTTGATGACATCAAAATTTCCAGATTTAATATGCAACATATTCAAAAATTTGAGTGTTAAATTTTTCGAAAATTTGAGATTCAAGTTCCCTAATTTTGTTTATGTTATTTTCGATCTATACAAATTAATTTGGAGATGGTTTTGATGAAAATTAAATTTTCAGATTTATTTGGAAGGGAGATTTCGAAAATAATGTGTATTAGAATTGGAGATGGTAATTTTTTGATGTATATCATAAGTTATCTAATTCTAATCTATATAGATTTGAAAATAGAATATTAAATTTGGAAGAATTTGAAGTGGATCAAATTTCCAGATTTAATCTTCTTGTTATTTTCGAAAATCTAGGTGATTAGGATTGGATAAGGTAATTTTTTATATATATCAATAGTTATCTAATTCTAATCCAAAAAGATTTGAAAATAGAATTTAAATTTGGAAAGAGTTTGAAGTGGATTAAATTTTCAGATTTTTATTCTAGGTATTTTCGAAAATCAAATAGATAAGAATTGAAAAAGTAATTTTTTGTGTATATCATAAATTACTTAATTCTAATCTAGATAGGGTTGAAAATAAGATTTAAATTTGGATGGAATTTGAAGTGGATCAAATTTTCAAATTTTATCTTTGGTAATTTTCGATCCTAACAAATATTTAGGATAGATTTTTGATCTATATCAAGATTTTCAAATATAAATTAATTAGGGTGTTATTCGAAAATTAAGAAATAAATTTGGTGGATAATTTAATAAATTTCCAGATTTATTTTTTACGGTATTTTCAAAATTATCAAGATTTAATTTGGTGGATAAGTATTTAATTTCCAAATTATATCCTGTGGGCTATTTTCGAAATTTTTAATTTAATTAAAAGATAATTTTGAAAATAATGTCATGTGTGGATATCATATGTTATTTTATGCTAATCATGTAATTATGATTGTTGGATTTGTAGACTGACTTGTTTGCAGGGTTACCGACTATCATGGCTCCTTAATTATGTGATGTATGTTTTAATTATGTTGGATGTACGATGGGCCGTATGCCGGTTTGGCTACGTGATTTTAATCCATGAGAAAATTAATGGATTAGGTCTAGATTTTATTTTATGTTGTTTTAATGTAATAGAAATAAAACTGTTACACAAAGTTATTGAGTTGTAATTTTATTCTAGATATATTAGATTTTTCCTTTAAGGAATATATATTCTATATTGAATAAAGTTTGAAGATCAACTCAAAGGAGGAAAGTAGTACAGCTCAAGAAAGGAAGTATCACCGATTCACGTTCTGAAACCCTAATTGGAGCTAGGGTTTTCGGCGAGGCGCAGTGAAGGAGACGGTGACCATGTCCAAGTTCCGGAGCTGACTTTTCAGTTTTTATCTCATTCAGCAACATAAGATATAAGCCATGATAGTTGGTTTTTATTATTATTGCTTATTATGTTGTTTGAAGCATGCAATGGTGTTTTATCCTTTTATGTGATGTTTGCATGTTTTACAATGGGATAAAGTGAAACCTCAAACTTTAAATAACTAAGTGGGAGAGATTCATACCAAAGTATGTAGAAATCTCAAATGGTCTTCATTAATCTGGTTTAATTGAGATGTAATTGACATGCAAGTTGACAATAGGTCTTCCTCCATAACGGATGTGTCATATCACTGTTATCTCTAGAAATTAAACTTCTTAATCAAGATAGATGTAGAACACTACTAAAACAAACTGACTCATCCAACTGCAGCAGGGAGTTTGAAATAGTGGACTTGGTGCTAAGATGATGGTAATCACACTTAGGTGTAATTTATTAATAAACGTCCACACTAACGTGGCTTATTAATTGGAAGGTTACACGACCGTGGTTATTTTTGACTATTAATTTACTTGTCATAAGGAAATTTGACTGGAGGTAAATTAAAAGTGGTTTTACTTGTTTAAGAATGAATTTTATAAACGCCCACACTAACGTTGCTTATAAGAAACATTTTTAAAATGTTGGTGGATTACATATAATTTTTTGAGGTTTTCGATTATATGTGAGTATCCCAAAGTTTGTGACTATACTGCATGTTTACTTTTCAGTTATTCTATATCATCATGGCACACTCTGACCTATCCTCTATTCTCAAAGAAAACCAGTTAATCGGTGAAAATTACAATGAGTGGATTTGAAACCTTAATCTTGTTCTCACTACAGAAGGACACAAATTCGTACTTGAAGAGGTATGACCTCAGAAGCCAGATGAGAATTCTGGTGAAGAGAAAAGGTTGGCCTATGATAAGCGGGTCAAGTCTGATGAGATTACACATGTTACATTTTAGATTCTATATCAAATGTGCTGCAACTGCAACATCAGTCTATGAAAATTGCTTATGATGTCATGTACAACCTTAAGGATCTCTTTGGTCACCAGAACCGCTCGGCATGACATTTGGCAATGAAGAAGTTGATGGATGCGAGAATGACTGACTCCACACCTTTTAGGGATCACGTTCTCACGATGATGGGGTATCTGGCTGAGATCGAGACCTTGAGTGGAGAGCTGGATGCCGATTCTCAAATCGACATTGTTCTTCAAAGCTTGTCCCCAAAGTTTGAGCAGTTTAGATTGAACTTTAACATGATAAAGAAGGACATTACCTTATCTGAACTGCTCATGGATCTTCAGGCGGCTAAGTTACTTCAGAAGGGAAATCCGGAGGCACACCTAGCTGAAAATAGGGCATCTTTTTCTGGTACTAAAAGGAAGAAGAAGAACGCGCCAAACAAAGCTGCAGAAGGGGCACCTAAGGTGAAGAAGTCCAAGACTAAGATTTTCCCGAGGAATTTAAGTCAAAGACAAAATGCTTCAAGTGCGGCTAGCCAGGTCACTGAAAGGCAGAGTGTCCTAACAAGAAGAAGAAGAGGGGTACGTCTCAATCTCTCATCATTGAAACATGTTTGGCTACTTGTTCTACTCAGTCATGGGTAGTAGATACTGGAGCTACTGATCATGTTTGCATGTCTTTACAGGGGTTCCTAGCAAAAAGATAGTTGAGTGATGGAGAGATTTCAGTATATATGGGCAATGCTATGAAAGTGGTGGTAGTTGCAGTGGGAGATGTAACATTATCTTTTAGTAGTGATAGGATTTTAGTTTTAAAGGATTGTCTTTATGTGTCTGGTTTTACGGCAAACTCGATTTCAGTTTCTAAAATTTTTATGGATGGATATTCTGTTTCTTTTGATAACAAGGTTGTTATCTTTAGTGATAAACATTTTATCTGTTCTGGCATATTGGATGGACATCTTTATTTACTCAATCCTATGCAAAACACTACGCAAATGCATTTACTGAATACATCGATCATAAACCCTAACAAAGAAAAAGAACCTTCGGAAATGAATCAAAACTATCTTTGGCATCTTAAGCTCGGCCACATTAACCTTAAATGGATATAAAGACTAGTAAATGATGGGCCCTTGTCTTCATTGGTCCTAGAATTGTTCCCTTTGTGTGAATCCTATTTGGAAGGTAAAATGACCAAGCGGCCCTTTAAGGATAAAGGGAATAGATCTGAAGAGGTATTAGATTTGATTCACTCTGACTTATGTGGCCCTATGTTAGTTTAGGCTCGAGGAGGGTATGAGTATTTTATCACATTCATTGATGATTACTTAAGATATGGATACATATACTTGTTACGCCGCAAGTCAGAATCCTTTGAGACTTTCAAAGAATTCAGAGCGGAAGTGGAAAAACTTACATGTAAAAGTATCAAATCACTACGATCTGATTATGGTGGTTAGTACCTCTCGAATGAATTTAGGGACTACTTAGCAGAGAATGGGATTATATCCCAGTTAACTGCATAGGGAACGCCATAGCAGAACGGCATGGCGGAGAGAAAGAACATAACATTGTTAGAGATGGTTAGATCGATGATGAGCTATTTAGATTTGTCTATTTCGTTCTAGAGATATACCTTGGAAACGGCAGCCTATATGCTTAACGTGGTTCCATTAAAATCAGTCCCATCTATACTCACAGAACTTTAGACTGGAAGAAAGCCTAGTCTTGGACATTTTCAGATTTGGGGTAGTCCAGCACATGTGCTGGATAAGGAAGCTGATAAGCTGGCACCAAGTACGGATGTCAGACTGTTTGTTGGATATCCCAAAGGAACGAAATGTGGTTTATTTTATAATTCTAAGGATTAGAAGATCATTGTGAGTACCAATGCTCGATTCTTAGAGGAAGACTATGTAATAAATCACAAGCCAAGAAGTGAGATAGTACTTGAGGAGCTTCGAGAAGAAAATTCGAATCTGACACCAACAGTACAAGAAGAGGAACCACAAATTACTGCACAACGTGTCATAGAAGTATAGGAACTGCCTCGTCGCAGTGGGAGGGTTGTACGCCAACCTGACAGATTCATTAGTTTGGGCGAATCTTCAGATTTCCCTGAAAAACTAAATGAATTGGATCCCAGGACCTATGACGAAGCAATCCAAGACAAAGATGCAGATTCTTGGAAATCTGCAATGGAGTCTGAGATTGGATCTATGGATCACAATCAAGTCTGGGAGCTTATAGAACCAGAAGATGGGGTAAAACCCATTGGGTGTAAATGGGTCTACAAATCCAAGAGAGGACCTGACGGGAAGGTTGAAACCTTCAAGGCAAGATTGGTGGCGAAAGGGTACACTCAGAAAGAAGAGATCGATTATGAGGAAACCTTTTCACTGGTAGCCATGCTTAAGTCAATTCGGATTCTCTTGTCAATTACCGCTCATTTGGTTATGAGATTTAGCAGATGGATGTTAAGACAACTTTCCTGAATGGAAGTCTTGAGGAAAATATCCACATGAAGCAACCAGAAGGTTTCAATGCTAAAGGCCAAGAGCACTTAGTGTGCAAGCTTAAGAGATCCATTTATGGACTCAAGCAGGCGTCAAGGTCTTGGAACATCCGGTTTGACGAGGTTATCCAGTTATATGGATTTGTGCAATGTCCGAATGAGAGCTGTGTGTACAAGAATAGTGATGAAAATGTGGTGGCTTTCCCCGTGTTATATGTTGATGATATCTTACTTATTAGAAACAGTAAGAAAGTATTATCTAACATAAGAGTGTGGTTGTCCAAGCAGTTCGATATGAAAGATCTGGGAGAAACCAGACATGTCCTTGGCATCAAGATAGTTTGAGATTACCCGAAAAGGATGTTGTGCTTATCCCAGATGACATATATCGACATAGTGCTAGCTAGATTTAACATGCAGGATTCCAAGAAAGGTTTTATATCTTTTAGGCATGGAATTCATCTATCCAAGGAGATGTGTCCCCACACGCAGGCTGAGATAGATGAGATGAAGGGCGTTCCATATGCTTCGGCTGTGGAAAGCCTAATGTATGCTATGCTATGCACTAGGCCTGATATATGCTATGGTAAGCAGATATCAGTCTAACCCTGGACAAGGCCACTGAACTATGGTTAAGAATATTCTCAAGTACCTGAAAATGACTCGATATTATATGCTGGTATACCACTCTGATAGTCTAGTGCCTTTGGGTTATGCGAACTCAGATTTTCAATCCGATAAAGATCAGAGTAAATCTACCTCAGGCTATGTGTTTACATTGGGAGGCGGAGCCATTGCATGGAGGAGCATAAATCAGAAATGCATTGTGGATTCCACCATGGAGGCCGAATATGTAGCTGTCTCTGAGGCTGAAAAATAGGCCGTCTAGCTCAAGATCTTCTTGTTAGACTTGAGCGTGGTTCCTGATTTGCCTAAGAGTATCATGGTATATTGTGATAACTCGGGTACAGTGGCAAATTTGAAGTAACCTAGAGCCCATAAGGCAAGTAAACACATAGAGAGAAAGTACCATCTTATACAAGAAATCGTTAAGAGAGGAGATGTGACAGTGGTCAAGATTGCATCGGAGGACAATTTAGCTGATCCATTCACAAAGAGCCTTCCAGCTAAGACCTTCTTTGGTCACATAGAGAAAATGGGAGTGAGATGCAGACCCGGAGCTGCCGTTTGAGTGTTTAGTTAGAGTTGGAGAGTTTAGCAGTTTGTTTTATATATGAAAGACATGCTTCAAGTATAAGTGGGAGATTGTTAGTTTTGTATATTAGAAGACCTATCTTTTGTATACATTATTGATCATGTTTTTATGATGATATAGAATGAATACATTTGGAGTCACTGTTTGCATTTAAATTGTTATATTTACACGCATGTTCACTATACTTACATTGTAGATGATATGGTGTGGGTAAACACATGGTTAGATCATGTCATTGGTTCTTTGTAATGTATTAAAGAGCTCACGGCTTAGATGACCCTAAACCCGCCATTGGTACACCGTAGAATAATATGATTGTTAATTTATCTAGACTACCCGATTATTCTAATACACGGGCAACTGTATTGAGGAGGATCTACTTAGGATTCTATTCTCTATTTTGACCTTAAATGAAAGAATGAGAATCCACAGAGTTTGGGTTCTTAACCCCTATATGTTGGCGGACATATACGTGTAGTGTTTGCAGCTTTGATTTATCAAATGGTGAGATTCTTTCACAGAATCAATAATCTTGATATCTTGGATTGTAACATTTACACATATGATGGGTTATGCAATATGTAGGGGCACCGTGTCCTGGTGCGCCAGGTTGATGATGTCCTCTTGAGGAAACACAAGTTCATATTAAAACCCTGCAGGTGGAATTTATTCCGTACATGAGTAAAACTTGTGTGGTACTACTCAAGGATAAGATATTAATTAATTATAGCTGTCAAAATCTTACATAATTAATTAATGGGCATTATATCTTAAATATGGGGAATGACTGGACTAAAGGAGAAAAGCATATTCAGTAATATGTATTAAATTGGCAGGTTAGTATTATTTCTTTAGTGGAATAAAGATAATACTTAATTTATTTAATTATATCCTAAGTTTATTAGATATTAGAAATTAAATAAATTAGCAGGCCAATTTAATATTCTTCTAGATCCCTGTTGTAGCCCAATATGACTTTAATAGACTGGAGATGGAAAAAGAGATAGAGGCCCAAACCCAGTAGGGTTGGGACACTGAAATTTCACCCACCCCCTTGTATATAAGGAGGTGGGGGGGGTGAAATTTATAGTGTTGGAAATCAGCTCCTCTTTTGTTCTCTTTATCTCTAGAGATTCCATACCGATCTAGTAGATTTCAGCCCACCCTGAAGCTAGATTCAGTCCGGGAATACAACAGAAGATCAAGGAGTGCAATATCATAGTGGGGCGCTGATTTTCATACATATAACAACAAGATTAGACCTTTAATCTTGTCCTCAACCTGTCGTTTAATTTGTAAGTCATTTTTCGGTATTCTATGTTTTCATTTTTAGTAGAATCGAAAATCGGCTATGCATGTTTTTTAAACTCGATTTATTAAAACATATGAGCTATATAAAATTATGATCTACAGGACATTAGGGTTAATGAATATCCAATTAGATCCTGTGGTGGTTCAATTCGAAAAAACCCCAACACAATTTGTGTTCATCAAGTTTTGTGTTCCCAAGTTTTTGTTATTTAAAGCCTATTATTCCCTTCAAATCCCACTACCCTTGGCTTTCAAAGAAATAATTTCATACAAAGCTTAAAATGGTGAACAAAGGTTGCATTTTAGTACGAAAGAAAATTTAGAGGCTTAAATTTTTTTCATCTTCAGTCACTCAAGAAGAAAAGAAGGATCAAGGCCAAGACAAGTGTCACAACATCGAGCAACTCAACTATCAATGCCATTCTGTCACTACTCTCGAAGAATGTATCATCAGCTGATTTCAAAGACTGCTCTGATCCAGATGAGTTTATTCCATTCATTGGAATCCCTCATCCAAACTATGGAGCTGATTATTTCAGGAGTGCTTGTCCACCTCTCCAACTGAAGGAAGAAAATATTCATACTTTTTATAGTGGTTAATATGTAGCTAAGAGTGCACAAAAAGAAGTAACCAATTTACTTCTCACTCAATTTGCATTTGTGGCAATGTAAGATCAAGAGTTGTTCAAACAACTGCATCGGTATTTCTATTGGTTCAACTAGAGACACTCAATGTCTATCTAGTCTCATTTCCTCATCACTACCTTTCACGGTATGAGTTTCTGGCAAAGAGAAGAAACTTGGAGTCTAAAATGGATAGGATCGTCAAATCCATTTCCTCCAACCATGGTGCAAGTTCAGAGGATTATGAGTCACCGACTAACCAACAAGATTCCTCCAACTGTCCTACTTGACGAGCTGAGAAGTGACGTTATGGCTCGAGGAAAAGCTGTAGATAATCAGCTAGCCAACTGTCCAACTGGCCTCCTTTGCTGAAAACTAAACTTTGACAATCTGTCAAGTCAGTCAGCTGAGTCACCTCGACCAACTAGACCTACAACTGAGTGAATAGAAAGGGATCTATTGCACACTCCAATCACAACAAGTCGAGACCGTGATGATGATGATACTGCCACATTATCAAATCTCTTATCCAAGAGATATGTCACTCCACTGGTAATGTCAAGCTCGAGGACAACCCAACTGATTTCCCAAGATCATCAGCTCAAGCCATCTCACAAAAGGAATTCACATACAAGGGGAAGAATCTCATTGGTCGCAACTAAGTAACTAAATCAATCTGTGTGAAAAGAGTAGTTGGAGCAACTGTCAAGAGAAATTGAATATGCATCAAAAAAGAAAATATCAAACTACATGGAGAAAAGTAGTGAAGAGCATCCAGTTCGCCCCATCAAGAAGAGGAAACTGACTGAGATTTGATCCATCAGTTCAGAAATAGATTCATCAGTTCAAATGATAAATCAGTAATGAGGGTAAAGCGTAAAGAATGGCCGAACTGATCGATCAACTGCCACATCATCAGTTCACAATATAGACCATCAGTTGGACTGTATCCCAACTAACACATGATAAGTTTTCAAATTATTTATTCTTTCAAAATTATTCTAAAATAAATTATTACCGTTGTGATCTAATTTACTTTCTTCATCATAATCTAACGGTTATAATTTCAAAATGGGATGATCTCTCACTAAAAGCTCTCTTTAATGCATCTGAGCAACATTAACTACTAAAGTAGAGATGAGTTAATAGTTTGAGAGATATAAATAGCAAAATCTTGCAGAAAATATTTTGCTATTTATGGCAACTACCCCATTTTTCAAAGTTTGGGATCTCAACCGCTGATCAAAACGGCTACCAAAAATGTGGACGACTGAGATTTGCATAACATTTACTCAACTGATTTTCAATCAAATCTAACAGTTGATCAACTAGAGAGTAATCGAGTGCATCTCGATATTCATGCATGCAAAGCTCAATTTAAATGCAAATGAGAAGTTGATCAAAATCATTTTCCAATCTTCATATCTCTCCTTGCACTGCTTTGCAACACAACTCTCCATTCTATTCTTCTAATATCATTCTAATATTGCAGAATGGAGATCTTATATCAAAACATTAATCCAGCATGACTTGTCTTAAACATATGGAGAGATAAGTTTCTAGAGTTGGAGTATCTAAAAGAATGACTATCAGCCGAAGCACATCATCGGCTAGTCCATGCACTCGAGGAAACCGGTGTACTCTAATTCTTCATCATCTCTCCAAAACAGAAGAGATGCTTTCCTGAGCTTGTCATAGAATTCTTCAAAATGCTCAAATAATCGGCGAAAACATCTCTCATCAGTAGGCACTCATGTGATCACGATCACAAAGGACACCATGATGGACATACTCTCTCTACCCGGTAGAGGATTAGAAGTACACCAAGTCTCCATGTTGAGCCAACAACTACTGTGGAATGCCTGAAAGTTTCCAAATATTGAGCATCGTGACTACACTCACAGACTGAAGGATAATCTACCCATAGAGTTTATTCAACTCCTGGATATAGTCACTCATTGTCTTCGAGGTAATTTTGACTATGTTCACTTCAGTGGTGAGAATGCTCAATTGATGGCAACGATACACTACCGATGCAAAGTGGATTAGGTATCGTTCGTGTTATCTCAACTTCGCCTCAATGTTCAAAGAGTCCAGTTCGACCACCTAACTAGCACATTCAAGGAAAAGCTTGAATTTATCAGCCGACTAAGCCAAATCATTTGTGATCAAATCTGCACTCCTCTACCCTATGGCAAGTTGATCGATAAGAGAGACTTTCTTCCCAAAGTCTTCGTAAAAAGAAAGAATAACTTGAAGCCGTTCAGCAAATACAAAAAAAATCCACAAGTCGCCTCAACTAATGATGATACAACAGCTCCAACTGAACTACCGGACCACTGCTGAGGAAAGTGACCAGTGTTTGAAATTGACACAATGAGCAGTCAATCGACCATGCCAGCCAACTCACAGCCAGCTGCGACCAACTCCATGGATGGCATTGAAGATGAGTTCAATCAATCTTTCAACCACTTGCTCTATAGCAAGTTTGGTCTCATTGAAAGTTTTGATTCCTCCATTTTCGAAAAACTGAAAAGATATCTCCGCTGGCATCTCTGGAGATCTCAAGTTGATGAGGCAGTTATGATCAAACTACTCTAGATAAAGGGATGATATTTCTGGATCCAAGAAGGCATTTGGAGCAGAAACTGGATGAGAAATCCATTCACAACATCTCCAACCATCTCGGAGATCATGGATTCGATGATAAAACGTATCCAACTCAGAGTTCCAGCAAAAGCCCCATTGCCATTCAATGAACCATCTAACTCCTCCTCCACTCCTATAAAGTACATACAGCCACCACCAACTGAAGAACTTTTCACGAGTTTGGCTACAATGACAACCGATACTCCAGATCTATCTCCGCTCCTTGATCTTGGACAACTTATGCCCACTGAAGAAGCATACAACTGGATACCCTCTCCCACGTCACTTCTCTCTTATCCATCTCCATATGAAGGTAACCTCATCACTATCTTCAGTCTGTTACCGTATGTTTCAATCTCATTCTTTGATCTAGAATTACACACCCTTTTGGATGATGCCAAAAAGGGGGAAGATGAGAAAGTTGATGAGAAAGATGAGAACAACAATGATGGAAAAAGGAAGGGTGAAGAGCAGCCTTTGTGGGAAAGAAGTGAGGACTTCTAGAGAAGAGTGGCATCAGCTTCAGGGGGAAGCATGGCTGTGGCATCAGCCTCAAGGGAAATCCTGAAGAACTGCTAGAGAAAGAGGAGAATCTAGTAATGAGCAAAGAAGATGAAAAGAGAAGGGAGAGACAGCTGAAAAAGAAACAAACAAAAAAAGAAAAGCAAGAAACTGAAATAAAAAAAGAGGCAAAACTGTTGTAGATTATGAGAATCTAATCAGTTTATGCAAATAGTTTCTTAGCTTATGTACATACTCTGTACAAAGATTTCCTATGCTTAGTTGTGTATCATCTTACACAGTTTGAAAATTTTCAAATCAGTTTTTCCATCATCATTGCTATATTTTGACAGGTTTTGACATCTTCAAAAAGGAGAAAATTGTTAGGAAAAACTGTCAAGAGTAACCCCAGTTCTGGTTTTGATGAAATGTCAAAACATGTCAAAGCATTTTGAAAAACTGAAAGAAAACCAAGATTGATCGAACAAAAATTGAGCTGAAAATAGCCAAAGCATGATCAATCTAAAGAATGGAAAGAAGCAGATCAAGACCAGTCAAGAACTAAAAATAAAAGAAAGTAGAAGCATGATTGCTAAACCAGTTAGCAAGTTAAGGAAACTGAAGCTACAGGTCGTCAGAACAGAGGAACTGACAAGCTCAGAATGTCAACTGACCATCAGGGTTAAAATGAATTCCAATTGAAGATATTCCAGCTGATGAGATAATGTTCAGAATTCCAGTTGAAGAGATACCAACTTAGAATTCTAACTGAAGACATACCAGCTAAAGTGACACCAGTTCAGAATTCCAGCTGAAGAAATGCTAGTTCAGAATTCCAGCTGAAAGTACACAAGCTAAACGCTCAACTGAAGAAAGTTAAAACTGGAGCCTAAAACTGCCAACAAGATGCGCAGAACTACCAGCTAATGAAATGACCCAATTGAAGATCACAACTGCCAGCTAAAAGCTCAGAACTGACAATCAAGATAGAAGCTGAAACTTGCAATCAAAGCTTCTAGAAATTCCGACACAAAGATCTTGAAGTTAATGTAAACAAGATCTTGGAGTAAGAGCTTCTCAGAGATTAAACAACAATGCAATGACTACATCAACAAAAAGTCCCTCAACGGCTTTAAAAATTATCGAATCATTTATGATCAGTCATTGATTCAGAAACAGTCACAAGCTCACTCCTCTATAAAGGGTGAGTGATTCAACTTGTGAAGTGACTTTTTCCGCTGAAATACTTTTGCTGAATAAACTTTTCGATATCATCGAAAAGAACAGCACTCAAATTAAGCTCAAATCATATGCAGCAAAAAGGCCCAACTGAGAAGGAGAAGCCAAACGTTCATCATCCAGCTACCTGTTGAAGAAGTCTAGCCAAGAGCAAGCCTCTCAGTTCGAAGATATATACTGATCAACTACTCAGCTCAAGCTTAAGGAGCACATCAGTTAATACCAGTTTCAAGACTGTATTCTTAAAGATCGAAAGAGATCTAAAACCTTGAAAAATTGAGCAATAGCACCTTATCTCTCCAGCGAGCAGTTAGGGATCACAAGTGTGAGTTTGTCGACACTGGTTGAGGAGAACGGGTATTGTTGGAACTGCCGTTTCTGGGATAACACTAGTTGAAAAGGAGGCCGTGACTCCGTGAGAGTTGCCCTTATCAGTCGTTAACTGACGAGGCCAGCTGATGACGTCAGCAGCTCGACGCCACGAGGAGACTGAAGGAGAGCCATATTAAGATAAGTTCAACTTGAATTTATTACTGAAACAATAAAATGACGCGTCAACTCAATATTACCATTGGACCCACTCTCTCTTTCTCTCCTCATTTAACCCCAACGGATAAATTTGAAATTCAATCGACGAATTAATCAGAACTATTCGATTTTAGTTCAACTCAAATTCTTTTTACCGTTGGATATACTATCTACTTGAGGCTATAAATAGATTAGCTGTTCTTCCAAAATCATCCATACAACTGATCAAGAACTCATGTGCTCAGTCTCTCTCTCTCAAAACTCCATCCAGAATTCTTCATTTTCTTCAGCCCTACAAAACTCCAAATTTTTTATGGCTCAATTCACTGCCAATCCCAATCGAAGAAAGTACAAATTCAAATTCTCTGGTGAAGACTCAGTAGTCTTCTGCAAAGACCTGTGTCATGACAAGATACTGAGTCGAGCCAATTGCAGACAATTCACCAACTACACATAAATGGGTGAATTGATTCTAGCACTGATTGAATCAGCGAAACTGAAGACTTACATAAAAAGTGCTCCCTCGAGGGTATATCCAGAGGCGGTGGCAGAGTTCTTTCTGAACTCCTACAGTGAGAAGGACACTTGGATGATCATAAATGAAGTAAGGGGTACGCAAATCTTGATCACCCCTTCGGTCCTCAAGAACATTTTTGGTCTACAAGAAGAATGAGATAAGATTGAAGAAACAGGAGTAAATGCCCAGTTCTGCTTCAATAGTTAGACAACTAATCCTGCAGCAGAAAACTTCCACATCAACCATCAGACGTCCAAATTCCAAAAGGAATTTCAAGTTTTATTAGCCGTGGCCACACAAATGATGGTGGGATCATGCGAAGGCCACGATGAAATGTCTGAGATCAAATACAAGATCTGCAATGCCATCTGGGAGAAGAGAGGGATAGACTGGTCTCTGTTTCTCTTCAAACAATTGAAGAAATTTGTAGACATCATAGAGGACGAGACTAAATGCACCTTATGCTTCCCTAAAAAGATGTACTATATCAACGGAGTCAGCTTCATTCTAGAACAGCTGATTCCAGATCTGATGGCAGAAGAGACAAATAATCAGCAAGTTGATCCTGATGACTTCATTCCAAAGGTGGGAAAAGGGGCACTGCCTTCATTAACAATCAAAGAGCCACCCCGACTGAGGTAGAATCTATCCCAACCATACCAGGAACAAGGGGGAAAGGAAAAGCTAAGATGACGGAGTCTGTAGTATAATCAAACTCCAACTCCGATGATGTCCTCCTTGCTGTTCAGAGGTATAAGTCCTTAGGAGAAGGGGATGACGGCAGAAAGGACTCCATGAAGAGTCCAACTGAACAAAGAGATGGGTCTCTAAGTCAATCTGAAACAGTTGAAAAGCCAACTGATGATCATCAGACTGCAGAGCATAAGCTGAAAACTAATCCAAAGACTAGAGAGCATGAACTAACTGTAGAAGAGACTCAACTACGAGCTCAACAAGGTAAAAGGCAGCGGTCATGCAAAGCTTCAACTTAAGTCAAAGCACTGATCAATTGCATGAAGGTTCAGGTAAAGCTCCTCTCTGACTCAATCCTAAGACTGGAAGCGTACTCTGGAAATGAAGACTCAGAGAAAGACTCTTCAAGGGAAGACACTCCAAACAGGTCCAGAAAATTGAAGAAATAAAAAACTGAATGCAAGAAGAACTGAAGGCTTGTCAAGTCAGCTGAATAGATGCCTTAGGCCAACTTCTTGTAATTCAGTTTATGTTTTGATATTTTAATAAAAATCTTTTGGCTAAAAATAAATGTCTTGTCAGCATTTATTGAGAATTTTTGACCGTTGGTCCTGAGTACAAAATCAATAGCCAAAAGAAACCGAAAAGGGGCTATTTAATTTTTTCAACCAACAAATTTATGAGTCTCTTTCACTCATAAAAACCCCACTCATAAAAACCCCTTTTCTCCAAACTTCTCAAAATTACTCTTACACACTCTAGCATTCTCATCTTCCAAAAAGAGTTTTTTTCTCTCTAAAAAAAAGCTTCAATTCAAATTAAGCAAAGATTTCAAAAATGGCCAAATCATCCAAAACTCCGACTTTCTTCAAAGAGCAAATAATGAGAGATAAATTTCTGGCAAGATAGAAATTTCAATTGATTCTTAAAGAATCAAACAACCCATTTCTTCTGGTCAATCTTCATAAGACCAGAATTCTGCACTACCTTAAAACTACACCAAGATTCTTCAGACAAGACTTGGTGAGTGAATTCTTGCTTCAAGAAAGAGTATCTACAGATAGGAAGGTTATATCTTCATTGATTCAAGGGCACAAACTTCAAATCATTGAAAGAAAGATTGCAGAACTCTTTCAACTTCCCAGAAAGGGTTCCAAGGTTCAAGATCTAAGAGATTTAGGTGAACCATATTGGAAAAAATGGCGAGCTTCAACTTGCAACAAGCAATTCAATTTTACCACAGCTAAAACTAATCTAAAGCCCGAGGATGGAGTTATACTTGATGTAACAAAGAAGATGATGTTCAGTACCATTGGAAGCTTGAGTCAATTAACACAAGAGAGATACAAGGTACTGATACACCTTGTTGAAGGATTGGAATCAAATTGGGCAGAGTTTGTATTATCCCAATTCAAGCATCAAGTCATCAAAGCTACCGACTCAAAGAAGACTGGAAAATTTGAGTCCAAAGTAGGACTTGTTCTAAGAATGAGCAAGCTCCTGAAAGATATGCTGAATTTTCCAAACGATGACGCTCTACCAATCCTCATCTCCGAATGGATTCCCAAGAAAGGGAGAGCACATCTTCATTCACTCAAGAAGAAGAGGAGATCCAAAGCCAAAGCCGGCAATACAACTTCAAGCAGTTCGAGTGCTAATGAAGTTCATTCTCCAAAGTCTAAAAATGAATCATCAGTCGACTTCAAGCTCTGCTCTGATCCAAATGAGCTTATTCCATTTATTAGAATCCCTCATCCAAATTATGGAGCTGACTACTTCAGGAGAACTTGCCCTTCTCTCCAGCTGACTGAAGACAACATTCGCACTTATTATAGTGGTGAATATGCAGTCAAGAGTGCTCAGAAGGATGTGACAAACCTCCTTCTCACTCATTTCACCTATGTTACCAAGCAAGACAATCAGTTGTTCAAACAACTGCACCGGTACTTCTACTAGTATAACTAGAGACATTTTATGTCGATCCAGTCACACTTCTTGCTAACCGCCTTTCATGGCATGAGCTTTTGGCAATGTGAAGAGACTTGGAACATTAAATGGATTGGAGCTTCAAATCCATTTCCTCCAACTATTGTGCAAGTCCAGCGGATTATGAAGCATACACTTGATAATCAAATTCCAGCTAAAGCCATGCTAGCTGATGTTCAAGCCAGCTTGAGATTGCAAGGAGTTGCAACTACAAATCAGTTCGTCAACAATCAAGCCGATCTACATCGCTGAAAACTGAATTTTGATGATGAATCAATTCAGTCAAAACAGGCATCATTACAAGCTGAAGCTGCCACTGAAAAGATAGATCAAGATCTATCTCGTACTCAACTTGTGGCAACACTGAGGAGTCAACAGTATGGAAATAAAGGAGCAAAAGACGTTGAAGATACTGCCAAGTCACCTAATCTCGTGTCCCGAAGTTATGTTACTCCTCTTATCAAGTTATGCTCAAGAGATGCCCAATTGATTATCAATCAGTCTAGCTCCCCCAGTAGAGGAATTCCAGAGCTGACCACCTTGAAGCTGACCAACTCAGCAGTTGTTTCTAAACAACTTCAGCAAGCTGAGGAACTAGCCAGAACTGATCCTTCTAAGGACATCTCCAGTTCAGCTTCAAAGAGAAAAATGTCAAACAGCTCCAGAGAAAATGGAGAAGCTTGTCCAGTCTGACCACTCAAGAAGAGGAAATTAATGAAAGAGTCAATCAGCAGCTGATCAACAAAACTGATCACATCAGTTTAAAGACGATATCATCAGTTCAGGAGGAAACTGACGCCTTGAGCTCAAATCTCTCAACAGCTGCATGACCAACCCTCTTCGATAAGCTTCTATAATTTTTATTCCTTAAGCTTATTTTTAAATAGTTACCGTTAACATTTCAAAATAAGCTCACTATTTATCTGAGTTGTCATTAAAGTCTCTATACCAAGCATTAAAATAGAAAGGGACGAATTTCTGAGGGATATAAATAGCAAATCTTCCGGTAAATATTTTGCTATTTATGGAAACTACCCAGATTTTTAAAACCCTCAGATCTCAGCCGCTTGATCAAAAAGCAAAAGTTCAAATGGACGGCTGAGATGCATGCATCATTTATTCAGCTGATTTTTCCATCAAATCACATAGCTGATCAGTCAGAAGCACTCGATTGCTATGGTTAAATGCATGCAAAATCCTGTTTTATAAGCAGAAGAGAAGATAGAATTCATAGCTGACTCTCAACACATTCCCTCATCTTGTCTTCTCTCATACTTATCCAAGCTCTCTTCTAGCTAACATTGTTCATCATCTCAGACATGGCTCATCCCTTTCATATGATGAACACACTGCTTCTTCTAAAGAAGCTAAGAAAGGATAAGTATCTCGACCTAGAGCTTCTCCAAGCTCGCATAGGTACTGAGGAGACCAGCATGATCTTCCAGTCACTGAAGACATGTGGGCTACTATCGTTTCTACAGATGAGGCCCAATAGAAGATATCTCTCGTATGTAGCTGAATTCTACTACAATGCAGAGATAAACGGAGACAACATCACGTCTGTTGTCCACAATTAGCTCATCATCATCAACAAAGATACGTTGATGACACTGTTTTAGCTCCCTGATGAAGGCCTACAAGTGCATGAACTCGCGCTCCCCAACAAGATAGCACTTTGGGACAGCTGGAAGCTGCCACATATAAATTATCGAGACATGTCAAACAATTTGAAAGATAGTCTCTACCCAGCCATCGTCCAAATCTTGGATATTGTGATACATATCCTTCTTGCAGGCATCACCAATGCGCAGTTCACAGACAATAATGCTTACCTATCGGCCGCCTTATACTTTGGATACAAGGCTGACTAGGCATCCTTCATATTAGCGCAACTTCAACATCATGTGAAGCTTGCAGAGATCGACCCATACACTAGCTCATTCAAAGCCAAGATAAGGTTCGCCAATCATCTCAGCCACATTATCCAGGAGCAAATCGAAACAGTCATTCCTGGTGCATCATTTTTCACCAGAAGAGATCTCCTTCTAACTGTTTATGTAAACAGAAAGCTGTGCGGCAGAACTGGCCGCCCAAGAAAGTCGAGACCTCAACTTACGGAGGACCACATCTCAGCTAAAGGAAAAGAGCCGTTCTCTGTAGTTGATCCTCCTGCTGATGTAGATCAGTTTACAACAGATAGTGACTCCTTAACCTATATGAGTGATGAGTCCACTGCCTCTGCAACCAGCGAGCCTCCTGATTGGGCTATATTTACATACATATTTTGGGTCATTTTTGGTATTGTTTTGATATGTTAATTGCCTCACGATCATGTTTTGTGGAAGAAAATGTGTTTTGGGAATGATTTCAGGTGATTAACACATATATTAAGGAATTGGCCAAGATTGTGGAGAGTCTGGAAAGCACGCCGTATGGGCATACTGCTTGGAAGCCAAACTGTATGGGCATACTGCCTGAGTGAGGTACCGAGATGACAGATTCTGGGCCTGAGCGCGAAGAGTTTGGGCATGAGCGCGAATTTTACTTAAGCCCACTACCTGGGAGCGGAAATAACCTTCTCCACCGCCTCAAGAGTCCTCATCTTGGCAATTACCTAGTTGAGATAGACTAGGATTTTATTTCCATGTTAAATACTATTTTATTAAGGATATTATATATAGATTAGGACTTATCTCTATTTTGATTTTCATTCAACACGCCGCAACGCAGCAGCAGAGAGAGACGCTATTCCAGAAACTTTTATTTCATCTTCTTCGCTGAATTCATCATGTACTTCTCGACAATATTTTGGAGGTTTGATTTAATTATGCGTTCAGGCTAAGTTCTTTTTATTCCGGTGAAGATTAACGAAGCCCTGGCTTAGCTAAACTGTGAGATCTATTTGTGCTTTTCGCATTGAATTAATTCGCATGCATTTGTTATTCTTTGTATTTCGAGTCGTTAATTGTTTCGATATTGTTAGATAGTTGCACATATTTAGTAGATCGGGCTTAATTAGTAGCCAATTAAACCGGCCATCCGTAATTGTGGTTTAAGTTTAATTAGTGGCGAAACGGTTCTTCAGAACCAGGAAGAATAACAACCTTAATTCAACGGTCCTGTGTTAGAGTCTATTAATTATGAATCGGGTTTCTCTAGAACTTAAGGTTGTCGGCTCATTAAACCTATAGAGTGTCTCTTACGGTTGTCAGTCGATTAGGGAAATAATTACGGCTGATTAAACCTATAGAGTGTCTTCCTGATTATCGAGAAACTACGGAGAAATTAGGCTGAGTCAGTAAGTGTCTTCGGTGGCTATAATTGATTTGTATATGTTAATTGAATTAATCTTTGCGTCGAGGATCGGTTTGGATAAGTAAGGGTGGAGTTAATTGGAATCCGGAATATTTCTTCTCATATTTTAAATCCGTTCATTTTGTTAAATCGTACATTTATTTTCTATTTATTTATTAATTTCGTTCAGTTTATTATAAGCACAAAAACCTTCTGGAAAGTTTAGTTATGCAGATTGGAAATATAGAGTAATTCTCGCCGGTCCCTTGGGAGACGATCTCGCTCATCGTTGTACTCTGTAGTAAGGGCTTACCGACGGAAGTCGGGACATTTATTTTTGGTGAAAAACGACGCACCAAATTTTGGCGCCGTTGCCGGGTATCGGTTTTTAAGTAGTAATTATTCTTATATTTTCAGTTTGTATTTTTTTTCTTTATTTTATTTTGTTCGAGGGAAACATGCCTAACAACGGGAATCAAGCTCTCGTAAATGCTCCCGAACCTGAACCTCTCATAAAAGAGCTTGGTCGCCACAGAAACAATAGGCCCATTTGCATCGTACTACCCCCTATTGCAAAAACTTGGAGATCAGACCCGGATTTATACAAGTGTTGCCAAAGTTCAGTGATCTGCCAGGAGAGAGTGCGCATAAGCACTTGTCCGAATTTAACCTCGTCTGCTCCACCCTGCGTTCTCAAGGTTTTACAGCTGATAATCTGAGGTTACTAACTTTCTCTCATACCTTACAGGGCAGAGCTAGGGATTGGTTATTTGATCTTCCATCTAGGTCGATCACTACTTGGAATGAGCTAGAGGGACAATTCCTACGTAAGTTCTTCCCGGAGTCCCGAGCTGTAAACCTGAGGATGGCAATCAGTAGCATCAAACAGAAGTAAAACGAGAGCTTAGCCGAGTACTGGGAGCGGTTACAGCAGCTATGTCGCAAGTGCCCAGACCACGGGTTCACGGATTATCAACTAGTAACTAATTATTTTTACCGTGGCATGTCTATTTTTGACAGGAAGATCGTTGATGCTGCCAGTGGAGGATCTCTCACCAACAAAACACTAGTCGATGCCAAGCAGTTGATAATTGACATGGTTTCTGGAGGTCAACAGTACGAAGATGAGGATGATGATCGCTATAGTCCTGTGAAGGGGATTGAGCGAGTTGAGAGCTCCGGTGTCAATGAAAACATCGATGCTCTGACTTCTCTGGTTTGAAGTCTAGCTATGGCGCAAGCTCAAAATATCCGCTGTGGAGTCTACTCAGAGAATGGCCATTTCACTTATGCTTGTCCTACCTTGCAAAATTCTCCAACCGAGCAAGCATCCTATGGGTCCGGTGATGCGCAACAAGATGCCATGAGATGGAGGAATTATGACTCGTACTCAGATACCTACAACCCAGGCTGGAGAGACCATCCTAATTCCAGTTGGATGCAGCCACAGAGTGGTTCATATGGGCATACTGACAAGCCTGCGCCTAGTATGAGTGAAATTATGAAGTGTCTAGAGCAGAGTAGTGCCCTTGTCAACAGTTTGGCACAAAGCCAGAAAGCATTCCAGCAGGAGACGCAGGCTGCTCTAGGGAGTATGGGCACACAGATCACTCAGCTCGCCACTCAAATGAACAAGATGCAGGCGAATCAAGGCAAACTCCCATCCCAAACTGAAATGAATCCAAGAGCGCATGTTTGCGCTGTCACTTTGAGAAGTGCAGAGGAGTTAGCTGAGTTAGAGGCTAAGAAGAAAGCAAAGGAGCAGTATGGGCATACTGCAGAGCCGAAAAATCCTCCCAGAGCAGAGGACGAACCAACTGCCGAACTCACTCCACCTAAGGTCAGTGTTGAATTTAAAAGTTTTAACCCTCTGATTGCAGCTCCTTTTCCTTCCAGATTGGTTCAAAATAAGAAGGAGGATGATGAAAAGGAGATCCTCGAGCTATTCAAGAAGGTACCTTTTGGTGGGCTGACTGAAACTATTGCAATAACAGAAGAACATGAGAAGATTCGAGACATCATAATGCAGCTGTATACCCCTAGTGAATTTCCAATTCAGAATCTAACGGGCCGTATGCCCTTACCGACCAACTCAAAGCCAGTTTTACCATCTCATGTAAGTGCCCCCGTACTGGAGCTGAAGGGGCAAGAAGCAAGGTTGGTCGAGCTTTTGAAGAAACATAAGGGTGCGGGGATGGAAGTGATTCCTTTCGATAGGGGCAGATTTGTTACCCCTGAACTTGCCTCATGATCGAGTTATACTTGTGTCGAGTTTCGGATATTAAATAAGGGCGCTTCTCGGGAGGCAACCCGAGCTTTTCTTGCTTTATTTCATTTTTCTTATAGTTGCTTACTTGTTCTGCAAAAAAAAAAACAAAAATCTAGTCCAGTTTTTTCGTGCAGGTACCTCTTCTAGCGCTGCCCCTACCCTTACCTAGCTCATGAAGTTGTTTGACCATTACACACCAAGTTGAGCTACTACACTTGAGCGCCGTCCCTACTGACCGTTCGCGCCTTGATTGCTAGTTTGCCCTCTCTATCCCTTTGTTTTTATTTTCTTTCATTCATGTTGTGTCTGTTTTGTTGGCTCTTTTCCCTGCCCAGTGAGGACACTGTGTTGTCTAAGTGTGGGGGGGAGAAAGTTGCTATTTTTGTGTCCAGTTCTTTTCAAAAAAAAAACTTTTATGTTTTACTTATTTTTGTTAAGTATTGGCTGCTTGAGATTGAACAATACAAGGAGGAAGAGTTATAGCATGGATTATCTTGGTTTGTTTGATTGATTCTCTTGTGATTGAATTATGCTATTGCTCATATGTATTCTTGAACGATGAAATATGCAACATGATCAACTTTTGATGAGCTTATAAATGTGAGATTTGAGCCTGTTGAGCATGTCATATATATATAGAAAGCTCATTTTCATTCTTTTGATGAGTGTGTCGGATTTGAATGCTGAATTTCTGATTTGCCTTGTTGCCATGATCATACTGCTTGTGAGTTTTCTTTTGCATGAAAATGATAAAGGCATATAGGATTAACCACTGCTTTGGCTTGAATAAATTATCCATACCCAACACTATCCCCTAGTGAGCTCATTTGTGCCTGAATCCTTTCTTTCTTGATTAATAGCCACTAAATAATTAAGCCTTAGCCCTTTTTAGCCTACTTTTGTCCCTTGAAAGCATGTGAGTTATATTGGATTGTGTTGAGATGAGTTCGAAATTTACTTGAAAGAATAGTTGGTGCGGGAAATTGACGAAAACTTGTGAAGAAAAACTCATGTCCTACTCCTAGAAAAAAAGAGAGAGAAAGAAGCAAAGCTTCAGGAAAAAAAGTAAAGAAAAAGAAAAAAAAATGGTCCGTATGCCCAAACTGGACGTGGAGGAAATAGGGTTGTCCCCGATTGAAGTTAAATTTTGTTGCCCTGTATAGCTCTGAAGACCAGCACTTAACTTAGAATTCGTAGGATATTTGAGAAGATTGCAGCCGAACTTCATTAATGTGTTCTGATATGCTTACATGTTTTCACTAAATTATGCCACTTATCCAAATTGTCCTACCTAAGCACCCTAGCCCCATTACAACCTGTTTCAAAGACCTTTTGATTTGTGCATAGTTCTTACTTGCTCGGTAGTGGTTTTGACATATGAGCAAATCTATGTTTGAAGGCATCAAATCACGACTTGTGTGAATTAAACAAATCTGCCCTTATCTACTTTTGAGAGAAATTGAGTGAACCTTGGTAAGGCAGGATTGAGTTGCACGTTTTTTACTTGAATAAAACGCATGTGTTTATTTCATGAAATAAGAGAAGGCTTAGTGGATTGTGGTTGGTTGTATTGTAATCTCAACTTTGAGTATTTTCAGTTCAAGAAGTCAATGCTTGACTTGTCATTTTCTGAGTTTTATTTTGAGTCTGTTTTCTGTTTAGATGTGCTCGAGGAAGAGCATTGTCTAAGTGTGGGGGGATTTGATTGGGCTATATTTACATACATATTTTGGGCCATTTTTGGTATTGTTTTGATATGTTAATTGCCTCACGATCGTGTTTTGTGGAAGAAAATGTGTTTTGGGAATGATTTCAGGTGATTAACACATATATTAAGGAATTGGCCAAGATTGTGGAGAGTCTGGAAAGCACGCTGTATGGGCATACTGCCTGTAAGCTAGACCGTATGGGCATATTGCCTGAGTCAGGTACCGAGATGACAGATTCTGGGCCTGAGCGCGAAGAGTTTGGGCATGAGCGCGAATTTTACTTAAGCCCACGACCTAGGAGCGGAAATAACCTTCTCCACCGCCTCAAGAGTCCTCATCTTAGCAATTACCTAGTTGAGATAGACTAGGATTTTATTTCCATGTTAAATACTATTTTATTAAGGATATTATATATGGATTAGGACTTATCTCTATTTTGATTTTCATTCAACACGCCGCAACGCAGCAGCAGAGAGAGACGCTATTCCAGAAACTTTATTTCATCTTCTTCACTGAATTCATCATGTACTGCTCGATAATTTTTTGGAGGTTTGATTTAATTATGCGTTCAGGCTAAGTTCTTTTTATTCCGGTGAAGATTAATGAAGCCCTGGCTTAGCTAAACTGTGAGATCTATTTATGCTTTTCTCGTTCAATTAATTCCCATGCATTTGTTATTCTTTGTATTTCGAGTCGTTAATTGTTTCGATATTGCTAGATAGTTGCACATATTTAGTAGATCGAGATTAATTAGTAGCCAATTAAACCGGCCATCCGTAATTGTGGTTTAAGTTTAATTAGTGGCGAAACAGTTCTTCAGAACCAGGGAGAATAACAATCTTAATTCAACGGTCCTGTGTCAGAGTCTGTTAATTATGAATCAGGTTTCTCTAGAACTTAAGGTTGTCGGCTCATTAAACCTATAGAGTGTCTCTTATGGTTGTCAGTCGATTAGTGAAATAATTGGGAAGTGTCTTCCTGATTATCGAGAAACTACGGAGAAATTAGGTTGCGTCAGTAAGTGTCTTCGGTGGCTATAACTGATTTGTATGTGTTAATTGAATTAATCTTTGCATCGACGATCGGTTTGGATAAGTTAGGGTGGAGTTAATTGGAATCCGGAATATTTCTTCTCATATTTTAAATGCATTCGTTTTGTTAAATCGTACATTTATTTTCTATTTATTTATTAATTTCGTTCAGTTTATTATAAGCACAAAAACCCTCTGGAAAGTTTAGTTAAGCAGATTGGAAATATAGAGTAATTCTTGCCGGTCCCTTGGGAGACGATCTCGCTCATCGCTGTACTCTGCAGTAGGGGTTTACCGACGGAAGTGAGAACATTTATTTTTGGTGAAAAACGACGCACCACCTCCCCACATCGCTGACCCAGGCACTCTGGAAAAAGGATTCTCAGGAAGCCTTGACCACAAGCTGAAAGGCTACTTTGGTCTCATTTGGGATCTTAATCCATTTCTTTTTTAGCAGCTTAGCCGATATCTCCAATATCATTTCTGGAGATTCTAGGTGGATGATGCCACCATGCTGTAAATGGCTAGGAAAATAGGTGACTTATTTTGGATTGCGGAAGGCAATTGAAGCAGGATTTCGATGAATCATCCACTCAGCACACCTCTAATAGTTTCCGAAATCATGGATTCCATGATTAAGTAGTGTCAAAGCTCAGTGCCTCATGACGCACCCCTTCCGGACAATGAGCCCTCCAACTCCTCCAATACTCCTCTTCATGAGGATGCACTCTTCACCATTGCGGATGAGCCATTTCTCAACCCTGCATCAGCCTCTCCTTACAGGCAAGATCCCTTCTTTTTCTCTAATCTTGTCCAACTGATGCCAACTAAGGAGACATACTCATGGCTGTCCACTCCAATCTCTACACCCCAAGCTCCCAAATCACCGACAATTTACTGACAACCTCCTTCTCTCTTTTGCCACAATTATCCCTGCATGTCATGAGCTCCTTCCGCTTGTCCTTTTGGATGAT
Organism: Perilla frutescens; assembly: GCA_026008535.1. Lineage (NCBI taxonomy): Eukaryota > Viridiplantae > Streptophyta > Magnoliopsida > Lamiales > Lamiaceae > Perilla > Perilla frutescens. The sequence continues at coordinate 48,937,513 of BRKX01000010.1, forward strand.
GCCAAAAAGGGGGAAGAGAATGCTAATGATGGAAAGGATGGAAAGGGTGATTTAACTCTTTGGGATGAGATCCAAAAAGAGGCACAACTTTAGGGGGAAGCTGCTCGTGAGGGGGACGTCCAATTTGAGCAGCAAGCATGGCAAGCTCAAAACTTGTTTTGGACTTGGGAGAATGCCCAGTTGGAGCAGCAGCAAGAATGGGGTATCCACAACATACCGGGTATTTCTCCTTATAGATATGAGAAATGAGAATCGAGCAAAAGAAGACGGAACTGATTGGTGAACAGTTCTTGTTGAAGAAGGAAGTCTAAAATATCAGTCTTGATATTTTTTTTCTCACTCTATTACTTCTCTATTCTTCATCTTCTTTGCTCATCAGTTCTTAACATGCTCCTTGTTGATAATACAAACATGTTTTGATTATATGTTTATGCTCTGATCATGCAAGTATGCCTTAATATCTATGCTATGCGCACTCGGATAATGAACTAAAGCTGCATGAAAATTAGAACTAAACAAAATTGAGCTCTGTTAGAACTGAAGAAACTAAAGCTTTCTCAAGCTGTGCAAAAAGAGTGTTAGTATATCTTAAGGCTTTAACATTCATACTACAAGTTCTGTTAGCTTTTTTCCTTGATATCTCAAAGAAAAACTCGTTCAACTCTGATCGTTAAACTCTGATACTCATCTGAACTCAAACACTCATGAACATCTCACAGACATCTCTCAAAAGCTCTGATACCAAAGATTGGTACATATGCTCTGATACCAAAGATTGGTAAATACAAAAGATAGCTCTGATACCAAAGATTGGTACAAGCTCTGATGTTCATGAAAAATAACCTCATGCAGTTTTTCATCATCAAACTAACTAGTTTGACATCATCAAAATGGGGGAAATTTGTTGGGAAATTGTTGGGAAAAACTGTCAAGGTAGCCCAATTGATGGTTTTGATGAAATGTCAAAACATATGCGAAAGGTTCATGAAAAACTATAGGTTATTAAAGTTGGTAGTCGGGAGTAATTACCAAGTAAGACTTCAAATCTCAGCTTAGCTGAAGTGGAAGTCAACCGTCTTGAAGCATGGTCAACCATCGTGAGAGGATGTCTCAATCAGTCCAGTTAGAGTCAACTCTTCTAAGCTTAAGATAAGCTAAAATGGGAAGAGAATTTTGAAGACTGGAAGGTATCCACAAATGAGTAACCATCAGTCTAGCTGAATGCCAAGAAAGACTGATGAGAGATGAGCCAGCTTGAAAGCTCAAGACTGAACTGATCAAAAGTTCAGTTGAGAAAGAAGCTCAAATAGAAGGGCTGACACTAAGCTGATCAAAGTTCAATCAGTTAGGAGAAGAGCTCAAATAAAAGAGCCGACTGGAGTCCAGAACTGAAAGCTTTTTAAGCTAAGCCGCAAAAGATCCAGAGCTGAAGATCAAGACAGCTGAACTGGACCACTCCAGGATTGAAGCTTACAATAGCTGAAGAACTATCGATTGGATAATCTCAAAGCTGAAAGCCGAGATAGCTCAGACCCCATCAGCTGAAGTCCAAAATTGAAAGCCGAAGTGACTGCTCTCCGACAAGTAGTTATTGAAGAATCTTAATAGGAAATCGTAGGAAAATCTTAACGATCCTAGAGCAGAAGCTATTAAATTCAACAGCTAGTTCATTCAAGCTTCAACGGCTACAAACATTAAACTGCCGTTAGTGGAATCAACTGAACCACCAAATCTCAATGGTCACTAACATCACTCATCTATATAAGAAGAGTGAATCTCATTCTGACCAGAGACTTTTGCATAAGACTTTCACCAAAACTAACCTTTGCAACATCTTGCAGAGCGAGCTTTCTTTCTCCCTCCCCCACAGCTCAAAGCTTAAATCTCTTAAGTGCGAAAAGTCCCAACTGAAAAGGCGTGCTTCAAGTTCCAAGCAAGCTGCTAGCTAACGAAGAATTCCATCCAGAGCAAAGCTTCTCAGTTCAGTTCTTCAGATATCAACCACTCAGCTCAATTTGAAGGAGCATTCCAGGTTGATAACAGATTTAAGACTGTCTTCTTGAAGATCGAGAGAGATCTAAAATCTTGTAAAGACTGGCAATAGCACCTAAAGTCTCAGCAAGCAGTTGGGACGGGTAAGTGTGAGATTTCGACCTAGAAATCGACTGAGGAAGGGCGTACTAACCGGTCCGTTCTTCCGGGACAACAATAGTTGAAAATGAGGCAGCGCTCAGTTTGAAGGGTGCCATTTTCAGGTCCAACAGATTTCTTCACTGTGTAACTATAATAAAGAAACTTTACACTTGCATACTGGATTGCCCTTCTGCGGAAGGAAGAGAGGATGTAGAAGCAGGAAGCTTCGAACCTCTATAAGTCCTGTGTGTGCTGTATTTTATGCTTTACGATTTTGCATGCTCTTAAACTGCACACAATAGCACACAAGCTGCACTGACACACAAGCTGCACTGACAAGCAAAGCCTTCAGGCCATCAGTCTCAACTGATTGAGTGCACGAATAAATTGTCATAATCGAGTCAGGGCCCTATATTCCGCATTAAGCTTAAAGTTTTTGAGTCAGTTTATTCACCCCCCTCTAAACTAATATAGACTCGCACCGAAACCAACAGATGTTATCAAAATTTCCATGTCTAAACCTGAGATGGGTTGAAAGTTATGGGATTAAAATTGGTATAAGGTAATTTTTTGACGTATATCAAAAGTTACCCAATTTTAATCAAAGTAGATTTCAAAATAGAATTTTAAATTTGGTAAGTTTTTAAAGAGGATCAAAACTACCATAATTTTAATTCTAGTAACTTTGATACCTAATATATAATTTGAAAATTATTTTGACTAGTATCAAAATTCCAAATCGGTTATTTAATTAAGGAGGGGGGCGAAAATTTTAGGGTTTCATTTGAAGGAATATTTTGATTTATTTCAAAATTTTATAATTTAATCCTAAGGTATATTTCAAAAATTTAAGATTTAATTTGGTAGATAATTGTGATCAATTACCAAATTTTATCTTAAGAATTTTTTTGAAATTATTAAGATATACTTTGGTGAAAATTTTAATTAATTTCCAAAGTTAATCTTAAGGTAATATAATATTTCGATTTAAGATTTTATTTAGTAGATAATTTTTGGTAACTTTCCAAATATAATCTTATGGTATATTCAAAATTATTAGATTTAATTTGGTAGATAATTATAATTAATTTCCAAATTTAATCTAGCATTTTTTGAAAATATTTTATTTAATTAAAGAGGAATTTTTACAAATTTTAATATGTATGGAAATCATGTGATATTTTATGTCTAACATTTAATTATGATAGTTGTATTTGTAGATGGTTTTATTTGCAGGTGACACCAACTATCATGGCCTTTAAATTATTTGTTAAGTGATGATTTAATTTATGTTGAATGTATGGTTGGCCGTATGCCGGTTTGGCTACGAGATTTTTTATCCATGAGAAAATCCATGGATTAGATCTAAGTAATTTATTTTATTATGTTGATTCAATGCAATAGGAAAAATAATTTTATTTTTTATTGTTAATTTTTTATCCATGAAAATCCATGGATTAGTTCTGAGTTGTATTTTATTTTCCTTTATTATTCTAGATATATTAGAATTTTCCTTTCGGAATACATTTTCAATATAGAATAAGGGAAGAAGATCAACTCAAAGATAGAAAATGAAGCAGCGTTAAATAAGGAAAGATATCCCGAACACGTCCCAAAACCCTAGAGAAGCTAGGGTTTCGGTGAGATGCTTGAGGGGCGACGACAACGGGAGTCCATATTTCCAAAGCTGATTTTCCAAGATTATCTCATGAAGAAACATGAGATATAAGTCATGATAGTTGGTGCTTATTGTTATGCTCATTATGTTGTTTTGGCATGCAATTGTTTTCAATCCTTTATGTGATATATTGCATGTTTAAATGGGACAAGATGAAACATCAAGCATAAATAACTAAGTGGGAGAGATACATACCAAAGTATGTTGAAATCTCAAACAGTCTCTATTAATCTAGTTTAATTGAGAAGTGGTTGGCATGAACCCTACAGATGTGTCATATCACATGAATCTCTAGAAATTAAACCCCTTAATAGAAAAATGTAGAACACTATTAGAATGAATTAACTCCACTAAATGGAGCAATGAAATTCGAATCAGTGTTCTTGGGGTGAAGATAATGGTGTTCACACTTAAATGTAATTTATTAATAAACGTCCACCCAATGTGGCTTATTAATTAGAAGATGACATGACTGAAATTATTTCTGACTATTAATTTACTTGTCATAAGGAAACTTGACTAAAGGTAAATTAAAGGTTAGATAGCCTATTTAAAAATGAATTTTATAAATGTCCACCCTACTTAGCTTATAAGAAACGTTTTTAAAATGTCGGTGGATATGCATATAATTTCTTTTGAGGTTTTCGAATTATATATTATTTTAACCTAAAGGTTGTGATTGTACTACATGTTTATTTTTAGTTATTTCTATATCGTCATGAAACTCTCCAACTTGTCATCGATTCTCAAAGAAAACAAACTAATCGGTGAAAATTACAAAGACTGGATTCGAAACTTGAACATTGTCCTAACTACTGAAGGTTTTAAATTCATACTTGAGGATGAATGGTCTCAAAATTCAGATGAGCATTCTAGTGAACCACAGAGAGCAACTTATGATAAGTGGGTTAGAGCTGATGAGATAGCGCGCTGCTATATTTTGGCTTCTATGTCAAATGCATTGCAACATCATCTTAAGCCTATAAAAACCGCTTATGACATAACGTACAATCTCAAGGAACTCTTCGGATACCAGAATCACTCGGCACGGTATTTGGCTTTGAAAAATCTGATGAATATGAAGATATCAGATTCCACACCGATAAGGGATCACGTTCTCCAGATGATGGGATTTCTATCGGAGATCGAAACCCTGGGTGGAGATTTGGACGCTGAGTCTTAAATTGACATTGTGCTTCACAGTCTGTCACTAAAGTTTGAGCAGTTCAGGCTGAACTTTAACATGATAAAGAAGGATGTAACTTTATTAAAACTGCTCATGGATCTTCATGCAGCTGAGCATATCCAGAAAAAAAGCTCAGAGGTTCACCTAGCTAGGGCGTCTCCTTTGGGGACCAAGAAGAAGAGATACGTACCTAAGAAGGCTGCAAATGAGGCACCTAAACCCAAGAAAACCAAAGCTAAGATTCCTCCAGAGGACTTTAAGTCCTAGTCAAAGTGCTTCAAGTGCGATCAGTAGGGATATTGGAAGTCGGCACTACTAGAAAAATGCTTATAGACAACGGGTATTCCCCATTGTCTATAGAGAAAACGCCCGTTGTCTATAAAGGTGTTGTCTATTAGCACACACCGATAGACAACGGTCAATACCCGTTGTCTTTATAATTATAGACAACGGTTATTTTGACCGTTGTTAACTCCAGACAACACATTAAAAAAAAGACAACGGTTGTCACGAAAACTCGTTGTCTATCATTTCATAGACAACGGTTTTTAAGACAACCGTTGTGTGTTTTTACACAGACAACGGTTTTTCATAAAAACCGTTGTCTGCATTCAAATTGACAATGGGTTGATATCTGACCGTTGTAAATTTTTTTGCATCAGACAACGGCTTTCTGTGACCGTTGTGATGCGCGGTTGTTTCGCGCTCAAAATAAATTTGTATGCTCCTGTGCCCACAGCGAGCGTAGCTAGCTTGCGAGTGCGGGTCGATCCCACAGAGAGCTGATGTGATTCTACCTTCGAGTCACCAATCAAAAGGGGGGGGTTTTGTGTTGTCACTGTACTGAAAGTAAATCTGCAAAAGAAAACTAAATGAAATATCAAATAACAAAAGGTTCTGGCATTTGAACTTGAATTTGGTTTAAGTATAAAACTGCTTGATCATGGGCACACCGATTTTCATACATGCTAAGTCACCCAGTTATGGAGACCGGATTCCTCTCTGCATCTCCTCATTCATCCTTTCATTTTAGGCTTAAAAGCGATTCCCCATCAAGTAAACCCCTAATCTATCATCCACCCCCCGGTTCCCCTGAGAGATGTAAATGAATAGAGATCAGTGTGCCTCTAGACGAACCCAGATCTGTTGTGTTTACCGATTCCTCGTGTGCCCACAACAACCCATCGATTCCCTTATTACTATATGAATCAACACATAGTCACGATTCATCAATTCAATTAATAGTGGTGTGCCCTCTATGTCTAACGAGTGATCAGCCACATTGGGCATTTCAGACACACACTCACGTGGAACAGGTTCAAGAATCGACAGAAACCTATCATGCATTACTATGCCCATTTCGGCCTCACAAGTCCAGATTTGTACTTAAACCATTTTCATTGTTCAAACACCAGAAATAAAGATCTAGCCAAGCAGGCTAGACATAATTAAAATAGCAGAAATTAAAGACATAATTATAAAGAAAACTTACGAATTTATTAGGCAAAAATCTCAACTCCAACGATGAGAAACATAAACATAATCCTAAGTTCCAATGGCTTAAGGCCTATTGGATTGTTTATGGCTGCCTAAGCAGCGTACGAAAATGAAATACAGAAAAGTAAAATTGTAGCAATTTTTCTGACTTCCTAAGCTTCCTATTTCCAGAAAATAAAACTAGCTTAAATAGTTACATTTTCGAGTTTAAGTTTCCCCAACAAACTGGGGTCTTCACTGGATTCCGGGTCTGGCGTGCCCCATCTTAATCTGTCTGGATAAGCCTTATCCATTTTGTTTACCAAATCCCTATTTTTTAGGGATTGGCTTTATCACTTCATCTCCAAGCCTCCAACAGTCCTTATCTCATCTATCTCTTAGTTGTCACGCCTCTTAGGAGTCCAACTTATCACCAACTCTTATTTAGATATGCAGCCATTCTTCACGCCTCTAACTTCCAACAGAATCCCGAATTTCCCGCGAATATCCATTCTGGCCTGTTGTCGAGTCTGTACGAGTAATGTGGGCACGACATCATCTGGTCAGCTTCATCCCTTTCTGATATGCCCATTCTGCTTCCCGAATGTATGATGAATGCTGAAGAAGTCCCTAGTGCCTCTGAATATGGTTTATGGCAACGAGATAAACATGAATAATTTGGCATAAAATGCCCTTTTCGCCAGACTTGCCTTCTCAAATGCCCTTTGACCGCAACCTGGTTCTTTTCGACTCAAAACAGACTAAAAATGACATTTATAACGAACAAAATGCCCATAAAAATGCTAAATAAATGGACTTATCAGTTGTCTTTTTTTTTAATTTCCTGCTACTTTTTTAAATACATACAGCCCTGTTTATTTACAAAATTTCCCAAAATAATAAACAATTAAACCGAACAATAATTCATTGGATAATAATCATAATGTATACAAAATAAATAATACAACATGTAAGTTCCCCAAAATAACATGATTAAATCCGAAACAAACTAATATTAAATATTTTGCATTCAACATTGTTATAAGTTCATAAGCTCAAGTAGTAAAAAAAAGTTCGACTTTTCTAGCCTTCTGCTCCTTCCCTTGCCTCACTTATAAGAATGGCCACTTCATCATCAACTCAACTAAAAAAACAATTGTCTAATTAAGTATCAATTCCATTAATGTATGTCATATTAATTTAAAAGAAGCAAAGTTAAGATTAATTATTCAAACTTACAAATGTCAATCTATATAATCTTGGACACACTCAGCCCACTCCATACGAACTTCATCAATTTCTCGTCGAGAGTAACATCCGTCAGAAAAATAATAAATAACACATATTAGTAGACAGTAATCAATGAACCGAGTATCCAATTCATAGAACAAAACCAACATTAGTAAATTTATTAAAAAAATGGAACTTCTTACACGAAATAAAGAATATCTAGCAAAGGTAAAAAGGAATTGATGCTGCACATTTTGGGTCTCAACTCCAATTTCAAGATGCTTTAATTTATCTATTAGTGTTGTATTAATCTTAACTTGAAACTTTGCAATCTGATATCCAGATGCAACCTAATGGTCTATTAAACGAAGTAAATTTGCCACAAAAGGGAGACCTTTCTGCAGTTTCTTATATCCACACCACAAATCAACCTATCACATCTCTACACAATAAAATAATAAATATTTGTCCACTTTTGTGAACATTTAAAGAACGAAATTTTGCTCCAAATCAATCATGACATAACATAATATAACATAAATTTAATTAAATTAAACTATCAGCAGCAGACAGCCGCAAAGATAGTTCAACAACACACGGTTAGCATCATTATTAGTTAATATATAATTACCAAAACAAAAGGCAATTATCTTCAAGTAATTATTCATCAGCATCATATAACTTCAAATAAAATTACGAAAAGCTTGTAATAAAAGAGTAATAAAATAATCGCAAGAAGTAAGTGTTGTCTAAGAAATTAATCGCAAGAAGTAAGTCAAATATTGAAGATAGAAATAACCAAATATATATTCATCAATTTAAAAGGCAAAAGTAAATATATACTGTATAAACAATGATTTTCCCAAATATATATGCATAGTTGTATGCATTTAGCACATAAATGAACATGATCTACAATTCTAAAGAGATAAAAGATAATAGATGAAATTTATTCCCAAACTTTTGCTCTAAGATCGGGTTATCTATAGCAGATCATGATAAAATCATATATAAATTCTTCGCCCTTAATCAGATAAAGTGCCAATAATTTTGAAGTTGCTCAACTCATAGCAGGTGAAAAAGAATCCATAAGGATTTGAATAGAAATGTTCTAGAAATAAATCAGGTGCAATATAAAATAAGTTACAAGTTACAATAATAATACCTTATGGAATATATTCCTTCTTTAAAGGGAGACCACTTTCTTAAAAGATAATGCCAAGAAATACCAAGAAGACGGGAAGATTTATTAGGCAAATTTCATGGAGAGCCCAAGGCAACTCAAGTAATGTATATAATACACTATGAAGCAGGTAAACAGTACTGAATCACACAGGAGCCATTTCAGCCTTAGTACATCAATCAACCCGTCCACATAATGTTCCAAATTATTTTATGGCAGCAATTGTTAGGCCTAGGCAGTAGATATGAGTTAACCCAGGCCCAGCAGCTATGCGACAACTCAATCAATGATAGAGAAGCTAGTTCCAATAGCTTCCATGATAAATTCAGGAACACAACAACAGATAGCTTCGTCTATTCCCCTTTTTCGATGTCGTCGGTGAGGCTTATTATCTGAGTTAGTTTTATTCAAGTACAGTCGACTCCCCTTTTCTGATTATCATCGGGGTAGTCTTCTAATCTTGCTACATTTTTTAACATGCCAATCAAGCAGCTAAAATCGAGTAACATTGATGAAAGTATGCTGAACAGATTCTGTATTCAATAGAAACATCACAATTCACAAGTGGATAGCTATAATACGAAGGAAAAAGCTATAAATCTAATCAGGATAGCTATAATTATCAATTTGCAAAGATAATAAATCCTAGCGACACTCTCATACAACTGGAGCTAAACACTATCTCAGAAAATATTTAACTCAGAAAAAAATTTTAAAAAATTGAATCCCTATTCTTCTCCAAAAATAGAATAACATATTAACATTTACTAAACATAACTCAATTGCTGCTGGAGAAAGAAGAAATTGGATAATTTCAAATTTCCCCGTTAAGCCATTATATATTACTTTGCAGCTTACTGAAGAACAACATCACATGAACCTTCTCAGGTAAGGCCCTCGCTTCTTCAAAAATCGAATTTGATTCAACTATTTTAACCTAAATAGGAGACTGCTCCTCTGCACTAAACATTATAAATACTATATATATATATATACACTTCTAACTGCACTATTGGTGATCAATGTGAGAGTTTTAAACAAAAAAATAAGAGGCTAATAAATAGATGTAGGAATTAAAAAATGACGTCCTGAACTTGTATAACATATCTAGGATTTGTTGTTCAATTCTTTCATAATGTAGTAATCAGAATTCCAAATGTTATACAAAATATATGGAAGTACCGATTTAGCTTCACAAATTTCTTTAGCCTTTTCCACAAATCTTAAGCTAATATGACATCAAGAAAAGTGACACGAATTTCAAATTGAGCCCACCTACCAAAACTAAAAAACACAAGAAACCATCTCACCATTATATTTTTTCAACAAAATTTTCTGAGCCCACATGGTAAATAACGAGAATTTAGTTCAATCTAAAGCTTAAAATGATGAGAAATAACATCTACTACTTCACCAGAAACGGGGGGAAAATCATCAAACTATTACCTTGAAAAGTATCTTCAAATGAACTGCGGCAAGAAGGGCCAAGAAGGGAGCAAAGATGCGCCAGAAAAGCGAAGAGAAAGAGCGAAGAGGTGGCGGCAGCTGTAAGGGAATAAAATTAAAAGGAAAAATAGAAATTAACTTAGAAGCAACTTCATCAAAACAAACCTAAACAGCAATGCTGATATTTCGTGAATTTCTTTTTTCGATCCTAATTCATCAATGTACACAAAGCAACAAAAAAGAAGGCTCAATCTAACTCTGATTCTGCTGCTACTTTAATCTCCAAACCGCACCTTCAACGAACCTTAATTCAACTCACGGCGGGTCGGCGAGGTGAGACGTCTCACGGCGGTGACGGTGATGGTGGACGTCTCACGGCGGAGGAGGTGGCCACTTACTCTTCAAATCGCCATTCAATTTAATTTGGGGGAAAAAATATTTTGTTTCGCGCGACCTATACGAATTTGGGGATATCCAATTTATTATAATTTTTGAACAAAACGACGACATTTTTTCCAATCACACGAATGTTAGGAAAAACTATCAATGAACCTCTAGAAAAGGTTTTGATGAGATGTCAAAAGTATCTTTGAAAAACTAACTAAAATTCAAGTTGTAGATCTGAGCTGACCAATCCAGAGCATCAAAGAGGAACTCAATTGAAGCTGAAGTCAACCAAACTGGAAGTATGGTCTACCAGCTGGGAGGATACGTCAACCAGACAAAACTCAATTCAGCTGTGGATTCGAAGAGTCGAACTAGTCGAAACAAACTGACAGCTAAGTCAGATGAGCTGAGGAGAAAAAAATCAACTAGACTGAAGGAACTGATACGAGATTAGTTCAAACTGAAAGACTTGAAGTATCCAACTAATAGCCAAACTGAGCTGACAAGCTCAGAACTCCCAACTGGAGCAATAGTCAAACTGAGCTGACAAGCTCAGAACTGCCAACTAGAGCAATAGCCAAACTGAGCTGACAAGCTCAGAACTTCCAACTGGAGCAATAGCCAAACTGAGCTGACAAGTTCAGAATTGCCAACTGGAGCAATAGCCAAACTGAGCTGACAAGCTCAGAAGTGCCAACTGGAGTAACAACCAAACTGAACTGACAAGTTCAGAACTACCAGCCAGAAAACCCTGGAAGTTATTACTCAACCAGCGTATCTTGGAATAAATGCTTCAACGGAGATCCTGGAATTAAACACCCAATAAAAATCGATTGGCAAAGCAACGGATACTTAAATCAAAAGCTCAAGGATCAATAAAGACCATCTGTCATTGATAAACCAACAGAGCCATCGATCAATGGAATACAACGGTCATAAAACCACTTCTCTATAAAAGACGAGTGAATCAAATTTTTGAAGAGGACAAGCCTTCAATACTTCTCGCAATACTTATTCTTGAAATCTTTCATTCAAGCAGAGCTTTCTTTCTAATCCTAGCTCAAGTTCAGCATTTGCTAAAAACTACGAGAGTCCAACTGAGAAGAATAATTCAAAGAGTCAAAGCATTCAGCCAGCTGTTGATAAACCAGCCAGGGCAGCCTTCTCTGTTTCAGCAATATAACGATCAACTACTCAGCTCAATTGAAGAAGCACATCAGTTGATAACCCCTGTTCAAGACTAACCTCTTGAAGATTGAAAGAGATCTAAAATTTTGTAAAGACGTCAATAGCACCTACCTTCCTAGCGAGCAATTAGGGACTTTAATTGTGAGCCGTCGACCCGCTGAGGTAGTGAGCAGTTACCAGGTTCAGCCAACTGTCCTTCATTGTATAATTTTTAAAGAAACTCAAGTTATATAGTGAAGTTGCCCTTCTGCGGAAGGAAGAGAGGACGTAGGAGTTTGAGACTTCGAACCTCTATAAATTAGTTGTGTGTTGTACTGTTTTGATTAATTACATATCTCTTAACTGTACACAAACTCACACAATCTGCACTCAAGCTGACCAAAGCACTTATTTGAATTGTGCATAGATAAGTTTCTAAGCGAGTCAAGGGCCCTTATTATTCCGCAATTGAAGTAAAAGTTTTAATCAGTTTATTCAGCCCCCCTCTAAACTAATATTGACTCGTTCGGGACCAACAAGTGGTATTAGAGCGGTTGATTCTAAGGATCAGCCATTTTTACAGATCAACTGAATCAGATCTACTTATCTGTGCTAACATTTTAAGCTATGAGAAACCATAAGCTACCCTTGTTTTCAGTTGAGAATTATGATAATTGGAGCAGGCGAATGAAGGCACATCTTTGCTCGATCCATGAGAATATGTGGGAAGTCATTGAAGATGGTCCAATAATCATTATGATAGACAATGATGCTCACATAATTGATATCAATCAACCAGCAAGGATCCCAAAGCCAACTAATCTTCTCACCAGCGAAGAGAAGAAGTTGAAGAATCTAGAGTTTATGGCTCAAGCTGCACTATTTCAAACTCTAGATGAAGACAGAATGAAGGACACAAAGAATTGTACAACTTCCAAGGAGATATGGGACTTACTAGAAGATCTATGCCAAGAGTCCGAAGCCATCAAAGGAAACAAGCTCCAACTAGCGGTCGACAGATACGAGTCCTTCAAAATACAGCCAGAAGAGTCCATCTCAAGCCTTGAAACCATATTTCTAGGCATCATCAGTGAGATGACCAACCTAGGGAGAAGTTATCCCAATTCTGAGATGAATTCCAAAGTTTTGGATAATCTCACTGAAGAATGGGACATCAAAGTGATAGCTACAAAAGAATCAAGAAATCAAAATAGCATCACTCCTAGAGAATTATTTGGTTCTCTCAAAGCTCATGAGTACAGTCTAAACCGGAAGAAGGAAGCATCAACATCATCAGCTCAAGATGCAGCCTTTTATGGTAAAAGGAACTAGTTCAGAGACGCTCGAGGAAGGAACAACTTCAGGCCCAGGAGCTCACCAGCTAGAGAAAATCAAGGCGGATATTCATCCGAACGAAAAAGAGAAACAACCGAAAAGAAGGAAAACTTGATTGAAGACATCAATGATCAAATTCAGTCAGTTACCAGGTTGTTAGAAAAACTGAAGAGAGTTCGGGATAAACAATCAGCTCCACCTCAAACTGGTGAAATCCCAAAAGATGAGAAAACTCATCAACCAGCTGAACGATCAGCTGAACCGTTCAGGAGTGGTAATCAAAATCTAGGAGAATGCTTTCATTGTCACAAACAAGGACATTACAGATATGAATGTCCAGAACTCCCAGAAGACAAGAAAGCCAAAGTGAGGAGAAGCTTCTTCAAAAGAAAAGCAATAGTTGCAAACTACGAGAATACCGTGCTAGATGAGTCAGACTATCCACCTGGAATTGATTCTGACGGCTACAACTCAGATGATGAAGCACTATTTTGCCTCATGGCTGAAAATGATGAAGAGGTTAGTCCAGCTGATTCTCAAACCTCATTCTATCATATTAATGAAGCAACTGTCTCTAGCAATGAACTTGATATGAAACTTATGATGCTAGAAGATCAATTAGCTTCAATATCTTTCTTACATATTGAACTGAAAGATGAAAATGATAAACTGAGAAATAGAGTTAGAAAACTGAGCATTGATCATGAAAGATTGAATTATCTTGAGTCTCAGTTTGTGGAATTTGAAAACTTGAAACTAAGAACTGTTGACCTAGAAGCCGAGAATCAAAAACTCAAGCAAGAGATCCATGAGAGAGAAAAAGTAAATCTTAAGTTCAAAAAGGGATCTGAAACTCTAGATGAGATATTAAATCATCAGAGAACTGGAACCAGCGGCACAGGGCTAGGATATAGCAAGTTCATTGCCTTAGAAAAAGGAAACGCAATTGCTCAACCTAGTGATAAAGGAATCCTAAAAGGATTCACCAAGTCAATTCATGATCACCCAGCTGAGCAAACTAAAGGCAAAGGAATATTGAGAAATCCTCAAACTCAACCCAAACAATTCGGTCAATTCTCCCAACCAAAAACACCAGGTCAACTGAAGCTAAAATTCCAGTCAAGACCAACAGTTCACTCAAACCAATTCATTCATTCAAAGCCTTCAGTTCAACGAAGACCACCAGCTCAACATAGAATGCCCCTAAGGCAAACTGATAGATCAGCTCTCTTTAGAAAGAAAAATCAGTTTATATCTCAAGCCTATCCTACCAAGAAGTTCAATCAGAACACCTATAAGAGAGATCAAAGAAACTTGTTTGAACCTTACCATCACTATAATGAGTATCTGGATTCCAGAAATGAACCAAAAAGGCTCAATCCAATAAACTGGAAACATACAAAGCACTGGTCTGATCACAGAACTCAAAAATCTCAAGACCAAAGCATTTTAGTTGAATCAGAATAGAAGAGTTGAGAGAAAATCTAAACTGATCAGGCGATCCAAATCAGTTGGATCTCTGAATGATAGAAAGCCGAAAGTTTGGCAAGTTTGGATTCTAAAAAGCTTGATATATCAACAAGGACCCGATATGAAATGGGTCCCTAAATGCTAATCCTTGTTTTTGCCGGATAAGAGTGTCCTTTCTCTGAAGAAAACCAAAGATATCTGGTATCTAGATAGCGGATGCTCCAAGCACATGACCGGAGACAGAGAAGATCTCGATGGTTATGAAGAAGTCAAAGGTCCACTTGTCACATTTAGAGACAACTCCAAAATCCGAACCATTGGAGAAGGGTTCGTGGTCAAAAGAAAAGTTGTAGTAAATGGAGTTTCCTATGTGGACGGACTAAAGCACAAACTACTCAGCATCAGCCAGCCGTACGACAATGGCTATTCAGTTGACTTCACTAAAAACTCCTGCAACATAAGAGATAAGTCAACTGGAGTAATTCTTCTCACCGGCATAAGGAGAGGCAACATGTATATTGTTGACTGGTCAACCGGCTACTCAGAAGCTTGCTTTCTTTCAAAGGATCAACTGAAGCAAGCTGGCTATGGCATCGACGACTAAACCACCTCAACTTCAAAACAATCAACTACTTAGCCAAGAAAGAGCTAGTTGAGGGGCTTCCCAAGGAGATATATAAGAAAACAAGTGTATGTGGACCATGCCAAAAAAGGAAGCAAGTGAAGTCATCCTTCAGGAATAGGAGTCATCCACCAGGCACAATTAATTGCCTCCAACTGCTACATATGGATCTGTTTGGTCCAGTTAGACCACAGACACCAAATGGCAAAAGATTCAGTCTTGTAGTAGTGGATGATTTCTCAAGATATACGTGGGTGGAATTCTTGAGAAGAAAAGATGAAACTTACGACAAGCTAACGGCGCTAATCAGAAGGCTACAAACTGAAAAAGAAAGATCAGTTCAAATGATTCACTCCGACAATGGAACTGAATTTGTGAATCAACAAATGATCATCTTTCTCAACCAACTTGAAATCACTCATGAACACTCAGCTGCAAGAACTCCACAACAAAACGGTGTAGCTGAACGGCAAAACCGAACGCTTAAAGAAGCAACTCGAGCAATGATAGCTGATGCCAACATAGCTGAAGGATATTGGGCTGAAGCAGTCAACACAACATGCCACACTCAAAATCGAAGTGCAATCGTCGCCGCACATGAAAAAACACCCTATGAGCTGTATAAGGGTCGTAAGCCTTCCATCTCATATTTTAAAGTATTCAACTGTAAATGTTATATTCACAACAATGGTAAGACTCAAATGAAAGCTTTCAGTGCTAAAGCTGATGAGGAAATATTCCTTGGGTATAATTCACCTCATGCACAAGCTTATAGAGTGTTGAATAAATGAACTCTTGTTGTGGAAATAACATGTCATGTGGTATTTGATGAATTTGATAATGAGTACAGGAACAAAGAAACAATAGACACATCAGTTCAAGTACTACCTAGTGAAACTGAGAACTCGCAGGACTATGTGGATCACATTGTTCCAGAGCGGCTTAAAGTTTCACTAGAAGAAGGCAATGAAACTGGTACTAAACCAGTTGACAATAATATGGTCAATGAAGACACAAATCGTGCTGAGACCATAAACCCTACAACTGAAACAAGGGAAAGAACTGATGAAGATGCCGAACCAACTGATGAAAGGGTGACTGATGATGTTACCACAGTGGAACCAGCTGAAGCTATCTTGCCCAAATGGCTCCGAAGCCATCCAACTGACAAGATAGTTGGTAATCTAAGAAGTCGAGTTAAACAGAACCATGGCCATTCAAGAAGAACTGAATCAGTTCACAAGAAATGACATATGGTTTCTTGTCGATAGACTAAAAACTCAGAAGGTCATTGGCATGAAATGGGTTTTTCGCAACAAACTTGATAAACAAGGTGTGATCACAAGAAACAAGGCAAGACTGGTAGCCAAAGGATACTCACAAATTAAAGGGATCGACTTTGATGAGACATTCGCATCAGTTGCAAGATTGAAAGCTATCGGACTGTTCCTAGCCTATGCAGCTCACTTCAACTTCACAGTCTATCAAATGGATGTCAAGAGTGCTTTTCTTCAAGGAATGCTCAAGGAAGACGTGTATGTCGAGTAACCGCCAGGATTTGAAATTGGGGATCAAGTCTTCAAGCTGAAGAAAGCCCTCTATGGACTGAAACAAGCTCCTAGAGCATGGTATGAAACTCTCACAACATTCTTGCTGAAAAATGGGTTTCATAAGGGAGTCATTGATCGAACTCTATTCCGAATAGAATGATCAGCCGAGATCTTAATGGTTCAAATTTATGTGGATGACATAATTTTTAGATCAAAAAGCAAAGATCTATGCACACGATTCGCTCAACTAATGCAAAGCGAATTTAAGATGAGCATGATCGAAGAAATGACATTCTTCCTAGGACTCCAAGTAAAGCAGCTGAAAAATGGGATCTTTATCAGCCAGGCCAAATACACTAAGGAGCTAGTCAAGAAGTTTGGAGTTAATAAAGGAAAAACTCTCAAGATTCCTATGAATACACTAGTTCAACTAACTCTTGATGAAGAATGAGAATCAGTTAGTCAAACATATTACAGAGGAATCATTGGGTCACTACTTTATCTAACAGCTAGCCGACCAGACATCTCCTACTTAGTCGGTCTATGCGCACGGTTTCAAGATGAGACAATAATATCCTAAGATATTCGAAGATACGTGAATTTCAGGATGAAATTCTTTTAAGGGGGGATGAGTGTAATATTCTGAAATTTTATTATCTAATTTAATTAGGAATATAAATCTAATAGTTAGAATAAGTGTAATATCTAAAAAATTTTGGCATTAAAAGAATATTCTATGCTACCCATAAGGGTAAGCTAGGGAAGAAAATAGACCCTTAATTTTTTATTTTTTTTAGGTAAGGGTGCTCGTTGAGTAGGTTAGAAATACTTTGATACATTCTTGAATTTTTATTATGAATCCCGATGCTATTTATTTATTTATTTAAACTTAAAATGTATTTATTATTATCACTTCGGGTATTAAAAGATGTGTTTAGGATATAACCATATACAAGCCCTAATAATTATCTAAATAAATATAAATTTATTTAATGAATATCCTATTATATATTATTATAATGAAATCCTATCTAACTATATTATATTTAATTAAATGTTATTATATAATTTATCCTATTTATTAGATAATAGCTAACCTAGACACTAAGTATATTAATGTGTAAATGGCACGTGGTTCTTGAGTGGCATTAATAGTACATAGATGCAAGGCCATGTACAATACTATATGTTAATTAAAATATATATATATATATAATAGTAAGATGAATGACAAAGCTAACAAATGAGTTAGATTAATAATAAAGCTCCACGTAGTCTTATATTTTAAAGTTGTGAGGCTGATCACTAATATATAGTACGGCGGTGATATATTTGTATAAATATTGAAACACAAGCTAATAGGGAAAGAAACAAATTAAAAATTTAAACGAAAAGGAAATCGAAGAAGAACATGTTAGTAACACTTTTATTTTGAAATAATTTCAAATATTAGAACTAAAGTAATTCTTATGGTTTGCTTGTTATAATTAGGAAATCTAACAAGATATATATATATATATATATATATCATATTTATGCAATTTGATTGAAACAAATAGTGATGAAACTAATTGGGGGAAAATATACAAATCCACTTCACATAATTGATTTAACTAAACCAGGTTGTAAAAAAAATTAGATTTTTAATTTAGCACTTACAACATGTGACTAATTAATGTTCCAAGTATTTATATTATTCTTTTGTCATAAAAATGATAGGAAGTGCTACTACTATTTTAATTGTATACTTCTGATTTAAAGATAAGTGTTATAATTGTTAATATTTGAATAGGGAGGTTAAAAGTAATCAGAATGCGATATAGGTAGCTATCATGATTTCTAAAATTATTAGATTAATTAAATGAAAACAATTTCAAACCAATAATATTTAATGAATTAAAAGTTATACTTAAAAATAAATATTATCTAAAATGTGCAAACAAGTTAAGAGTAGAGGTAAGAATCATAATATTAAATTTATATAGGTCGAGCATTAATTATATAATATCGCTAAGCTAGGATTATAGTGTAAACTATAAATCATTGAGGCTGGTTAAACTGTAAGTAATAAAAAACTAAAAGTTTAATTAAAATTAAAAGGAAATTTAGGAGTTGAGTTTTAGATAGGAGCTCTTAATTTGGTTAAGCTAAGCACAAATTGGTTATTGTAGGGCTAGAAGAAGTAGCAGAATTTGAGCAGAACCAACCCAGAATTTGAAATCTTATGTACTATCCAGGTAAGCTATACTATATCTTTGCAAATTGTATCTTTCGAGTTATTAAACTCTTCTTTGTTAAAATTACATATGTGACTATCTGTGTTAAATATTTACGTGCTATTGTATGTTTTCGGAGTCTCATATACCAGCGCTGTGTCAATGTGAGTAGCTACAGTACGCACGCATTATTCGTCATGCCCTACTCCTTGTCGGTGAGACTAAAATGAAACACTTATTGGTTACACTCATTGGGTATACTTTGGCCATACTCAACTTTACTCGTTGGTGATGTAGTACAGGTTGTGGGCAGTGACTGGTTATACTCTTAAGCGCTTCACGATAAAATGTTTGGGTGAACTTAGGTTGCTTTCAATTTTAAAACCTCCTAAGCTTCACTACCTGCATGAACACAGATAGATTACTTTAACAAAATAATTTGCATAACTTGAATTTTAAAAACTTGCCCACTGAGTGCATTAGTACTCAGCCAAAATATTTTCAAACATTTTTCAGGTGAGTAAGTTGGTGCATGGATGTGACGATGCTGAGAGATGGGCTTTTATTATTTAACTATTTCCCATTATCTCCTTTTGTTAATATTCTTTTGGGAAATAAGCTTCCGCACTTATGCCACTCTTTTGTTAAAACACTAAGAATCCTGATCTTGGTGTTTTGGATCAGTATATGTATTAAAGAGCATATTTGGATATTTTGAGTCTTTTGTTAAGGTTTTGTTACTTAAAAAAACCCCTTTCTTTCCCGCTTCTTAATTCAAACCCCCGTGGTGTCCATTTCCACGGTCTTTCGGGACCGGGGCGCTACACATTTCATGATCGCGATGTCTGCTTAAGTCCAAAGATGAATCTTTAAGCTTACACACTAGTTGCTCTTGACTTTTATCAATGAATCCCTCTGGTTACTTTATCTGGATATTTTCTTCAAGACTTCCATTCAGGAAAGTTGTCTTGACATTCATCTCCTAAATCTGATAATCCAAATAAGCGGTGATAGACAAGAGAATCCGGATCAACTTAAGCATGGCAATCGGCAAGAAGGTTTCCTCATAATCGATCCTTTCTTTCTGAGTATACCCTTTTGCTACCAATCTAGCTTTGAAGGTTTCAACCTTCCCATCAAATCCTCTCTTTCTTTTATAGACCCACTTACACCCAATGGGGTTCATCCCATCTTGTGGTTTTACAAGCTCCCAGACTTGATTGTGATCCATTGATCCAATCTCAAACTCTATTGCAGTTTTCCAAGAATCTACATCTTTGTATTGAACTGCCTCATTATAGGTCCTGGGATTTAATTTATTCAGTCCCTTTGGGAAATTGAAGATTTCCGTAAACTAATGAATCTATCAGTTTGGCGTACAACCCTCCCACTGCGATAAGGCATTTCCAATACTTCTGTGACACGTTGTGTAGTTATCGGTTGTACCTCTTCTTGTACAGATGGTGCAGGATTTGAATTCCCTCTTCGAAGCTCCTCAAGAATAATTACGCTCCTGGGTCTGTGATTTATTATGTAGTCTTCTTCTAAGAATCGGGCATTAGTGCTCACAATGACCTTCTGATCCTTAGGACTATAACATAAACCACTTCTTGTTCATATTGGATACCCAACAAATAACCTTATTTTTGAATGTGGTGCCAACTTATCAGCCTCCTTATCCAGCACGTGTGTTGGTCTACCCCAAATCTGAACATGACCTAGACTGGTTAAGGATATTAGCTGCTATTTCTAGGGCATATCTTCAAAATGAAATAGGCCACTCTGAATAGCTCATCATCGGTCTAACCATCTCGAATAAGGTTATGTTTCTTCTTTCTGCTTTGTCATTCTGCTAAGGAGTACCAGTCACAATCAACTAGGATGTAATCCCATTCTCTACCAAGTAGTCCTTAAATTCACCTAAGAGGTACTCACCACCACGATCAGAACGTAGTGATTTGATACTTTTACCTGTTTATTTCTTTGGTACCGTCCTGAATTCTTTGAAAGTCTCAAAACATTCGGACTTGCGACGCAACAGGTAAATATATCCATATCTTGAGTGGTCATCAATGAACGTGATGAAATACTCATACCTTTCTCAAGCTTAAACTGACATAGGGCCACATAAGTCAGAGTGAATCAAATCTAATACCTCTTCGAATCCATTCCCTTTTAACTTAAAGGATTGCTTGGTCATTTTACCTTTTAGACAGGATTCACACAAAGGAAATGCTTCCAACACCAATGAAGATAATGGTCCATCATGTATCAGCCTTTATATACTCTTAAGGTTAATATGACCTAGCTTAAGATGTTAAAGATAGGTTTGATTAAGTTCTAGAGGTTCTTTTCTCTTATTAGGGTTTGTGATCGATGTATTCAATAATTGTGTTTGTGTAGTGTTTTTCATAGGATTAAGTAAACAATGATGTCCATCCAATGTGCCAAAAAATATAAAATGTTTTCCACTTGCGATAACAACCTTGCTATCAAAAGAAACAGAATATCCATTAAAAAACAACTTAGAAACAAAAATAAGGTTCCGCCTAAAATTCGGTACATAAAGAAAATCTTTTAAAACTAAAGTCATATCACTACTGAAAGGTAAAGTAACATCTCCCATTGCAACAACCGCCACTTTCGTAGCATTGCCCATGTAGATGATAATGCCCTTACTCAGCTGTCTTTTCACTAGGAACCCCTGTAAGGACATGCAAACATGATCAATAGCTCCAGTATCTACTACCCAAGACCGGGTAGAAAATGTAGCTAAACATGTTTCTATAACAAAAGAGTGAAACGTACCCATCTTCTTCTTGTTGGAATATGTCGCACTACTAGAAAAACGGTAATAGAAAATGTGTTAAAGACAACGGTTTTGTCTTTGACTGTTGTCTATATAGTGATAGACAACGGGTAAAGACAAAACCGTTGTCTATCACCACATTTTTTATTTTTTTGTTTAATTTTTTTCGCACAATGGTTGTCAAACCCGTTGTCTATATGTTAATAGACAACGGACGATCAATAGCCATTGTCTATATCTGTATTTTCACATAGACAACTCGATATAGACAATGGCTTTCTAACCGTTGTAGAAGGAAAACGGTTATTACTGAACCGTTGTCTGTTGTTGGTCCCGGGCGAGTCGATATCAGTTTAGAGGAGAGGTGAATAAATTGATTAAAACTTTTACTTCAATTGCGGAATAATAAGGGCCCTTTGACTCGCTTAGAAACTTAACTATGCACAATTCAAATAAGTGCTTTGGTCAGCTTGAGTGCAGATTGTGTGAGTTTGTGTACAATTCAGAGATATGCAATTAATCAAAACAGTGCAGCACACATATGATTTATAGAGGTTCAAAGTCTCAAACTCCTACGTCCTCTCTTTCTTCCGCAGAAGGGCAACTTCACTATATAACTTGAGTTTCTTTACAAATTACACAATGAAGGACAGTTGGCTGAACCTGGTAACTGCTCACTACCTCAGCAGATCGATGGCTCACACTTGAAGTCCCTAACTGCTCGCTAGGAAAGTAGGTGCAATTGACGTCTTTATAAGATTTTAGATCTCTTTCGATCTTTAAGAGGTTAGTCTTGAACAGGGGGTTATCAACTGATGTGCTCCTTCAATTGAGTTGAGTAGTTGATCATTGTATTGCTGAAACTGAGAAGGCTGCCCTCGCTAGTTTATCAACAGCTGGCTGAATGCTTTGACTCTTTGAATTGTTCATCTCAGTTGGACTCTCGACAGTTTTTAGCAAATGCTGAACTTGAGCTAGGAGGTAGAAAGAAAGCTTTGCTTGAATGAAAGATTTCAAGAATAAGTATTGCGAGAAGTCTTGAAGGCTTGTCCTCTTTAAAAATTTGATTCACTCGTCTTTTATAGAGGAGTGATTTTATGACCGTTGTGTTCCATTGATCGATGGCTCTGTTAGTTTATCAATGGTAGATGGCCTTTATTGATCGCTGGAGCTTTTGATTTCAGTAGCCATTGCTTTGCCAATCGATTTTTATTGGATGTTTAATTCCAGGATCTCCGTTGAAGCATTTATTCCAAGATACGCTGGTTGAGTAATAACTTCCAGGGTTTTCTGGCTGGCAGTTCTGAACTTGTCAGTTCAGTTTGGTTGTTACTCCAGTTGGCAATTCTGAGCTTGTTAGCTCAGTTTGGCTATTACTCCAGTTAGCAGTTCTGAGCTTGTCAGCTCAGTTTGGCTATTAGTTAGATACTTCCAGTCTTTCAGTTTGAACTGATCTCGTATCAGTTCTTTCAGTCTAGTTGATTCTTTTCTCCCCAGCTCAGCTGACTTAGCTGTCGGTTTGTTTCGATTGGTTCGACTCTTCGAATCCACAGCTGAATTGAGTTTTGTCTGGTTGACGTATCCTCCCAGCTGGTAGACCATACTTCCAGTTTGGTTGACTTCAGCTTCAATTGAGTTCCTCTTTGATGCTCTGGATTGGTTAGCTCAGATCTACAACTTGAATTTTAGTTAGTTTTTCAAAGATAGTTTTGATATCTCATCAAAACCTTTTCTAGAGGTTCCTTGATAGTTTTTCCTAACAATTTCCCCCTTTTTGATGATGTCAAAACCTTGTCAATGATGATGGAAAAACTGTAAAAGTTCGTTTGATAGTCATGCTGTAGTTTGCTTAGGCAAATTTTTGAAATTAGAGCATGTTAGAGCATTAAATTCAAGTATCAGAGCATTCATGAAATTCAAGTATCAGAGCATTCAAAATATATTTTCATTTTAGTCATGCTTTCATTTTGAGTAATTAGTGCATGATTGTCCGAGTATCAGAGCATTCAAAATTCATGTAATAGAGTTTATTCTCATTTAGTCATGCAATAGAGCAAGTATAAAGTATGGATCAAAATCATATCAATTGATCTGTTGAAAGCAAGTTAGAACTACTTCTCTTTTCTTTTATTGCTTCATCTCTTCCTGCTTGATTCTCCTCTTTCTCCAAATTTTCTCCAAGCTTCCCCCTGAAGCTGAGCTGCTTCCCCCTCATGATGTATTTCTCCTTGGATTTGATCCCAAAGAGTTAAGCTTGCATCATCATACTTTCCATATTTCCCCTTTTTGGCATCATCCAAAAGCTGGGGTAGATCGCACGATGGTATTGCTAAATTTGGCAAGAATATGAAGGCAGTTGCCAAATTGTCATCATGGACTAAGGGAACTGAAGGAATTGGCATGGGCAAGGAGAACCATGCATAGGCTTCTTCAGTTGGCATGAACTGACCATGATCGGTGTGTTGAGAGAGTTCTCGCTCTCTGAAGTCCATGGAGGCCAAGCTGGTAAAGATCTCATCGGTTGTAGCGATTGGTGAATCTTCGAGGAATGGAGTGTAGGAAGAGTTGGCTGGTTCATTGTTGGGAAGATGAGCGTTAGCTGGTACACTAAGCTGGATTCGTTTGATCATCGAATCCATTATCTCCGAGAGCGTTGGCGGTGAGGAGAGTGGATGGTTCATCCATTCTCTACTCCATTCTCCTTCGCTGATCAAGAAGAGGGATCCACGAGTACTGATGAGGTAGAACATTGTGGTCTTATCGAGTTGGAATTGCCAGATGTGGTACTGGAGATACCGTTTCAGTTGCTCGAATAGGGAGGGATCAGTGCCCTCAATGAGACCGAAGCAGCTTGCCAGCTGATGGTCTAGAACTGCCTCAAATTCAACCTCAATTGAGTCACGATGGACTAAAGGTAGAGGTTGTGAACTGGCTGGTATTGTAGGCTGATCACTCAGTCTAGATAGGGGTTCATTCTTAATCATCAGTTGTCGTTCTTCTGAGGAGCTGGCATGGTCGACCACCGGTTGCTTTCCACGACTTGAGTTGGGAATTCCTGGTTGGCGGGATCTCTTCGGTATTAGATGGCAGTAGATGGTAGGGAGCATGTCCCTTCATTTTATATGTTCGCTAGTTGGAATGATCTCATCAAACTGGCTTTGAATGATGTGGCTTATACGACTCATAAACCTAATTTTTCTCAGAACGAGCAAGTTGATGGATCATATTCTTCTCGCTCGACATTTGCTCATAGTTGAGCAAGAATAAAGGAGGCCCATTCGGCTTTACACCTGAAGTAGAGAGCGGCCGTTAGACAGGCTTTGACGTCCGAGAATTGGACTGTCTCAAAATTCCCATGCAGGATATGACCGGTGATATCCAGAAGTTGGATGATCTCGTTTGGCAAGTTTTCTTTTAGCCTGTGTGAGCAGTCATGATGGTGAACGTGAGGATGTTTCCAAAGACCCCACAGTGCATATTTGCACAGTAGTGCCAGTTCCATCACGTCTGGGCCGTCGCCGGAGAGGAGAAGTGTAGACATCATTGTTGCTTTTGTCACCGTGATCTCTTTGTTCTGGACAGTGGAGATGATATTGTTGTCGGAGATGGTTGTGTTGTAGTAGAACTCCGCAACATGGGAAGGTATATTCTTGAGTGGCACGATTGTCAAGAATGGCAGCAGTCCAGTTTCCTCCAATGGCCTATAAATTCTTTGAAAGTTTTCGGAGCCGAGACGTGCATTAAGATACTCTAGATTGAGAGTCTTATCTTTTTTCAGCTTCTTTATAAGCAAATTGACATCTACTATCTGAAATGAAGGCTTCATTTCTGCAAAAGATGGTGTTGTTAGATATGCAAATGTGTAGAGAGAGTTTACAAGTGATCAAAGCAATAAGGAGATTGAGTTTGCAGATGATCGGAGTCTCCATCTCCTTGCATAAATATATTCAGCATAGCATGCATTGATCGAGGACACTTGAGTGCTTCTCTTAGCTGATCAGCTGTCCGATTTGATGGATGATTAGCTGAATTAATGATGCATGCATCCCAACCGTTCAATTGTGATGCAGCTTTATGATCATGTGGCTGAGATGGAGTTATTTTGAAAATTTGGTAGTTGCCATAAATAGCCAAATATTTTCTGCAGATTTTGCTATTTATATCTCATTAGAAAAATGTATTTTTGTTTGCTTCTTTGAAGAGCTTACTTAATCGCGATGCAGAGATATTAATGGCAACTTGTGAGAGAGAAGCCTAGTTTCAAATTATAGCCGTTGAATATAATATATGAAATTTTATAATCACAATGGTAACAATTTAATTATGATAGGCTTGAGAGGATTAGAAAAAAAACTTATCCGGAGTCAGTTGGGATACAGTCCAACTGATTGGTTTGACGATTCAGCAATTGGATGATCAGTTTCATCTTGGTGCCAGTTGTTGCTGATGAGATGACTAAAGCTCTAACTGATCTGAATTGATCAGTTCGTTTGGTCAGCTGCTAGACTTGCTTGAGTTAGTTTCCTCTTTTTAAAAGGCCGCACTGGACTAGTTCCCCTGCTTCCTTTCGAGCAGTTTGATTGCTTTGACATAGATACAGATCCAGTTCTGTTCTTTGACGGTGAGGGCCTGGTTGTCCTCTAGGTATGGTGAAACTGCTGAATGGCAACTGATGAGTTTTTTATTCTTTGATGGAGGGATTGTGAAGTTTCCTTTGGTGGCGATCTGAACTGATCATTCTTCATAAACAACTGCATGCCTTTTGAGTTGGATGTGAGTAGAGGAGTGACATAGCTCTTGGATAGAAAACTCGGTGGTGTAGCAGTATCCTCATCATCACTGTCACTCTCTTCATGCCTTGGAGTCTTCTGAGGAGCCATGACTTTAGTATTTGATAGATGTGGCTCTATCCTTGCTGTGGCAGTTGGAGTTCGTTATGATGGCTCAGCTGACTGACTTGATAAATTATCAAAGTTTAGTTTACGGCAAAGCGAGCTAGTTAGGCAGTTGACTGATTGATTTGCAACCACAACTCCTTTAGGCATGATGCTGGTTTTGAATTCAGCTAACAAGGCAGTTGCTGGAATTTTGTTGACAAGTCGGTGATTCATGATGTGCTGGACTTGCATAATGGTTGGAGAAAATGGATTTGATGATCCTATCCATTTAATGCTCCAAGTTTCTTCACGTTGCCAATAGCTCATGTCTTGAAAGGCAGTTAGCAAGAAATGAGACTGGATGGACATGGAATGTCTCCAGTTGTACCTAATAGAAATACCGGTGGAGTTGTTTGAACAACTCTTGGTCACGTTGTGCAACTAAAGCAAAGTGAGTGAGAAGGAGATTGGTCACTTCCTTTTGTGCACCTTTGACTGCATATTCACCACTATAGAAAGTGCGAATATTTTCTTCAGTCAGCTGGAGAGGAGGGCATGTGCTTCTGAAATAGTCCGCTCCATAGTTCGGATGAGGAATTCCAATGAATGGAATAAGCTCATCTGGATCAGAGCAAACCTGGAAATCAACTGGTGATCCGTTCTTTGATTTCGGAGAATGAACGGCATTGACAGTTGAGTTGCTTGAGGTGTTGTTGCTCGTCCTGGCCTTTGTTCGTCGTTTCTTTCTTAGTGACTGAAGGTGAGCAGTTCCCTTCTTGGGAATCCAGTCAGAAATAAAGACTGGTAGTGATTTATCATTTGGAAGCTTCAGCAGGTCTTCAAGCATTTTACTCATTCTTAGAACAAGTCTTAGCTTGGACTCAAATTTACCAGAGTTCTTTGAGTCAGAGGCCTTGATGACTTGATGCTTGAATTGTTGGAAGACAAATTCTGCCCAGTTTGTTTGTCGTCCTTCAACAAGGTGAATAATAACCTTGTATCTCTCTTAGGTGAGTTGACTCAAGCTTCCGATAGCTCCGAACATCATCTTGTTCGTTATATCGAGTTGAACTCCATACTCGGGCTTTAGATCAGTTTTAGCAGTTGTAAAACTGAATTGCTTGTTGCAGGTTGTAGCTTTCCATTCTCTTCAGTATGACTCTGCAGATTTCTTTAGTTCTTGAACCAATGAGCCTTCTTGTGGAAGCTCGAATACTTCTGCAAGTGTTCTTTCAGTGATGTGGAGTAGCCGTCCTTGAATCGCTGATGATACTGTCTTCCTATCTGCAGACAAGTTTGCTTGAAGCAAACATTCACTCACCAAGTTTTGTCTAAAGAACTTTGGTGGTGTTTCCAGGTAGTGAAGAATTCCTGTTTTGTGAAGATTTGACAGAAGGATTAGATTGTTTGATTCATTTAGAATCATTTGAAATTTCTTTCTATCAAGGAATTTGTCTCTCATAAGTTGCTCTTTGAAGGAGTTTAGAGATCTAGATAATTCGGCCATTTTTTGGATTGGCTAAATTTTTTTTTTTTGAGGAATTTCAAAAGCTTGGGAGAGAGAGAGAGAATTTTTGAAAGTGAAGGAGGAGTATTTCTAAAAGGCTTGAAAGAAAGGGCTTTTTATGAGTGTTTGGGCAGGCTCATAGATCTAATGGTTGAAATGGTACCAGCCCCTGGCCTCTTTTGGTCGTTGGCATTTAATGACTTTGAAACGTGGCATTGTTTTACAACGGTCAAAATATTTAAATAAATGTGAAGTTCGACATTTATGTGAAAATAAAAAGATAATCTTTTTATTTATCAAAATAAATAATGACAAGCTGAATTACAAGAACTAAACTAAGGGCTTTTCTAATCAGTTTGATCAGCCACTAGTCCTTCTTGTGATCAGTTTTCCTCCTCTTGGCAAGCGGTTCTGTGACGTGATCTTCCTCCTCTTCATCGCTGCTTGATGACTCAGTTCCAGCTGTCTGAAGTCTTAGATGTTCTTGCAGCTGCTGGATTTGTTCTGTGTGCAGTTTAACCTGTTGCTGCAGGCTGTGAATTAGTTCCACATAGTAAGCAGTGAGCTGAACTGCATAACTACTTGGTTGAGCATGGAACTGAACTACTCTTAAGTCAGCTTCCTCTCCTACTTCAATTCTAATCAGTTCCTCACATAGAACTGTGTGGGTGAGCTCTTCTTTCTCCATACTAATTGATTCATCATAGCTCTGCTCTAGTGGAGTTTCCGGTGCCACATTTTGGGCTTTAGCTTGAAGAGCCCTTTGAACTGGATCAAAGTACGCAGTTATGACTTGCATTCCTTGGTCGGCAGGTTGATTATCCTTTTGAGCTGTCTGATTAGTTTACTTGTCAGACTTAGCTAGCTCTGCTACTGGAGTAGTGAGAGGAATAGTTGAGGGAGCTCCTTCATCAGCAGTTGGCTCTTCTGACTCTTCAAGAATAATATTGATCTCTACTTCAGCTAAGTAAGGAGATCTCTCAGCGTAGAGTTCTCTTGCTACCTCATCAATGAGATCATCAACTAGGATGGATACTTAATTTCCTTTTGAAGGTGATTCGAATGGTTGTTCAGACTGATGGCTTTGAGATTTCTTTGTCAATTCATTGAATAGCCATTTGTGTTGAACATGAGAATGTGTCTATCTCTCTCGTTTTCTTTCTGTGGTGATGGCTGATGGTTTTAATTCTTGAAGCTTGCACAGCTTATCAAAAACATCCTTCATCGAGCCTTCTGAAGGATTTGAGCATTGTTTCCTCAACTATAGCTGCCTCATAAGGTGTTTGCCCTGTGTGATTTTGGCATTCTCACTGTCCGTCCACCATAGAATCCATTCTTCTTCTCGCTTCCAGAAGCTCATTCCATGAAAAGTGAGTAATGAGAGGAAGGGCTCTGATGGATACACGTGTCTCCATAAAAACCAGTAGATATACCTAGTCAAAGTGTGGAAGAGTTCTTCATGACCAGTTAGTGCCTGCGCGTAATGTTGAGCCATATGTTTTTGTGTGGTCTCATCAACCCATTTCTTCACAAATTCTCCTTTCGAGTAGGCTCTTATGTTCCCTTCAACTTGAGCCATTGGGGGACATGTTAATTGAAAGTAATTTGCCCCAGATCCGTCATGAGGGATCCCTCTTACAGGGATGATGTCTTCTGGGTTTTCACAGGGGGCTATATCTTCCACGGTTAGATTTGGCGGAACCGTTGGATCTGGAATGGGACTTGATGCCTTTCTCTTCTTGGTTTGAGTAGGTGAGATTCTTCTTCTTTTTGTTTGATCAGTTGGCTTCTTCTTAGGAACTGATCTTGTAGCTGCTTGTTTGGCTGATTTTCCAACAATATCAGCTCGAGTTCTAACTGAGCTTTATTGCCTAGTGAACGATCTCTGTTGAGCTGATGTGCCGGTTCCAACTGCAATGGAGCTTGACTTAGTTTGCTGTTTTAGTGCCAATGAACCGAATGGGAACTTATATCTCTGAGCAAGAGGAATGTCATCATCAGAGTCATCTTGAGATGTGCTAGTAACCTGCTTCTTGCCCTTACCTTTAGCTGCAGGCCTCATTTTTTTTGGCTGTTCAGCTTGCTCAAGATCGATTTCCACGATTTTAAGCGGTTTTGACATAAAATCATTGCTGACTATGCTTTTAAATTTTGTCTCGTCAGTTATCCAGGAGAACTGTTTTTCCAGAATTATGTTGACCCGACTGACGTATCCAGTTCTTTGTGGGAATGTTTTATTGTCCCAACTGCTTTCAATGAAATCAACATATCTCTTCAATTTATCGAAAAAATATTGTGCCCAGTTGATCTCCATGCAGTTGTAGAAGGCGGCGCAGATCTTGTATTTTGTTTCTGACATTTCAGATTAACTGCCGGTTGTCCCTACTATAATTTTTGAGGTGATGGTAGCGAGTACCTGATATTCATCTTAAAACTTTGAGATGAGATGATTGCTTTTATACGGTTGAGTTTCTCCTTCCTTTTTTCAGAAATCATAAGCTTCTTGGAAATTGATTTGAACTTCTTCCAGCTTGAGTCCTTTGTTAGGTAGATCGAACATGTTGCTTAGAGATTTAGCTGTCACGATGATCTCATGTCCTCTTACTTTAGATCTGATCTCCTTGGGATTTGAGGAACTGTTTGAATTTAGGAAAAATTCAGCAACTAGTTCTGGATAAATACGTTCTGGAAAATCTTCCAGAAATATCTTCAACTTGGCTTGCGAGAGCTTTTTGATGATTATCCTACTTAGTGGAGAGGCATTGCAAGCTTGAATGAATCCGGCTGGATTGAAGAACTTATCTCTATCGAGTTTTTCATAGAACAATGTGGAGTCTTCTCTGGATTGACAAAAGTTGAATCTCTTGCGAATACGACTGGAGGAGTTTTTAGCCATGATAATTTGATGAAAGGTTTTTGATAAAGAGATTGATCTGAAAAGTGAGGAATTGTTCTTCGAAGGTTGAAGAATTTTGCTTTCGATCAGAAAAGAGGGAGAGATAAGTCGGCGGTGAAATGTAAAGTTTATCTCGAATATTCAGCCGACTTATTTATATAGAGAGATGAGGCTCATCCAACGGTTGAGACGTTTCGAATGCTAGGAATTCGACGGTTGGATTCATTCAATCGATCCGTCGATTGGTCTTTCGATTCTATCCATTGGGGATGAATGAAGAGAGAGAGAGAGAGAGAGAGAGAAAATTCAACGGTAATATTTGAGTGACACATGTTTTTACCGTTTCCACTATTGAAGATTTAGAACTTATCTTTTCTCTCTAGCTGTTTCTTCTTGGCTTGAAACTGATTACGTCATCAGTTGGCTTCGGCTGTAGCTGATGATCTCCATGTTGATCAGTTCTAACCGAGATATTTGCTCATCAGTTCCTCACTTCCTCAACTGCTAGAACTCTTGATTCAGCTGTTTCTCAGTTCAGCTGATCCTTCAGCTCTGCTGCTTTCCTTCAGTTGGTTCTTGAACTGATGTCTCCTTGTTGAGTTGAAGCCTATTCCTTTCATTTCTCCATCAGTTTAATGATTTTGCAGTTGGTATGCTTTGCTTGACAGACTGGATCATCAGTTGAGACCATTTGACTAACTCTGCCTTGCTCCTTACCTTAGTTTGAGCGAATGAACTGATGATTCAGTTGAGCTGAATGGATAGGTTGATCAGCTTCAGTTCACTTTCTTTGCACAGCTTCTTGCTTCATTTCCAACTGATAGCTTATGTGTCCAACTGATCAGTTTAACGACTTTTCAGTTATGAATTACTCATTCGGATGAGTTGAAGCCTTTTGGTTCAGTTCCTCTCTTCAGCTGGAGCGGTTTCTTGACCTTTTCCTTCCCGTTGGTCGTCTTCATCCTTTGAGGCTAGCTCAAGTAGCACTAGTTGTATGCATAGCTCCATAAACCTTGCCTCAGGCAATGGTTTGGTGAAGATGTCAGCTATCTGCTTCTCCATGTTGACATATTTGATGCATATGTGTCCTTCTTCTCGATGTGATCTCTGATGAAGTGATATCTTATGTCAATGTGCTTAGTTCTTGAATGTAGAACTGGATTCTGAGATATTGCAATTGCACTATTGTTATCACAGAATATAGGTACTTCTTCAGTTTCGACTTTGTAGTCCTTCAACTGTTGCTTTATCCAGAGTATCTGAGCACAGCAGCTTCCCGCAGCTACATATTCTGCTTCAGTTGTTGACGTGACAACTGAGTGCTGCTTCTTACTAAACCAGGATATCAGTTTGCTTCCAAGAAACTGACATGTTCCGCTGGTGCTTTTTCTGTCGATCTTGCATCCACCAAAGTCTGAATCTGA
Source organism: Perilla frutescens (assembly GCA_026008535.1). Lineage (NCBI taxonomy): Eukaryota > Viridiplantae > Streptophyta > Magnoliopsida > Lamiales > Lamiaceae > Perilla > Perilla frutescens. Next base: position 48,970,105 of record BRKX01000010.1, read on the forward strand.
ATAACCAATTAGACTCAAACTGTCATCTATCGGGTTACCTCCATAGGTGTAATTTTACACACAAAACGACGGCATGTCAAAATTTTGCACCATTGCTAGGGAGTGTAAGTGCCCTTTTTTCTATCCTAATCTTTCCCGTTTAGCCTTGTCTACGATCCAGAGATAGAAAAAACTGGACAGAGAAGGCGGGCACAAGCAAGGAGAAGTCTGAAAATGCCCATAAACCCAAATACACCGTCTGAGACCTCAGAGGAAGGACATATATCTGATAAAGAAAGCAATACTAGCAGTACACACGAAGAAAAATACAACCCCCTCTTTTCTGAATCTGAAGAGGAGGACATAGCAGCAAGAATACCACCACCTCCACCACCACACCTCAACCTACATTGTGGCAACTCATCTTTCCACAAGCCATGAACATGCGGCCATCTAGAATCATATTGCCATGTAACGCCCCGATCTCGGGAGAAGGGCAAGGGACCGATGCGCTACTTAGGAAAAGGAAAAGGGGTTGTTACATAAAGATAATTATAGAAATAGGGTTAGTGCCTCAATTATTTAGGCAACATAACCTTTACAACTGTAATAGAATCATGCACTAAAGCGTTCATGAAGAATTTGAATGAATTACCAGTCATCAAAGGGAACTTATCCCGCCAGATAATTATATAGGAACATCATAGCGTAAATGCTGAAATCATAACATACTTCAAACAATTGAGGACAAACTATATCAGAGTAAGCGGAAAAGAACGTAGTGTATTTATTCAAACTTAAAAAAAAGAAGCATGTTCTCAGTTAGACACCGTACATAACGAAACATATATATATATATATACATCAAAAGATAGCCCCTCAGCCTTAGCACAATCGTCCACCATCCCGCAGCTCATCCTGAAAATATTTGAAAAGATTTTGGGCGTGAGTACTAATGCACTCAGTGGGTATTTTTGAGAAAAACCTTCACAATCATTTTATAAAACAGAATATCCAATCATATTTTAAGCATATCATGGAAAGCTTTTAAAACAGAAAATTTGTGAATTCCATGTATACTAAATCATTATAGTTCCATCATTGCGCGCTACTCTCCCTTAGAACGCTTACGGTGAGTCGGTTCGTGTACACAACCCGACTGCTTAAGGTTGGACACTGCCCTGTTTGCTTGGGGCTCGATATCGTGAACCATTATAGTTTCATCACCAAAACAGTAGTAAGATTTATATGAGTCAGGAGAGCACATTAAATACAGTCATGAATTGGATATTCAATCACATTAATTCTATAAATATCAGGGCTTAATAACCCGAAATACATTTTTATATAATAAAAACCCACCTGGATAAAAGATTAATCTCATAGAAAGGCTTTTTAAACTCTGGGTTGGTTCTGCTCGGATTCCTAAATAACCAAGACCTGGCTTAGCTTAACTAAATAGCCCCTATTAAAACTCAATTCCTAAACTTCTTTTTAATATATATATATATATATATATATATATATATATATATATATATATGATCAATTCTATTATTTTCTTAGCTATTTAAAATAATAATTATTTCACAAATAGAAATTTTAATTCACTAATTACTATTAGTACCTAAGTAAATCCATTACCTCAACTAACAGAAATATAACATATGAACATTACAATAATCTGATTTTAGAAATTATAACATCAACCTATATATATTATATTTATAACTAATTTAAAGTTCCCTATTTCAATATTTTAGAAATTATAACATTTAATTTGATATTTTAAAATATCAAAGTACTTTGAACATTAATTAGTTCACTGATAATACATGTTCATCACAAGATTTAGTCCACTTAACTAAATTACAAATCTATAACCTTAATAATTAGTTAGGTTAAATGAAATTCTTACACTTAAAAAAAGAAAATCTTCATCTATTCGTTTCAATATAAGTCTTAAGATTAAATCTCAATTTGTTAGTTTAATCGTATAAATACAATCTAATTATATTCATAAGAAAAATAATAATTTCGGCAACTAAGTTACAATCTAATTAAGTGAAGTCTTCTTTTTTTACTCTTAATTAATGATAAGAAAAAGATTTAGTAGGCACTTTAGTTTAAGTTCAGGATTTATGCAAAGTCATTAGTCTTTGATGATCATGTGTTGATTACAAGATGGACATATATAGGAAATGTATAACCTAATTATTTTGATATGGTAGTATAATACAATAAAGTAAAATAAATTCTACGCATATGAAGTGTTATAACATTAAATAAATAATGGAATAAAAATTACCTTAAACTTGGATGAAATTTATTTAATTCTAGTAAATATATAGATTACATTAACTTTCTTTTCTTTGGAGTTCGTAGATGAAAGCTCACTTAACAATTGCTACTTTATTTTTTTTATACTTGGTAATTTGATTAGAGCATGACTCATCTCTTTGTTGCTTATGCTCAAGACACCTCATCTTGCTTATTTGCATTTAAAGACACATGGAAGGTATTGGATTGCAACTAATCTAATATATAAATATACTTATGTGTATTTTATTCTTCCATTATATATATATAAAGTTGATATTTATATGCTTAGTTATATATGTATTCATGCATTCGTATAAAAATTTATTGACATTAAAATTGTTGGCACCCAAAAAAATAAATAAATAAATAAATAAAATTTTAATTAATCAAACTATGTTCGTATCTAAGATTCTAAATAAAAAAAATATGAGATTATCTCGGGTATCACTAACCCATCCAACAACATATTTTACCTAAAAAATAAAATAAAATTTCTAAGGGTTTACTTTCTTCCCTAAGTTACACTTAAGGTAATCATAGGCTATTATTTTAATACTAAAAAGTTTGGGATATTACATTCTACCCCCCCCTTAAAATAAATTTCGTCCCGAAATTTAAAATACCTCTAAATAGCAAGTTAGGGTATTGCTCCTTAATCTTGTTTTCTAGCTCCCATGTAGCTTCCTCGCTTCCATGATTGTTCCACAAAACTTTCACCAGTTGTATTTGTTTATTTCTCAATACTTGTACCTTTTTGTCAAGTATAGCTATGGGTTTTTCTTCATAGGTCAAATCTTGGTTCAGGACTATCTCTTCATTCTTTATAACGTGCTTAGGATCAAACACGTACTTTCTCAACATTAAGACATGAAAAACATTATGAACCTCAGCCAGACTTGGCGGTAAGGCTAGTCTATAAGCTACCTCTCCAACTCGTTCAAGAATTTCAAAGGGTCCAATATACCGTGGTCTCAATTTTCCTCTTTTTCCAAAATGTATAATTCCTTTAGTAGGAGATATTCTGAGAAAAACCTTATCTGCAACATTAAAATTCAGATCCTTTCGGCGCTTATTGGCATAAGTTTTTTGTCTATCTTGAGCCTCCTTCATTCTCATTCTTATTTTATCAATTATTTCGATCGTTGTCTGAACAATCTCGAGGCCCAATATCTTTCTTTCACCCACTTCATCCCAGTAAAGTGGTGATCTACATCTCCGACCATACAAAGCCTCATATGGTGCCATTCCAATAGTTGCCTGATAACTGTTGTTATAGGCGAATTCCACTAAGGGTAAAACATTTTCCCAGCTTCTACTTCTATCAGTTACAACTCCTCTGAGCATGTCCTCTAGTATTTGTATTGTCCTTTCTGATTGTCCATCAGTCTGAGGATGGAAAGCTGTACTGAAATTTAGTTGCGTTCCCATAGCATTTTGTAGACTTATCCAGAATCTAGAGGTAAATCTAGTATCTCGGTCAGAGGTGATCGAGACAGGTACTCCGTGTAACCGCACAATCTCTTTCACATAGAGTTGAGCCAACTTATCCAGTCCAAGTGTCATCTTGATTGGTAAAAAGTGCGCAGATTTTGTCAATCGATCAATAACAACCCATATCGCAGTATTTCCCTGCACTGACTTTGGTAGTCCAACTACAAAATCCATGTTGATATGTTCCCATTTCCACTCAGAGATTTCAAGTAGTTGTAATAACCCTGATGGTCGTTGGTGTACCGCCTTTAATTGCTGACAAGGTAAGCATCGTTCAACATATGGAGTACCTCGATAAGACCGTTTAGTGCTTCCAGGGTAAGCGGTATATGGAGTATTATGAGCTTCTCTCAAGATTTCATTCTTTAACTCTTCATCGTGGGGTACACATATTCTTCTCTCATACATAAGAGCATTGTCATTTGCTTCAACAAATCCCTTTGAATCCTCAGATCTTACTTTCAATCGCATCTTCTCCAAAAACTGATCCCCTCTTTGTGCTTCCATAATTCATTTTCTTAAATCGGGTTTAGCTATTAAGGCAACTATAAGTCCTTTGGTAGAGTCTGGTGGTCGAACTAACTGTAACTACAGTCTTTGAAATTCTTCAATTAACCTTTCTTCTTGCGTTAGGAAACAACCCAACTCTGCTCTGGTTTTCCGGCTAAGGGCATCTGCCATAACATTAGCTTTACCGGAGTGGTAGAGAATGGTACAATCGTAATCCTTAACTAATTCCAACCATCTTCTCTGTCTCATGTTTAAGTCTTTCTGCTCAAAGAAGTATTTAAGACTCTTATGATCAGTGTAGATTTCACATTTGACATCGTATAAATAATGCCTCCAAATTTTTAAGGCATGCACCACAGCTGCGAGCTCTAGGTCATGGGTAGGATAATTCAAATCATGAGGCCTGAGCTGGCGAGATGCATAAGCAACGACTCTCCTATCTTGCATTAGCACACACCCTAACCCTAGCTTAGATACATCTGTAAAAATAAGAAATCCCTCATTCCCTTCCGGTATAATCAATACTGGAGCTGTGGTCAGTCTTTTCTTAAGTTCTTGGAAATTCCTCTCACATTCCTCAGTCCAGATGAACTTAGCCTTCTTTTTCAACAATTGTGTCATTGGCCTTGCCAATTTAGAAAATCCCTCAATAAATCGTCTGTAGTAACCTGCCAATCCTAGGAAACTTCTTATCTCATGTGCACTGGAAGGTGACTTCCAGTTACTTACCGCTTCAACCTTAGCAGGATCCACCTTGATTCCCTCTGATGACACAATATGGCCAAGGAACATTACCTCACTGAGCCAAAATTCACACTTGCTAAATTTAGCATATAATTTCTCGCTCCTCAATGTTTCCAGAATTATGCGTAAATGTTCTTGGTGTTGCTCCTTACTTTTTGAATAGATAAGAATATCATCTATAAAAACAAGAACAAAACTATCCAAATATTGATGAAAAACTCTGTTCATCATATCCATGAACACTACAGGTGCATTAGTCAACCCAAATGGCATCACTAAGAACTCATAGTGGCCGTAACGTGTTCGAAATGCTGTCTTAGGCACATCTTCTTTCTTCTTTTCTTATCTTCAATTGGTGATAACCTGAACGTAAATCAATCTTTGAAAAGACCTTAGCTCCTCTTAATTGGTCAAACAAGTCATCTATCCTTGGCAAGGGATATTTATTCTTAATTGTCACCTTATTCAACTCCCTATAGTCAATGCACATTCGCAATGTACCATCTTTCTTTTTAACAAAGAGAATAGGCGCTCCCCAAGGTGAGACACTAGGTTGAATGAGACCCAAGTCCAACAGCTCTTGTAGTTGTACTTTCAGTTCTTGAAGTTCATTAGAGGCCATTCTATATGGTGCTTTAGATATCGGGGCTGCTCCTGGTTCCAAGTCAATGGTGAATTCATTTTGCCTATCGGGCGGTAGCCCTGGTAGGTCTTGTGGGAAAACATCCTTGTATTCCCGAACGATAGGGACTTGATCTATCGTTACTTCATCATTCTTTTTTCCTACTAGGTTAACCAGAAAAGCATGGAAACCTTCCTTCCTCATTAGCTTTACAGCTTTGAAGGCTGAAATAATTGATATCTTCAAACCCATTCTTGCTCCACAGAAAATTACTTCTGGTTCTCCTAGTTTCTGAAATACGACTTCTCTCTCATGACAACGAATAGTCGCATACGTTGTTGTTAGCCAATCCATTCCTAAGATTATATCAAAATCCTTTATATCGATTACATATAAATCCGTGATGAAAATCTTTTTGTTAATCTCGAGTTCCACATTCAAGCACATTCTATTAGCTAAAACAGTTTTTCCAGAAGGGATGCTAACTTCTAAAGCATTAGCAGCATCTACTTGTCTTAATTTTAATCTTTCACTGGCTTTTTTTGAAATGAAAGAGTGTGTAGCTCCAGTATCAAATAAAATGAGCACAGGTATATTAAACATGTTAATCATACCTGCTAAATTTTCTGGAGCTTGCTCTGCCTGCTGTTGCTGAAGTGCATAAGTCCTGGCTGGCTGTGGGGCGCATTGTCCTTGATTTGACTTAAAGTTTCCTCTCTGATTTTGGCTTAAGTTTCCACCCTGATTACGCCTAGGATTGCTTCCTTGGTTAGGCTTCTGATTTATATTTCTACATTGTGCTGGTCTAGGAGGAATACCTATATTTCCTTTACTCCTAGCACAATCTCGAGCAAAATGTCCAGGTTGATGACAAAAGAAACAACTATCTGTATTCCTCATACACTTTCCTGAATGAAACTTCTGGCAAATAGGGCAGGGAGTCCTATCTTCTTGTTGATTTTGTTGCCCATAATTGGTATTTCCCTTAGCCCACTGTTGCTTATTTCCCACTGCGTTTCTATCCTCCCATTTCCGCTTTCCCTTCTGATCCTAAAAAGATTGTTGTGGCTAAATTTTCTCAGCTGGCATAACAGATTCTATATTCAAAGCCCGACGCATAGTTTGTGCATATGTCATTTCATCATGCCCCATAAGAGTCATGCTGATTTCTAGCGTAAGGCCCTTCCTAAACTTCTTAGCCTTCTTGTAGTCCGAGTCCACCAAATGTGGAGCATAACGAGAGAGTTGATTAAAGGCACGGTCATACTCAGTAACAGTAGAGCTTCCCTGTTGGAGGTTCCAGAATTCTGACTCTTTCTTTTCTCGATAGCAATCAGGGATGTATTTCTGATAAACTTCTTCCTTGAAGTCTTCCCAGGTAAATTCTTGCCATTGCTAATAAGTCATAGTTCTTTTTACAGACTCCCACCAATAGTCTGCATCATCAGTCAGTTGAAATTGAGCACATGTAAGCTTTTCTCCATATACAAGCACCAATGGGGTTTGTTTGTTTCTTAGGACTTGAACTTTTCTATCATGAATTTCGTGGGGTTTTTCCTCATACGTCATATCAGAACATATGATTAACTCACTTTCTTTGTGTAACACCCCGTATTTTTGGAATATAGTTAAAAGTTTTCTAAATTTATTTAGTACGCAAAAAAAAAAATAATAAAAATTATTGGAGCTAAAATAAAGTAAAATAGATAAAAGACGCGACTTTAGGTATTATTTAAGATTGAAAAAAAAAATTAGCTGGAATATTTTTGATGCGTGGTCAGTAATGATTTTCATGGAAATAGAACGACTTGAGAATTTCAATGGTACTTTTAAAATTTTAATTAGAGGTCAAACGAACTCCCGACAATATTTTTGGTAAAATAAATAGTAATTTTTATTCAATTTAAAAATGAATCTTTTCTCGTTTTATTATTAAATGATATTTTCGGCATATTATTTTGAATTGATTTAATAGAAAATAGTCCAATGAACCTCCCGGTATTTTTAGATTTATAATGCGAGATTAATTGAACTCCTGGTAAAATAAAGCAACTTTTAATTATGTTAAAAAAAAAACATTTCTTCAATATCTAATAAAATATTTATAATTTCCCCCATCCTTATCATCATTTCCCATTTCATATTATATTAGAGAGAGATAGAATCGAGAGAGTGAGAGATAAATGAAGGAAAAAAAAAAGAGAAAAAGAAGAAGAGAGAGAAAGAAAGTGATAAGAGGGGAGAGAGAATTGAGCGAGAGATAGAGTAGAGAGAGAGAAGAGAAATCCGAGAAAGAGAGAGAGAAGAGAGAGAGGAGGGAGTTGCCGCTGCAGCTGCCGACCACCACCTCCGCTGCCACCGCCGGAGCGCCGCCGAAGTCGCCGGAGATGCTGCCGGAGCAGCCGCAACCTGCCGGAAAATAGCGACGTTGTTTCCACGTTTCGCGGTCATCGTATCGGTCCATTTCTCGTCCTTTTTATCCCAAATTTTAATATATCGTGTATTTAAATGTGTTCTACGTTTCGTATGTTGAACTCGTTCTTGTCCGACGGCCGGAAACTGGCGAAATCGCCGTAAAACAGAAAATTCAAACGTTGACGAGTTGCTGCTGTAATTCTCGAATTTCGGGCAATTCAGGTCCTCAAATCGAAAATGTTTCTTCTCGAAAGTTGCTCGAAATAATATTTCCTATATACCTGTCGAATTTCGTAATTTTTGGACGAGTTTTGAAAAATCATGATTATTTAATTTAAACAGTTATATTTATACCGGGAGCATGTGTTATTGAAAAATTCTAAAACTCTCAAACTATAGTCTTGGTATATATAGGATGGTCCTTAAATATTTTCATAATTTTTGAACGGTTAAAAAGTGTCGTGGCACAAATCTGATAAAAATCGATTAAAATGGCAAGTTTTGAAAAGAGACCTCTATCAAATTGGTTGGTCCCAATAAATTAAGAATAATATTTTAGAATTTATTTCCTTCTGCGTTAAATGTACACGAGGTCTCTAGAGTCGCGTAGTATATTTTTGAAAAGAATAAAATTTAAATAACAGCTCGAATTATAGTATATTAATTCCCGAAAATATAGCGATTATTCTGAGTCGAAGATCGACCCTTGTAGGACCTGTAGAGCCTCATAGGATTAATGAAACCATTTTTGAAGTTATTGTGCCACCATGTGCTCGTCATTCAGGTGGGTTATATATTTTTCTCAAATTTATGTTCAGCTAATAAGCTCAACTGTTTATCAATTATGAAGCATGAATATCTGTATCAAAATGATTGCTCTCACCGTTCACGTTCGCCAGTATCCTACGAAAACATTGAGTGCTTAACTAGACTCGAGTTCGGATCCTTTAAGCTTTGGGACCGTATACACTATCCTTTATTAGACAGCTGGGCTGGAGGACGTGTATATAAGTTAAGACACTGTAGGAAGGGACAGTTGAGATAGAGCGTGCAAGTAAGGTTAAAAGAAGCTTTGTATACATGGAATGCTTTTGATATTTGAAACCTTTCCATTGTTATACTTGTGTGGATACGATATTCATATTTATAAAATGATTATGAACTGTTTATCAAAATTGTCCACTGGGTACACTAGTACTCAGCCCAAATCTTTTCTAAATATTTTCAGGTTGAGAGGCAGGCTAGAAGATGACGGAGCTGAGGCAAGTGCTTACTTGTTGTTATATGCTTGCTCTTTTTGTGTTGTTCAGAAATCTTTGATACTCTAAATCAATTAAATACTTAAAACAATTTTACTTGAATTGTGCTCCGCGCTTGTTCCGTTCACTCTGATACAGCTTGTCTTCAATTATTTGAAGCATGTTATGATTTCAGCATTATGCTATGATGTTCCTTTACAGTTATTTGGTGGGATAAGTTCCCTTTCATGATTTTTTATTGATTCAAGTTCCTTCTAAGACACCTTAGAGCGTGGTTTAATTCCAGTTACAGAGGTTATGTTGCCCAAATGTTTGGGGCACTAACCTTATTCCTTCTGAACACTCTCGTGGGTGGTTCTATTTCAGAATACAAAGGTTATGTTGCCCAAATGTTTGGGGCACTAACCCTATTTCTATAATTATCTTTATGCAACAACCCCTTCCCCCTTCCCCCAGTAATGCGCCGGTCCCTTGTCACTATTATTCCGGGACTGGGGCGTTACACTTTGTTAACGTGTTTTGGGTCAAACATGTATTTCCTGAGCATTGAAACCTGATATACATCGCGAACTTGTGATAGGTCCAGTGCTAGAGCTAATCAGTAAGCGACCCCACCAGTCATTTCTAGTATCTCGAATGGCCCAATAAATCTTGGTTTCAACTTGCTCCATTTTTTTCGAATCTCATATCACCTCGTGTTTGAGACACCTTTAAGAAGACTTTTTCAACGACATGAAATTGTAGGTATGTTATGTGTTTATCTACATAAGCCTTTTATCTGTCTTGTGCTTCTTTCATTCTCGTTCGAATTCGGTCGATTATCTCAGTAGTGGTCTGTACAATCTCTGTATAATCTCTGGACCTAATATTTTCTTTTCTCCAACTTTATCCCGATATAGGAGTGATCTGCATTTGCGACCATACAAGGCTTCATATGGTGCCATCTTTATAGTTGATTGATAACTATTGTTATACGCAAACTCTACCAAAGATAAAATGTCTTCCCAACTGGTATTTCCGTCCAACACAACTCCACGGAGCATATCTTCAAAATTTATATCGTTTTCTCTGACTGGCCATCTGTTTGGAAATGGAAATTGATACTGCAGCTTAGATTCGTTTTATTTACTTCTTGGAAACTCCTCTAGAACCTTGATGTAAAATGAGTAACACGATCCGGCGTGATGGAAGTTGGAATTCCATCCGAACGAACAATTTCTTTTACATAAATCTGTGTTAATTTGCTTAACTCCGCTGTTGTTTTGATTGGCATGAAATGTGTTGCTTTCTTTAATCGATCCACGATGACCCACACTATTGAGTTCCCTTTCACTGATCTTGTTATGCCTACCACAAAATCCATCATTATATGCTCTCATTACTACTCTGGAATTTCCAACGGTTGCAATAAACCTGAAGGTTGTTCATGTATGACATTCACTTGATCACATGCTACACATCTTTATACAAATACTACTATCTCTTTTTTCATATTATTCTACCAGAAATATTGGTTCAAGTCCTACAAGGATCAATAAAATAACTTCCGAAATTAATCTAATATTTACTTTAATTTAATTAGAGCTTTGTTATATTTACTTCGACTAAGAAAGTACAATACTCGGGTTTTAACCCAACGTGACTCGATAATAGGTTCTTACAATACTTTTAAATTACCTTGAAACAATTCTGACAAATAAATGGAACAACTTAAAATAGGAAAACAACTTCAAAAAATCATAGAAAATTCAAATTAAATCTGATTGAGACAAGGTCAACGGCCACGTGTCCGTTACAAAAGGACCTAAAATCGGTCAGAAGGAGTCGGAGACAAATTTCGATCACCTTGGCCTGAAATCAGCCGAAATGACAACTATAACTGTTCACCCGAACAGATTAATCAACAAAAAGTGTGGGTTTTGGTCAAGCTCGATACTCAACGAATTTTCAATTAGAAGTAGAATTTTTCATAGTATGGAAGACAAGAATTTTGATGAAACAAATGGTTCAATATTACAATAGCTACAACAACTGAAAATGATCAAGGAATATATCATTTTCATTATAGATGAAATATGCCAGAAAAGAGTGTGGTTTTGGGAAAAATTATAGCTTGAATTCAGAGGGTCAAATGATATCTGATCTTAGATCGAACAAAAGGGATTGGAAGACTGCAAGAAAGAGTTGCTATAGACCAAAAATCAAGTCCATACCACGGAGGAAATGAAGAAAAACAACCTTTGAACGTGCAACACAATGATTTATGTGGCAGATTTGACGCGTCGATTTGTGACGTGCCTTTGATAGACCAAATGATATCATATTGATGATCTAAGACTTGTTATGAAAAGCTTGAAGTGCTAGGTTTACGATGACGTAAACCTCGGGGGAAGAAATGACTGGATTAATGGAGAAAGATGTCACAATGGGACTGCAACACAACTCGGTGACCAGCAACACCACTGAGGTTCTAGGACAATTTTCTCAACTTTTAGAGCACCGGTTGAAAACAAGATCAAAACAAATTTTGTTCTATTATTACAAAGAAATGTGTGTATAAAATTTCGGAATTTTCTCAACAGATTTCATTCCTAAAAGATTGAAAGAAAAATGACTTCTTGGGAGGAGAGGGCCAAGATGATAGAGCGAGAAGATAAATGAATGATGCTTCATTATGTTTGCTCATTATTTTCATGGTCAAAGGATGTTCAGCTGCCCCCACCCTTAACATATGTGGTGACACATGGAACAAGATAATGTTGAGTGGTGGCAATCAATTTATGATGTATCTTAATATATGGTATTGGGATGACATAGAGAACGAATAAAATTCAGTTAGGAGGCCAAGTGAACTCCATTTTTAATGAAGTCGGTGACTACATGATTATGAAAAAAAATTGTGACTCCTAGTCAAAAATGAAATCAACTTCAGAGTTTAAAATAAAATGGTAGAATTTTAAGGATGAGAAGATGGTCTTTCAATAATTAGGACGCACAAGATTCAATAAACGTCCAAATGATGAATGGAAAAGATTCATAGAAATGTCTAGTCACGAGAAACAAGATAGGTGATCGAGAGAGATTTAGAAGACGATATGATTTTAAGATTAGAATTGAGTCTATATCGGGAGTCATTGTCAACTTCTTCTTACACTCTTGAAAACTCTGTTTACTAGCTTATGTACACTTAAAGACTGCGTTTTCCTAAATAGTGTATCTTAGGAGAGGATATCTTTGAGAATTCTTCAACAAATCTACGATAGTCTCCTGTAAGGTCGAGAAAACTATGTACTTCTAAAGGATTTGTTGGTTCAGACAAATTATTAATGGCTTCGACTTTATTTGGTGTAATGACCTGATCTCGAAAAATAGGCAATAAACGAGGGATAGGGTGTTAATTAAAAAGAAAAATAAATTCGGAGACATAAATCAATGGAAAGGCATCAAGAATACTATGATAGATAGTCTATAGATCTAAGAGTAGGTTATTCCTTTCGAAAAATCAAGCAGCTTAAATTCTGTAGCTAGAGCAAATCTCCATCTAATAATGGCTTATAAGAAGGAAATGGAACCTAGAATGAATCAAGATTCTCATTCATAGACAAAGAAAGAAGTAACCTGATATCAACAAGAAAATGGACCTCTTCATAGGCCAAAAGAAAACCAACTAAGTCCTCTTCATAGGACGGAACAAACAAATAACAACTAGACTCCTTCATAGGACGATTGAAAGTTATAGAAATGAACAGATAAACAAATAAGACCTATCCATAGATCGAGACTTAAGGTAATGGAGAATATCTCAAAAGAAGCAGAGATTCATCCCCTTAACTATCAAAGAAACAAAGCTCAATCAAAATACTCGATCAAAGAGTGCAGGGATGCACAAAAGCTAGGTAAACAAGTAAAAATAATACACTTAGGGCACCTATCAGAATGACTTATATTGTGAAAGTCTTACTTCAACCCATAGCATTAACACATCATCACATCTTGTTTCCACTATGCTTTTCTCATTGCAGATAGATAATTGTAGGACATCATTTTAGTTTGTGATCTTATTAAAGAAAACTTCTTGAAGCATGCATCCTTTATTTTGTTTTGTTCATTCTATTTGGTCATTCATTTACATGTGAAGCTCAATTTCGTATCCATAGCTTCTTGATTGAATGTTGATGTGAATTAGATTTATCGATCCGTCATGACCGAGATAAGAATTCCACATAAATACACCATAACTCGTATGTATAGCTAAGCTAGCTTGTTTGACTCCATCTCTATCTTGATTAGTATGACATATCAGTCCACAAAATCTCTTATTCCACTATAAAAATATTTGAGTATTTCTTGCCCTTTTTTTCTACTCATAACACCAGCTATCTTACTAGCTCCCCAGGGTGGTAGATTCTGATTTCTTCTTACATATGACATCAAGATAGACTTATAAAAAAAAGATAATGCTATAGATCTACAAAAATGTAAAGTTGACCTAACAACAAATTGTAAAACTTGATCGAACAATATCGCACAATCGCCTATATCCATCGCACGTTCATCACCGTCCATCTGCTCATTTCTGAGGCGTCCAATGATAAATTTCAAACACAACGCATGCAAAATACATCAGCAACAATTTCAAATGATGGTGCTAAAGTCTTCTATGAACTCGTTATATCTTGTTGAGTAAACTTTATAATCGCATCTCCACAGGTTGTGATAAAAGGTGGTGATCGGTCTATCTCGATATCTCACTCAGGTGACAGCTCTGATGTTAAATCCTTGTTTGTAGTAGACATCATCGTCTGACATATCTACCCAGGAAAATTGTCAATCTTTGTATAGATTGTTAACTTACATTTTTGTTTTCAAAATATTTTATTGCTCAATGTGTCCATCTTCCTAGCAACAACGCAAATTCTTGGTCAACTTTAACACAACTCAATCTAAAAGACTTCTTCATATCGGATGTTGACCCCCATAGAGTAGGTTATTTCCTCAATGAACTCAAACACCGAATTGATCACTTTCTTGGTATACGTATGAAATTTCGTAATCCGCTCATCAATCGTGATGAATGTATGGTAGCTCTTCTGAGTCATAAGTTTATCTTCAGACATTAAAATGAAATGTTTCCTCAGTCAAACTATGTTCTTATCAATCTCACAAGTGCTTACAAGTTCAGCCTAAGTTCAGCAACTATAGGCTAAGTTAATCTTACGTTAGCAAACTTTCAAATTCTTGTACTCATTCTAAAGTATCTACAACAAACACTTTCCGGCTATCACAGTTTATAGTATGCATTTTGCATATTCCCAACATCACAAGTATACACAAGGCATAAACAAACAAGTTCGTACAATTATGTAATCAATATAGTTTTTAGACAGAAACCAATATGCTCACAGACATATTTGAAAACCAGTATGCTATCAAAAATAACAATAGAGTACGCATTCCGCGCTGTTAATCAGAGTATGCAATCAGCATAAAAATCAATCTTTCGAGGAATTCCCATCACTATGGCGAATTCTAATCTTTCATTTTCAGACAAACATAACATTTCAACATTAATGTAAACTTTTAAGAACTAAAAACTGCATAAAAACATGCGTACCTTTTAGCTGCTGCGTGAGTGACGAGCTGAGGGCTTATATAATATCACACAAGAATTTATGACTCACAAATAAAAGATGACCCAACAGGTCTGTAGAGTTGCAAAACCTTGCTCTGATACCACTCTGTAGCGTCCCGGTCTCGAAAGACCGTGGAAATGGACGCCACGGGAGTTGGAATTAAGAAGCGAGAAATAAAGGGGTAATTTAAGTAACAAAACCTTAACAGAAGACTAAAAATATCCAAATATGCTCTTTAATACATATACTCATCCAAAACACCAAGATCAGGATTCTTAGTGTTTTAACAAAAGAGTAGCATAAGTGCGGAAGCTTATTTCCCAAAAGAATATTAACAAAAGGAGATAATGGGAAATAGGTAAATAATAAAAGCCCATCTCTTAGCATCGTCACATCCACGCGCCAACCTACTCACCTGAGAAATGTTTGAAAATATTTGGGCTGAGTACTAATGCACTCAGTGGGCAAGTTTTTACAATTCAAGTTATTGTGAGCACTAATGCCCAATTCTTAGAAGAAGACTATGTAATAAATCACAAACCCAGAAGTGTGATTGTTCTTGAGGAACTTCGAAGAGGGAATTCAAATCTTGCACCATCTGTATAAGAAGAGGTACAACCGATAACTGCACAACATGTCACAGAAGTATAGAAAATGCCTCATCGCAGTGGGAGGGTTGTACGCCAAACTGATAGATTCATTAGTTTAGGGAAATCTTCAATTTTCTAGAGGAACTAAATGAATTAAATCCCAGGACCTACGATGAGGCAGTTCAACACAAAGATGCAGATTCTTAGAAAACTACAATGGAGTTTGAGATTGGATCTATGGATCACAATCAAGTCTGGGAGCTTGTAGAACCACAAGATGGGGTGAAACCCATTGGGTGTAAGTGGGTCTATAAAAGAAAGAGAGGATTTGATGGGAAAGTTGAAACCTTCAAAGCTAAATTGGTGGCAAAAGGGTATACTCAAAAAGAAAGGATGGATTATGAGGAAACCTTCTTGCCGATTGCCATGCATAAGTTGATCCGAATTCTCTTGTCTATCACCGCTCATTTGAATTATCAGATTTGGGAGATGGATGTCAAGACAACTTTGCTGAATTGAAGTTCTGAAGAAAATATCCAGATAAAGTAATCAGAGGGATTCATTGATAAAGGCCAAGAAGAACTAGTGTGCAAGCTTAAAGATTCATCTATGGACTTAAGCAGGCATCGCAATCATGAAATGCGTAGTGGCCCGGTCCTGAAAGACCGTGGAAATGGACGCCACGGGGGTTTGAATTAAGAAGCGGGAAAGAAAGGTGTTTTTTTAAGTAACAAAACCTTAACAAAAGACTCAAAATATCCAAATATGCTCTTTAATACATATACTGATCCAAAACATCAAGATCAGGATTCTTAGTGTTTTAACAAAAGAGTAGCATAAGTGCGGAAGCTTATTTTCCAAAAGAATATTAACAAAAGGAGATAGTGGGAAATAGGTAAATAATAAAAGCCCATCTCTCAGCATCGTCACATCCACGCGCCAGCCTACTCACCTGAAAAATGTTTGAAAATATTTGGACTGAGTACTAATGCACTAAGTGGGCAAGTTTTTACAATTCAAGTTATGCAAATCATTTTGTTAAAGTAATTTATCTGTGTTCATGCAGGTAGTGAAGCTTAGGAGGTTTTAAAATTGAAAGCAACCTAAGTTCACCAAAACATTTTATCATCAAGCGCTTAAGAGTATAACCAGTCACTGCCCGCAACCCGTACTACATCACCAACGAGTAAAGTTGAGTATGGACAAAGAATACCCAATGAGTGTAACCAATAAGTGTTTCATTTTAGTCTCACCGACAAGGAGTAGGGCATGACGAATAATGCTTGCGTACTATAGCTACTCACATTGACACAACGCTGGTATATGAGACTCGGACAACATACAGTAGGACGTAAATATTTAACACAGATAGTCACATATGTAATTTTAACAAAGCAGAGCTTAATAACTCGAAAGATACAATTTGCAAAGATATAGTGTAGCCCACCTGGATAGTAGATAAGATTTCAAATTCTGGGTTGGTTCTACTCAAATTCTGCTACTTCTTCTAGCCCTACAACAACCAATTTGTTCTTAGCTTAACCAAATTAAGGGCTCCTATCTAAAACTCAACTCCTAAATTTCCTTTTAATTTTAATTAAAATTTTGGTCTTTTATTACTTACAGTTTAACCACCCTCAATGATTTATAGTTTACACTATAATCCTAGCTTAGGGATATTATATAATTAATGCTCGACATATATAAATTTAATGTTATGATTCTTACCTCTACTCTTAACTTGTTTGCACATATTAGATAATACTTATTTTTAAAGTATAACTTTTAATTCATTAAATATTATTAGTTTGAAATTGTTTTCATTTAATTAATCTAATAATTTTAGAAATCATGATAACTACCTATATTGCAGTCTGATTACTTTTAACGTCTCTATTCAAATATTAACAATTATAACACTTATCTTTAAATCAGAAGTATACAATTAAAATGGTAGTAGCACTTCCTATCATTTTTATGACAAAAGAATAATATAAATACTTGGAACAATAATTAGTCACATGTTGTAAGTGCTAAATTAAAAATCTAAATTTTTTTACAACTTGGTTTAGTTAAATCAATTATGTGAAGTGGATTTGCATATTTTCCCCCAATCAATTTCATCACTATTTGTTTCAATGAAATTGCATTAATATGATATATACATATATATATATATATATATATATATATCTTGTTAGATTTCCTAATTATAACAAGCAAACCATAAGAATTACTTTAGTTCTAATATTTGAAATTATTCAAAATAAAAGTGTTACTAACCTGTTTTTCTTCGATTTTCTTTTCGTTTAAATTTTTAATTTGTTTCTTTCCCTATTAGCTTGTGTGTCAATATATATACAAATATATCACCGCCGTACTATATATTAGTGATCAGCCTCACAATTTTAAAGTATAAGACTACGTGGAGCTTTATTATTAATCTAACTCATTTGTTAGCTTTGTCATTCATCTTACTATTATATATATATATATATATATATTTTAATTAACATATAGTATTGTACATGGCCTTGCATCTATTTACTATTAATGCCACTCAAGAACCACGTGCCACTTACACAGTAATACACTTAGTGTCTAGGTTAGCTATTATCCAATAAATAGGATAAATTATATAATAACATTTAATTAAATATAAAATAGTTAGATAGGATTTCATTATAATAATATATAATAGGATATTCATTAGATAAATTTATATTTATTTAGATAATTATTAGGGCTTGGATATGGTTATATCCTAAACATATCTTTTAATACCCGAAGTGATAATAATAAATATAGTTTAAGTTTAAATAAATAAATAAATAAATAACATCGGGATTCATAATAAAAATACAAAAATGTATCAAAGTATTTCTAACCTACTCAACGAGCACCCTTACCTAAAAAAATAAAAATTTAAGGGTCTATTTTCTTGCCTAGCTTACCCTTATAGGTAGCATAGACTATTCTTTTAATGCTAAAAAGTTTTAGATATTATACTTATTCTAACTATTAGATTTATATTCCTAATTAAATTAGATAATAAAATTTCGGAATATTACATGAAACATCTAACTCGACAAGATAATCCAGTTATATGGATTAATCTAAAGCCCGGATGAGAGTTGTGTGTACAAAAAGAGTGATGGAAACGTGGTGGTATTCCTCATACTATATGCTGGTGACATCTTGCTTATTGGAAACAATAAGAAGGTCTTATCAAACATAAGGGTGTGGCTGTCCAAGCAGTTCGATATGAATGATTTGGGAGAAGTCAGACACATACTTGGCATAAAAATCATTCAAGATCACCAGAAAAGGATGTTGTGCCTATCCCAGGACCCAAAGAAGAGAGTCATGTAGAGGGTTTGCAAGGATGGCAGCCTTCAATAGGAGGAACCCAACGCTGGCATATAGGACCACTTTGGCGTTGTGCCCATATCTATCTATACTTCAATCTCCGGGCTTAGTCGTCTCTAGGCTTCCTCACCCGGTTTATCACTTAGTGGCTCATCAGGGAATCGGTCACCCTTACTTCTACCCTGACGTACAGCAACAATGATTTGGCTAAGAGCGATCAGCCACATAGACTCCTCACTATTGTGTCATCATTCATCCCAAGTTGAAGTTGGGAATCATCACGAGGTACGTTAAGCTCCAGTAGCCTCATGCATATTTATTCACCATATCCTCATCCCACTCAACTCGAACACTAATTAATTAACCATATAACATATTGCAAGACAGGAAACAAGTAAATGAGCAATTCATGATAAAAGGATAATATAATAAATACGTCTGGAACCAACTCAAAATTATAAGCAAAACGAGCCGCGTATAAGCTAAAGGCAAATCACCCCAGATTATACCGACTGTAAGGATCCATCTAAAAGTGAAATAAATTATGAAGTGTTTGAATAACTAAAGCTAGAATCTCTTGCAACTCTTCTTCAAAATAAAATAATAAGATAGTATTTATAGCGAGTTCTAAACTGCCAGAAATGGCCCACTATAGCCCACGCAGGAGTGTACTTGTGTTGACTCCTTCCACTCTTCCTCAACAGCTCGTGCGCGATTTTCTCGGCCTTGACCTTCTCTCTCTTATCTTCTCTTCTCTCCCCTCTTTCTCCACCTCTTTTGCACCAACGGTCATCTCCCACGAATTCCGGAACGGTTGTGGATGTGGTCTAAGTTTGTTAGAGTGTTTGGAGCTGAATTTCTGCACTGCATTTGCAACAAAATCTCCAAGCCCAGCTCTCTCCATTATGCTTGCAAAGGATTTGTCTTCCCTTTACGCCCATATTGGATCTTTTCCCTTCACTTTCCCCTACTTCACTTTAGCTCCCTAACTGACTCGAGACTCGATATAAAAGACTAAAAACATATAAAAAGACATAAATAAAATACCCCACTTTGAGTCTGCATCATCCCCACACACTTGGACTATACTTGTCCTCAAGTATGATTATAACCCAGTCCCAAAACAGAAAAAGGAAACAGACTCAAAGACGAAGACAGTAAGCATGCGAACATTATCTGAACATGGGCATATCAAGGACTAATACAGGTTATGAGTATTGGGATTAAAGATGCACATGGTCACAATAGATGAGTACAAGTAAGATTCATTTTGCTCATTTTTCTCTCTGCGTATGTGAAGGGTTGTATTTACGCTAAGAGATTCCAATAACCATAACAGCCCATAGTGTTTACATACGACCTAAGTTAAACACCACATAGATTAATCAGCATACTTATCAAAAGGTCTTTGTTCAGGTTGTAGTGGGGCTTACGGTGCAGCAGTAGGAAGAATTTGGAACTGGCTTCAGATAAGCAGATAGAGACATATTCAGATCTGGCACCCATTGTGCTCCCATTTAAGCAGAAAAATATGCACAACATATATTATCAATAACAGACAGAGCATATATTTTCTTGATTTTTCTAGCAGATAAGACATAACATAAAATTTTTCTCTTCTTTTCTTTTGTCTTAAACCTTTTCTACTGATCTTTTTCTTTCTTTTCTTATTTGGGTGGGGTAACAAATTTACCCTTTTTCAGGTCATGCTTTTCTTGTAGCCTTAATAATGCTTTCATTCTCGAGCTATATATATATTTCTAACCCACATCAGATTACTCTTTAAAGAGAGATTAAACACAAGGGCTAGAAGACAAATAAATCAGGCTTAATCATGGCAACAAATGGAAGTATTTTTATATAGTCATCTAAGCATCCTTGAAATTATCGGTGAGTTTCACAGAGGGCAAAGGAAAACACAAGTCTTGTTAAGATTATGGAATCATACTCTCACACAAGAAAAATAGCAGGTGAACTGCAGTCTCAAAACTCGCACGGGTAAACTCATCCCATCTATCATTCTCATATGCAGATTTAATCCCGAATTTTTATTAACCATATTATACCCTAAAATGCCCATAACAGAATTCCTAGCATGCTTGTTGACACGAAGCAGACATGGGCGAAATTCCCCCACAAACTTATCTAATAGTGTATATTTATGGGCACAATCAGTGTATGGATGAAATCAGTGTACAAAAAAAAAACAAAACACCCCTATATACAGACCAACAAGACTAAAAAATAAATCCAAACTACTACTACTGTGGGAGCAAAGTTTTTCAAGGGGAACACAGGTATTCTAACCCGTAATGATCTAACAGCTTCTTCATGCCTCTCTCCAGGCGGTCCACTTTCCGTTCCAATTCTTTCAAGTCCTCAAGGGGGAGTTCTTATTCCTTATCATCATCCATTCTGTCAAAGGTAAAGGTGCTCAAATTTGACTCCGGCAATAAGAAGTAGGGGAGGTTATTTTTGTTGACTTCGACCAACTTCCATCACTTCAAGCGATTCAGGTCGAAGTACTCAATCACATTCAATGGCTCAAATTCAGAATTAGAGAGAGAGAGGTTCCACTTACACTTTCAAACACTCGCGAGATGAAGGGTCCCATGAAAATACAGGGGGCGGTTTTGCTGCTAGCATTCATCTTCCATTACTGCGCCACTGTGAAGCCAAAATTGACTTTCTTCCCCATCTTCATGCACCATAAGAGAAAGAGTTCCTGCCGTATGACTTGTCTGGTTCCATCTTTGTGGGCACAAATGTTGTATGACATCCATCTATGGCAAATTTGCAAGGCCGCGTTCTTGATCTCTCTGGTCTTACTCGTCTCTGACTTGAATGGGCCAATCCCTCCGATCTCCTTCCATTTACGTTGGATTTTCTTTGTCCATGAGTTAGGCACCAGGGTCATTGTGTCCTTGTACCATTGCTTCTGCAAATCCGAAACTCCAACTATCCCCAAATGCAAGTTCAGCTCAGTAATAGACATGATGTACTCTGCGCCCTGGACCGCGAAAGTGATTGCCCCAGGTGTGTTCAGCAAATATCCCTTCGTGGGCTTGAAACTGTAGGAGAAAAGGAACTCGGGCCTTGTTATCCCATTGCAGTGCCTTTGTCCACCCAATATTCTCGAAGTATTGCAATACTTCTCTCTTTAAGCCTAAATTGTCCAGGGTGCTCTCATCCAGGGCATAAAGGGGCACGAGCTTCCTTTTATCCATGGCCTTTGCTCTCTCGGTTTGCATTTTGTCCTTCTCCTTCCCAGGCTTTGTTGGGGCGATCTTGGGTGGCGCTCGGGGTTTGGACGGTTTCTTCTTAGTTTTGACTCCCAACGGCCCGTTTGTCGACGGTGGAACTGGTTCATCTGACTCGCTACTTTCTGACGCAGCTTCTTCTTCCTCGGATTCCTCCTCTGTAAACTTATCATGTAATTTCAATTGCCTTTTTGCTGAGGACACATTGGTTGGCTGGCTCTTCTTTGGCTTCAATAGAGATTTCCCTATTGTCACTTTGCTAGATTCCTCCTTCCCTTTCTCTATGCCCTTCTTGGCACCGTGACTCCTAGGGGAAACCCTTCTCCCTAGAGTGGCCTCTGGCTTTGGTGGTGGTTGCGGCGGTTGTGCCTTGCTTGCTTCTTCGTCCTCATTAAGATCTTTTTCAGACTCTTCAGATTGAGTCTCTTCTTCTTCGTCCTCTGACCCACTTTTTTTCGTTCCCGCTTCTTCATCCTCTTCTGAGACTTTCTCTTCGATCACCTTTTATTTACCCTTCTCTGTTATTTTTTTGCTTCATTCTCCTATATCTTCTTTCCTTTTTGTTTGCCCTTTTCTTCCTCCAAGATGTCTTCCATAGTCTCATCTCTTTTTTCCCCTTCTTCCTCTTAATTTTTCTCCATCTCTTCTTCTATATTTTTCTCCTCTTCATTCTTCTCATTAATTGGCTTAGCTTCCGATTCAACCACCTCTTCTTGTTGAGGTTCAGCCGGCATGGGATCCATAATTTTAGCCGGCTCTAGCTCTTTCTGGGTTTCCTGAATAAGGGCTTCTAGGATCTTCTTCTCCAAAATTCCCAAATTGACCTTGGGAACCTTGGGCTTTTTTGCTGGTGGTTTCTTGGGAGCTTTTGCTGGAGCTTTTCTCTTCTCCGGAACTGCTGACTTCTCTACGGCCGTGACAGTGGAGAGGGGTTGAATGTTGAGAGGCTCCTCTTCCGTCGGTGAAGGTCCATTTCTCACAAACAGGTTCAGTGACTGAAGCGGTGTCTCCATCGGGGTTGCGCTAGCTGCTTTTTTCCGGACACGGATGGATTTTTCGGCGGGTCGGCAGATTTGGCCTCCTCTCGTTCTTGTCATAGTGATTTAGAATGTTTGAAATGAGGTGAATACTTTAATGATTCAAGGTGGCGGTAGGGTTTTATGCGATCAGGTGGATTTTGAAATTGAGAGAGTTGGGGTTTTTAGCGAAAAATTAGGGATTTGATCTTTGAGAAACATAGGGAGAATCTGGTAGAGATAAACTTTAAACAGTACTAAGAGATATAGAGATAGGCATTAAACTATTTTTGAATTTCAAATCTTCTCTCTCTGATTTGACATGTCGAAACGGCTCTCACAGCTTTGGTCATGAAGAACATGGGGAGTTGAAACGACTCTCACAACTTTTTTCTCTCTTTTGATCCATTTTTTTTCCATCCCCATATACTTAAGCCTCTCTGTACCTCTGCCTATGTCTTTAATGTCTTTCTTTTTCTTTGTGCCTTCTGCAGGTTAGTCCTCACCATATATACTAAAATTTGAAAAGAAAAACTGAAAGCAGTAAACTACCGGGTTGCCTCCCGATCAGCGCTATTGGTTATAGTCGCTAGTTCGACTATGCTTCCTTCTTTATAGGTAGGTGGGCTCAACAAGCATGGTCATTTGGACCGCTTCTTTCTGCATGTGCTCATAAAAGGGTTTAAGCCTTTGTCCATTTACCCTGAAAACGTCATTGTGTTCCGGATTGAGGATGTCCACTGCTCCACTAGGGAGCTGATTCTGAACGATGAAGGGTCCCATCCATTTATACTTTAGCTTTGCCGCATTGATGCAGAGTCTTGACTTAAACAGCGGCACATTTTGCCCTATTTACGAACTCCTTCCTCCTTATGAGCATATCGTGCACTCTCTTGGTCCTTTCTTTGTATATCACAACATTGTCATATGCCTATGTCTTTAGCTCCTCAAGTTCTTGAATTTGAAGTTTCTTCTCTATCCCATCAACCTTCAAGTGTGCATTTAGCTTCCGGATTACCTAAAATGCTTTATGTTCCATTCCCACGGGTAGATTGCATAGCTTCCCGTATATGAAACGGTATGAGGACATTCTAATCGGGGTCTTGTATGCTGTTTTATATGCCCACAACGCATCCTCTAGGTAGTTGCTCCAATCCTTCCTCCTGAGGCTAACAACCTTTTCAAAAATGTTCTTGACCTCCATATCGGACACCTCAGCTTTCCCATTTGCTTGGGGGTGATAGCGAGTAGTCACTTTGTGTGTGACCCCATATTGATTTAGCAACTTCCTTATGACCATATTGCAGAAATGAGTTCCTTGATCACTGATCAGCACCTTGGGAACTCCATGCCTGCAAAACACGTTAGATTTAGGGAAATTCACCACCGTTCTTGCATCGTTGGTTGCTATTGCTTTTACCTCTACCCATTTTGATACAGAATCCACTGCGAGGATTATGTACAAATTGTTGCCGAATTTTGGAAAAGGTCCCATGAAGTCAATTCCCCAGATATCAAAGATTTCAACGGGCATAATGGGGATTAAGGGCATAGACTCGTGGATGGAAATGTTCACCATCCTTTCACAATTTTTGTAACTTTTGCAGTGAAGATAGGTGTCCTTGAACATGGTGGGCCAGTAGAACCCTCCATCTAGAACTTTTCGAGCGGTTCTTTTTGGACCAAAATGACCTCCACATACATCCGAGTGGAAAAATTTCAAGATGCTTTTGTCCTCCTGCTCGGGCACACAATGCCTTATGACTTGATCAGCTCCTATCTTCCATAAGATTGGATCTTTCCATACATAGAATCTACTTTCTCTCACCAATTTCTTCTTCTGATAGTCGCTCATTCCAATCGGGCATTGTCCAGCCACCAGGTAGTTCACGATATCGGCATACCAGGGATCATGTCACTTTGTGCCCTCAAGCCGATACAGATGCTCATCCGGGAATGTTTCCGTGATTTCTTCTTTACTTTCAATCATGAGTCGACTTAGGTGATCGGCTACAAGGTTTTTGGCTCCAGTTTTGTCCTTAATTTCTAGGTTAAATTCTTAAAGGAGTAGGATCCATCGGATTAATTGTCGTTTTGACTCCTTCTTCACCAAGAGATACTTCAGAGCTGAATGATCAGTGAACACGATCACTCTTGCCCCTAGGAGGCAGGAACTGAACTTTTTGAATGCGAACACCACTGCTAGTAGTTCCTTCTCAGTGTTGGAGTAGTTGCACTGAGCTGGATTCAGTGTCTTGGAGGCATAATAGATAACGTAGCTCTGTTTGCCTCTTTTCTGTCTGAGAACCGCTCCAACGGTATATTCGTTGGCGTCGTACATTACTTCGAACGGCATTCCCCAATCAGGTGGTTGGATGATTAGGGATGAGATCAATTTCTTCTAGAGGTCATGAAATGCCACCTTGCAATCTTCATTGAATTCAAACGCCACATTTTGTTGAAGAAGTCAAGTGAAAGGTTGGCTTGTCTTGGCAAAGTCCTTGATGAATCTCCTGTAAAAGCCCGGATGCCCAAAGAATACTCAGATTTGCTTCAGGGTGGTGGGATAGGGTAGCTTAGCAATGATGTCCACTTTTTCCTTGTACACCTCGATTCTCCGCTCTGAAATGACATGCCCTAGGACGATTCCTTCTCGGATCATGAAGTGGCACTTCTCATAGTTTAGCACGAGATCTTTCTCAACACACCTCCTTAGGACCATTTTCAGATTTTCTAGGCATTGTTCAAAGTGATCCCCATAAAATGTGAAGTCATCCATAAAGATCTCAATGCATGTTTCGAGCATATCTGAAAAAATTCTCATCATGCATCTTTCGAAGGTCCCCAGTGTATTGCATAAGCTGAATGGCATGCGTCGGTAGGT
The DNA here is from genome assembly GCA_026008535.1 of Perilla frutescens. Classification (NCBI taxonomy): domain Eukaryota; kingdom Viridiplantae; phylum Streptophyta; class Magnoliopsida; order Lamiales; family Lamiaceae; genus Perilla; species Perilla frutescens. The sequence goes on from BRKX01000010.1 coordinate 48,996,199, forward strand.
GAAGGTGCCAAAAGGGCATGTCAATGTCGTCTTCTCCTAATCTTCTTGTGCCACATATATTTGCATGTACCCTGAGTAGTCGTCTAGAAAATAGAAGTATGATTTGCCCGCAAGCCGCTCCAACATTTGATCGATGAAAGGCAGAGGGAAATGGTCCTTCCATGTGAGTGCATTGAGTTTTCTATAGTCAATGCAGACCCTCCAACCCGTTTGGAGATGAGTTTGGATCAACTCTTTATTTTCATTTTCAATAACTTAAATCCCCAATTTTTTTGGAACTACATGAACGGGGCTAACCCATTCGCTATCGGATATGGGGTAGATAATTCCTAAATCGAGTAGCTTTAAGATCTCCTTGAGAACTACCTCTTTCATGATGGGGTTCAACTTTCTTTGTGGCGCCCTGACGGGTTTGTCCCTTTCTTCTAACATGATGCGGTGCATGCAGACAGATGGGCTTATGCCTTTAATGTCGGCTAGTGTCCATCTGATCGCTTTCTTGTATCTTTTGAGCAAATCCACCAGCATTGTCTCTTGTGCCATGGTTAATGTTGAATTGATGATGATTGGTAGCTTCTCCCCTTCTATCAAGTACGCATATTTTAGATGTTCGGGTAGTTTCTTTAGTTCTAGCTTTTGTGGCTTGATGATAAAGCGTATCATTCTTTCAAACGGCTGCAGTATGGGTAAATCCAAGTCACCTATGGGATTTGGGTATGCCTCCAAACTGTATAGCTGCATTATCGCTTTCTTGATGTCCTCATATCTTTCGTCGAGGGTATCCCAGTCTAATTGACCGTGTTGGATTACCCACTCCAAAGGATCTTTTGCAAGCATCTTTGTTCCTTCTGTCTGAATGAGTTACTCAATGATATCCACCGTGCTGATTCTCTCTGTGTTGGTGGGGTGCTTCATTACCTCCATGATGTTGAAGGTGATGGTGTCTTCATCGAATTCGCACATCAATATGCCCTTATCGATATCAATTTTGGTGTGTGCCGTCTTCATGAAGGGTCTGCCCAACAGCATGCATGAGGCTTTCCGATTGGATGCGCCCATATCCAGAACGTAGAAATCTACCGGGAAAATCAGGTCCTCTACTTTTATCAGCACGTACTCCAATATGCCCTCTGAAAATACATTGGATATGTCTGCTCACTGAATCACTGTTCTTGTCTCCTTTCATGGGCCTAGATCCAATTCTTAAAAAATAGTTCAGGGCATAACGTTGATTAAGGCCCCAAGGTCGAGCATGGCCTGATCAATTTTTGTACCTCCGATCTAGCATGGGATAAAAAACATCCCCGGGTCTCCGCATTTCTTTGGAAGCTTCCTTTGTATCAAGGTGGATACATTCTCACTCATGATGACTTGAGCCTGTTCATTGAATCGGACCTTTCGGGTGCATAATTCTTTCAGAAAGTGGGCATAACGCGGTACTTGTCGGATTGTGTCCAATAGAGGGACGCTCACTTCTACTTTTCTGAATATCTGCAACAAGTCCCGGTCTTTTGCCTCTTTTTTATTTTTCTTCAATGTTCCTGGGAATGGTGGAGAAATGATGATTCATTCCTTCTCCGGTAATACCTCAATTGTTTTGGGCTTCTCAGCTTGGCTCTCCTTTTCTGATTTTTCTCCCTTTTTAGGTCCAGTTTCCTTAAAGGCACTTTCATCGTCCTTCTGTATTGAGGGTTTAACCAATTCTTTTTTTCCAGTTCTGAGTGAGATCGCATTTACATCGGCTCTCGAGTTCAGCTCGGTATACGATGGTAGCACACCCTTCCCTTTCTCCATTCGTGAGATAGCCTCACTTTGTTCGGTAATTTGTGTACCCACGTAGTTCAGCCCCGCTCTGGTTTCCGTCTTAAATGAAGTAGCACGCTTCTGGCTGTTCACCGATTCTATTACCATTTGCCTTACCATGTCTTCAAGAGTTGGTCATCCGAATATGGGCAAATTTTGTGGCAGACCTGTATGTGCCTGAGATTCTGGATATCTCTGTCTGCGATTATAATTTTGGGCATATTGGTCATTTCTCCACCAATTCCCCCCATCTATCATATTCACGGTTTCATTCCCTTCATGTACTTATGGGCATTGATCTGAATAGTGACCTATCATGCTACACATTCCACATATCCGCAAGGTGTTGGCGGATAACTGTGTCATCATCTTCTCCATCGTACCAAAGAGCTGATCAATTTTTGTCTCATGGCTTGTACTCTCGTGGTGAGAAAATACTTCTCCAAGAATCTTTGCTGCAATTCATTCCAAGTGGTCACGCTCCTACCCGGAATAGTGTAGAGCCACTCTCTTGCTCCATCCTGCAAGGTGAAGGGAAAAGAGAGTAGGCGTATATATTTGAACATAGTTCCAGTGTTATTTCGCTAGGTACCACAGGCCATTTCAAATTCCTGCAAATGTCTCTGCGGGTCTTCTCCAGGGTGGTCGTGAAATTTAGGCAAAATTGAGATAAAGTTCAATCTCAATTTCCAATTTTTGGCTGGATGTGGCATGTAATATCCCAAACTTTTTAGTATTAAAATAATAGCCTATGATTACCTTAAGTGTAAGTTAGGAAAGAAAGTAGACCCTTAGAAATTTTATTTTATTTTTTAGGTAAAATGTGTCGTTGGATGGGTTAGCGATACCCGAGATAATCTCATATTTTTTTTTATTTAGAATCTTAGATACGAACATAGTTTGATTAATTAAAATTTTAATTATTTATTTATTTATTTATTTATTTATTTTTTTGGGTGCCAACAATTTTAATGTCAATAAATTTTTATACGAATGCATGAATACATATATAACTAAGCATATAAATATCAACTTTATATATATATATATATAATGGAAGAATAAAATACACATAAGTATATTTATATATTAGATTAGTTGCAATCCAATACCTTCCACGTGTCTTTAAATGCAAATAAGCAAGATGAGGTGTCTTGAGCATAAGCAACAAAAAGATGAGTCATGCTCTAATCAAATTACCAAATAAAGTAGCAATTGTTAAGTGAGCTTTCATCTACGAACTCCAAAGAAAAGAAAGTTAATGTAATCTATATATTTACTAGAATTAAATAAATTTCATCCAAGTTTAAGGTAATTTTTATTCCGTTATTTATTTAATGTTATAACACTTCATATGCGTAGAATTTATTTTACTTTGTTGTATTATACTACCATATCAAAATAATCAGGTTATACATTTCCTATATATGTCCATCTTGTAATCAACACATGATCATCAAAGACTAATGACTTTGCATAAATCCTGAACTTAAACTAAAGTGCCTACTAAATCTTTTTCTTATCATTAATTAAGAGTAAAAAAAGAAGACTTCACTTAATTAGATTGTAACTTAGTTGCCGAAATTATTATTTTTCTTATGAATATAATTAGATTGTATTTATACGATTAAACTAACAAATTGAGATTTAATCTTAAGACTTATATTGGAACGAATAGATGAAGATTTTCTTTATTTAAGTGTAAGAATTTCATTTAACCTAACTAATTATTAAGGTTATAGATTTGTAATTTAGTTAAGTGGACTAAATCTTGTGATGAACATGTATTATCAGTGAACTAATTAATGTTCAAAGTACTTTGATATTTTAAAATATCAAATTAAATGTTATAATTTCTAAAATATTGAAATAGGGAACTTTAAATTTGTTATAAATATAATATATATAGGTTGATGTTATAATTTCTAAAATCAGATTATTATAATGTTCATATGTTATATTTCTGTTAGTTGAGGTAATGGATTTAATTAGGTACTAATAGTAATTAATGAATTAAAGTTTCTATTTGTGAAATAATTATTATTTTAAATGTTTAAGAAAATAATAGAATTGATCAAATATATATATATATATATATATATTAAAAAGAAGTTTAGGAATTGAGTTTTAATAGGGGCTATTTAGTTAAGCTAAGCCAGGTCTTGGTTATTGTAGGCTCAGAAGAGATAGCAGAATCCGAGCAGAACCAACCCAGAGTTTAAAAAGCCTTTCTATGAGATTAATCTTTTATCCAGGTGGGTTTTTATTATATAAAAATGTATTTCGGGTTATTAAGCCCTGATATTTATAAAATGAATGTGATTGAATATCCAATTCATGACTGTATTTAATGTGCTCTCCTGACTCATGTAAGTCTTACTACTATTTTGGTGATGAAACTATAATGGTTCACGATATCGAGCCCCAAGAAAACAGGGCAGTGTCCAACCTTAAGCAGCCGGGTTGTGTACACGAACCGACTCACCGCAAGCGTTCTAGGGGAGAGTAGCGCGCAATGATGGAACTATAATGATTTAGTATACATGGAATTCACAAATTTTCTGTTTTAAAAGCTTTCCATGATATGCTTAAAATATGATTGGATATTCTGTTTTATAAAATGATTGTGAAGGTTTTTCTCAAAAATACCCACTGAGTGCATTAGTACTCACGCCCAAAATCTTTTCAAATATTTTCAGGATGAGCTGCGGGATGGTGAACGATTGTGCTAAGGCTGAGGGGCTATCTTTTGTTGTATATATATATATATGTTTCATTATGTACGGTGTCTAACTGAGAACATGCTACTTTTTTTTAGTTTGAATAAATACACTACGTTCTTTTCCGCTTACTCTGATATAGTTTGTCCTCAATTGTTTGAAGTATGTTATGATTTCAACATTTACGTTATGATGTTCCTATATAATTATCTGGCGGGATAAGTTCCCTTTGATGACTGGTAATTCGTTCAAATTCTTCATGAACGCTTTAGTGCATGATTCTATTACAGTTGTAGAGGTTATGTTGCCTAAATAATTGAGGCACTAACCCTATTTCTATAATTATCTTTATGTAACAACCCCTTTTCCTTTTCCTAAGTAGCGCATCGGTCCCTTACCCTTCTCCTGGGATCGGGGCGTTACAGAGTGGTATCAGAGCAGGCTGCAACTCTGCAGGCCTGTTATATTATTGATTGGGACTAGTTCTCAGTGTAATCTCTTAATTGATTGTCTGATAGCCCTAGCACGTTGTCTCCACCGCACTTATCTGCTTCAAAATGAAAGGTAGGTGAGTTAAAATGCTTTCGAGATTCAATGATATTTACTTATTTAAAAAAATAAATGTGGATAAGGATAATTTTCCACATTGATGGTATTTATGAAAAAGTCGCGCTAATGATGGTTTCAAAAGGATGATGGTAAAATTCTGGGACTTTGTGCCCAGATGGTATTGAATGATTATTTTTGAATGGGGCAATATGTCCATTATGTATGTGATATGTTTTTAAAGAAAGTGTGATGATAGCAATAAATGCCCTATGATTATGATTGTTATAATGTGTAAGTGATTGGAAATGTGATGATGTTAAGGTGATGGAAACCCACAATACCTATGTACATGGAATGTGAACATAGAATGATTTGATTGAGAATGTAGATAAACATAGCTAGCTGTGATTTATACACATAGATTGGATTTTAAGTGCCTCTCTTAAGATTCATATGGAACGTAGACTGACTAAGTACTTTTCTTTGTAAATAAGTAGACCAATTAGAATTGCGTGAGAAATGTTGTTGAGCATTTAGTTTAGAAGATATCTCACCTTTGTATTAAATTAGTACAAAGTGGATTTTATATGAGTCAATTCTGAAGCCTAAATTTTTTCAGAATGACGCCTAAGAAAAGAACACAGAATCAGGGAAACCTTGGACAACCTGGGAACGTGGGAATTACTATCACTAATTCGTTCATGAAAACTTAATTTAAAACAATACTAAAAGTATAAACTATATCAAGCAATAAACAAACATGTTCAAGTTGAGTATGGAATCGGACTGGTGAATGCATGCAATCCCGAGCACATACACATGGATACCTCGATAAAAACGTTTGGTTATAGGGAGTAGGTACGGTCGCCTTACACCCCCCAATTCCTTCTTATGGTGTACGCTAAAAGCGATACGGTCGGCGACTCTTAGTCTCTTACCATCCAGGACCCAAAGAAGAGAGTCATGCAGAGGGTTTGCAAGGATGACAGCCTTCAATCGGAGGAATCCAACACTGGCATATGGGACCGCTTTGGCGTTGTGCCCATATCTACCTATACTTCAATCTCCGGGCTTAGTCATCTCTAGACTTCCTTACCCGGTTTATCACTTAGTGCCTCATCAGGGAATCGGTCACCCTTACTTCCACCCTGACGTACAACAACAATGATTTGGCTAAGAGTGATCAGCCACATAGACTCTTCACTGTTGTGTCATCATTCGTCCCAAGTTGAAGTTGGGAATCTTCACGAGGTGTGTTAATCCCGATTAGCCTCATACATATTTATTCACCATATTTTCTTCCCACTCAACTCGAACACTAATTAATTATCCATGTAACATATTGCAAGATAGGAAATAAGTAAATGAGCAATTCATGATAAAGGATAATATAATAAATATATCAAGAACCAACTCCAGATTATAAGCAAAACGAGCCGCGTATAAGCTAAGGGAAAATCACCCTAGACTATACCGACTGTAAGAATCCAACTGAAAGCGAAATAAACTACGAAGTGTTTGAATAACTTCAGCTAGAATCTTCTGCCACTCTCCTTCAAAATGAAATAATAATATAGTATTTATAGCGAGTTCTAAACTGCCAAAAATGGCCCACTATAACCCATGCAGGAGTGTACTTGTGGTGACTCCTTCCACTCTTCCTCAACAACTCGTGCGCGGTTTTCTCAGCCTTGGCCTTCTCTCTCTTATCTTCTATTCTCTCCTCTCTTTCTCCACCTCTTTTGCACCAACGGTCATCTCCCATGAATTCTGAAATGGTTGTGGACATGGTCTAAGTTTGTTCGAGTTTTTAGAGCTAAATTTCCGCACTGGATTTGCAACAGAATCTCCAAGCCCAGCTTTCTCCATTATGCTTGCAAAGGATTTGTCTTCCCTTTACGCCCATATTGGAACTTTTCCCTTCACTTGCCCCTGCTTCACTTTAGCTTCCTAACTGACTCAAGACTCGATATAAAAGACTCAAAATCATATAAAAAGACATAAATAAAATACCCCAGTTTGAGTCTACATCACTAGTATAATGCGCTGATACTCTCGTGCCTTTGGGTTATACGGACTCAGATTTTCAATTTGATAAAGATCAGATTAAATCTACCTCACGCTATGTTTTTACCTTGGGAGGCGGAGCCATTGCATGGAGGAGCATCAAGCAAAAATACATAGCTAACTCTACCATGGAAGCTAAATATTGATTGATTCTGGTTTGTTCTACACAAACTACTTCGATCTGGACCCACAACAGGATGGGGTCGATTATAGGGCGGAGAGCTAACTTGGGTCGTGTCTCTCGATGAAAGCTTAATGTGGGAGAGTATCTACCTACGCTACAATTGTTAACAATCACTAGAATTTAAATACAACCTAAACATTATAAACATGGATTGGAAGGGTTTGTCTAAACTATCAAATAAAATAAGTAAAATTATCTAGAAACACCAACAATAACAAAGATAAAAGGAAAATATTATGAAAGGAGCATTAAGGTGTAGATTCTCTCATTGGTTTCTCTCTTAGCTTGTTTCAAGTCGATTATGTTAATCCTACACGTACAATAGACCCCTTCAAATGGCTTAACTTCCTTTACTGTCACCGTCAATCCATTAAACCCCCATCGGCTATATTATACGAGCAATATTAACAATTAGGCTTACGAAACTTGATTCACCTAACATTAGAGGAACCTAAGTCGGGTTCTAGAATCTCCTCTCGGTCTCATCTAGAGCCTAGCAATGCTAAGTAGTGGCCAAGTACTCAACATAAACAAGCACAATTGCAATAACAAGAAACTAACCATCACAAGCATAGATCGAAACCAAATCGATTATCTACCCCCCTAATATAAAGAAGTAGCCCCTCATCATGCTCGAAACAACACAAAAATCATAAAAGCTTTCCATTTCATAAATCAAAAGATAAACAAAATATAGACTCCTATAATATTTGTTGTCTCGAGAGTTTAGGACAAATCCCCACAAATAAGCTAAAGTTAAGTAAAGAAATACCAAAAAGGAGGATCCTAGAGCAAGCCTAGCTTTCGCGGATAGCTTGAACTCGGATTCCTCTTCTTGTGCCTTTTTTTGAGCTTGAGCTTCCTTGCCTCTTCTCCTCTTCCTTTCTCTCTCTCTAGAACTGTGGTGGTGGTGAATAGATGTGGAGAGAGAAGTTGTCTGTTTCTCCATCCCAGCGAGGAATAGTGAATGCTGAGAATTCTGGGGGGAGAATGCGTCCACAATTCTCCCAGAGGCGTCTATTGAGAAGTTAAAATGGAAGTTGTCAATTTCTCCCTCTCTTTCTGTATGTGGAGAAGTTTCTGAATAGATGGAGATGGTAGATGATTTATTGGTTGAAGAGAGAAAGCAAAAAGGTAGAATTATTACTTAATGGATCCCCAAACTCCTCATGCTCCTAGTCTAGAACCGCGTGTATTTAATTCCCACAGCTAGGCAAGTGGTGGAGAGCATTAAAGATGAAAACTGATGAAACACAGCTGAAACTGATCGACTGGAGCTCAAATTGATCGCAGTTGGACTGATTAAGGGGGTACGAACTGACCATCCCACGCCAGTGGCGTGCCCCATGCTCGCGGGGTGCACTTGTCGTGGGTACTGCTCCGCGGTCGTAGGGGTCGCGGGCCGTGGGCGGCTTTAGCTCTAGCTCCTGACTTTTTCTTCAGTTTGGTGCTTTTAAGTTTAGGCCATAAAATCCTGCTTTTTGACACAAAAGCTCAAGTTTTGCACAAACTTGGCCTAACTCACCAAAAGAGCAAACGTAAAGGAAATAACATAAAAATATCACGAAAACAAAGGAAAAACACACACTAAAGATACTAAATTCCTATGATAAAATAGGACAAATAAACACTAATCAAATATGTAGCTGCCTCTGTGGCTATAAAGGAAGATGTCTGGCTCCAGAGCTTCTTATTGGACTTGAGCATGGTTCCTGATTTGTCAAAGAGCATCACGATATACTGTGATAACTTTGGTGCAGTAACAAATTCGAAGGAACCTAGAGCCCATAAGAGAAGTAAACACATAGAGAGAAAGTACCATCTTATACGAGAAATCGTTAAGAGATGAGATGTGGCAGTGGTCAAAATTACATCGGAGGACAACTTGGCTGATTCATTCATAAAGAGCCTGCCGGCTAAGATCTTCGATGGTCACGTGAAGAAAATGGATGTGAGATGCAGACCCAAGATTGCGTTTGAGATTTAGTTAGAGTTGGAGAGTTTGCTAGTTTTGTTTTTATACTTGAAAGACATGCTTTGAGTATAAGTGGTAGATTGTTAGGATTGTATACTGAAAAGTTTATCTTTGTATACACTTTACAATGTTTTGACGATATAGGTTAAATATTAATTGTAGTCAATGTTTGTGCATTTATTTATTATGATATATTTATATGCATATTTCTGTATACTTGTATTGTGATGATATGGTGTGAGTGAACACACGGTAAAGATCATATCATCAGATTCCTTGTAAATTATTAAAAGGCTCACGGTTTAGATAGTCCTGAACCAACCATTGTACACCATAGAATAATCTAATAGTTAGTTTATCTTGAATAACAGATTATTCTGATACACTAGCATGTGTATTGAGAAAGATCATGATAGGATATTGTTCTTTGATATGACCCTAAAGGGACAGAATAAAGATCCATATAGTTTGGGTTCTTAACCCATATATAGTAGTAGACATATATATGTTATGTCTACTGCTTTGATTTATGAATGAGTGAGATTCTTGATAGGATCAATAACCTCAATATTTTGGGAAGTGACATTTACATATATGATTGGTCGTGCATTATATATGGTCACCATGTCCTGGTGCTCGTGGTTGATGATCTCTCATTGAGTAAACACAAGTGCATGTGAAACCCTGTAGATAGAATTTATTTCGTACATGATAAAGCTTGTGTGGTACTGCTCTATGAATGGAAATGTTAATTCATTATAGCTGTCAAAGCTTACATAATTAATTAATGGATATTATAACTTAAACGTGGGGCATGGTTGAACTAAACGAGAAAGCATATAAGCAAATATGTATTAAATTGGTAGGCCAGTATTATTTCTTTAATGGAATAAAAATAACACTTAATTTATTTAATTATATTCATGTATTGGATATTAGAAATTAAATAAATTACTAGGCCAATCTAATATTCTTTTAGATCCTTACTACAACCTAATTAACACCTAAGTGAACTAAGGGAATAGAACAAGTGGAGAGGCCTAAACTTATTAGGGTTGGGAGACATAATTTTTGTCCCTCTCCTTATTAATAAGGGATGGGGGATGAAAATAATACACAACAAATCAGCCCCTCTTTTGCTCACTTGATTCTCTAGGTTATCCACACAGTTTAGTAGCTTGCAGCCCACTCTGTATCTAAAATCAAGGAGTGTTATTGTTATCTCGGGAGGGTTCAAACACAGTGCAGATTTAGCCAAGTTCAATCTGTTCTCCTAGAAGAACGAGATTAGATCTTTAATCTTGTGAGCAACCCTGCTACATCATGTAAGTTAGTTCATCTTTTATATTTTTCCGTTGTATTATATTTGATGTTCTTGCATGATCATTCAACGTGTTTGCATGATTAATTTCATACATAAAATATGATATACATGTTGTTAGAATTAATGAATATCCGATTAGATCCTGTGGGGTATAATTCGAAAAAACCCTAACAACGATTGTGTCTTAGACTAGAGATTAGTGTTCTAGTCAGTGTGTAATGAAACACACTTGTTCATACACTGTCAAAAGGTGTCTTAGAAGAGATTTCATGTGGGAACTAGATAGGATAGACATATAGGTTGTGAGGGGATCTCACGATTCAATTCAGTGAAAGAGGGTGTATGGGTAGAACAGGTTTTGAGTGATGGGAGTTCAACATCGTGTAAAATCCTAAGTAAACGTGAAACTGGAATAGTAAATTATTTCCCATAGACTTAACAAGTCCCCCTGACGTAGATCGATTGATCAAATAAAGTTATCAAACCTCTGCTTGCTTTACTTTCAGCAAATAATATAACATTCCTGATAACGTTCTTGAACTTCATTGTGAACATCTGTATAATATTCAAACATCTTTTGTGTGAAAGTTGTACAGACATATACTTCTCACACGGGTATATATTTTTAATTAGCACCAGAGCAGGTCATTTTGTGATCAAAATAAAAAGATCATGGAAAGTACATCGCTGTGAAGTATTTAGTTTTAAAGCCATAAGTTCCATTAAAGAAGAAGGTTCCACTGCCAGGCCACATCTTCTAGAAGGCAACAACTATCCCTACAAGAAACCAAGAATGCATGCTTTTCTTAGGTCCATCGATGATCAAGCATGGAAGAGTCTAACTGAAGGATGGATTCAACCTACAGCTGCTAAGGATGACAAGTATACTCTCATTAAAGAAAAGGACGAGACTGAACCATAAAAAAAATGGTTCACTGCTAACTCCAAAGCTCTCAACGCCATATTCTCCACTATAGATCTAGAGTCACTCAGTCTGATCTCAACTTGTGAGACTGCTAAAGCTGCATGAGATATATTGGAGACAACCTTTGAAGGAACCAACACTGTCAGACTTTCAAGACTTCAGAATAATACCTCCAAGTTTGAGAATTTGAGAGTGGTAGATTTTAAAACAATTGGTGAGTTCAAAGCTCAATTAAGGAGTATATGTAATAAGAGTTTTGCATTAGGAGAAGTCATGTCAGATGACAAACTAGTAAGGAAAGTCTTGAGGTCTTTACCAAAAAGATTTGCCTACAAAGTTGCTGCCATAGAAGAAGTTAAGGATGTCAGAAGCATGAGGCTGGATGAATTGATGGGATCTCTCAGAACCATTGAGATGAATCTTGAAGAAAATAAATACATAAAGAAAGGCAAATGTATTGCCTTAAAATTTGAAACATCAGAAAAGATTCCTGAAAAAGTTCTCAAAGATGTTCCTAATGAAGAATTGATGAATTCTATAGTTCTGATTACCGAGAATTTTAGAAAGATACTGAGAAGAGCTGGAAGTCAAGGCATCAACAAAAATAAAAACATGAAATAATTTCCTCGCAAACCTTCTAATAGGAACAACTCTGATCAAGATGGAGATCAAAGAAAAAAAATAAAGTGCAAAGAATGTGAAGGTTATGGACACATTCAGAGAGAATGTGCCAATACTCTGAAGAATAAGAAGAGCTACAACACTTTTATGAGTGATGAATTATCAAGCTCTAGTGAATCACACTCAAAAGATGCTACAACACTTCTATGAATGATAAATGATCAAGCTCCAGTGAATCACACTCAGAAGATGAAACCAATGCCTTCACAGCCAGAGAAAAACAATCATCTTATACTGATCCTTTTGCAATCAACCAAGAATCAGATGATAATGATGATGTCAGTGACTCAAATATTAAGAATATCGATCAAGAGATGTTCAACAAATGGTTTTAGGTTGTGGAGATCAAAAAAACAACTTATTGAACAGAATCAAAAGATCAATCAAGAAAATAGTCAACTGATTATCAAAAATCCGTTCTGCAACAAAAAGTCTGTGATCAGAAAAAGGGGCTTGAGCAATCCAATGAAGATCTGAAGGTGTTGATGAGAAACATCAGGATGCTCAAAAATGGTACTAAGAATCTAGATGAGATTCTAAACTCAAGATAGGCTATTGAGGTTCAACATGGTCTTGGGTATTCTGAACAAAACTCATGAAATATCGAGTTTATTAAAGCAAAGGAGGAACCTGAGAAAAAAGAAAGAAGTCCAGAAGAATATGCTGAACGCTGCAAAGAACGTTCATCCTCCAAATATATCTCATAAGAAGATCTTCAACAGAAACAACTCCAACATTATTTTTCACAACACAGCAGATAAAAGGAAGATCATCTGTCATTATTATGAGACTACAGGCCACATCAGACCTCATTCTAAAGATTATCACAGAGATCTTAAAAGAATGAGGAGAAGGTTTGTACCTGCCAAAGCCAAAGCTACAGTACCATGTCAAAATAGGAGAAAAGAACAACACTTACCTAAGAAGCAGTGGGTAGTTAAGAAGCAGTATGTGAGCATGATAGCACACACATCTATCAGAGTAGAAAGCACCAACAATTGGTACTTTAACAGTGGATGCTTAAGATATATGACAGGTGACAGTGCAGTAGTAATAGACTTGAAGACCTGTACATCTAATTTTGTTACCTTTGGAGATGGAAAGAAGGGCAAAGTCATGGGCAAAAGAGTCCTGAATGTCGAAGGAATGCCCAACTTAAAGAAAGCCATGTTGGTAGATAGACTAAAAGACAATCTGATCATCATCAGTTAGCTTTGTGATGATTATATGACTATAATCTTCACCAAAGATGATTACCAGGTCTACAAGAAGGACAATGAAGTCGTCATGGAAGGAAATAGATCCTCTGACAATTGCTACAGATTCAATGTTCCTACTAAACATTCAATAACTTGTCAGAGAACATCATTGGATAAAACTGAGCTTTGGCATCAGAAGCTTAGCCATACTCACTTTAGGGATCTTTGGAATCTGATCAACAAAGATATGATAAAAGAGATTCCAAAGATCAAGGTTGACTGCAACAAAGTTTGTGGCCCCTACCAATTAGGAAAGCAAGTTAGATCTCAACACAAGAATGTTCAACACATCACCTCTAATAGAGTCCTAGATCTTCTTCACATGGATCTAATGTGACTTGTTGGTCCCGGGCGAGTCGATATCAATTTAGAGGGGGGTGAATAAACTAATTAAAACTTTTGCTTCAAATGCGGAATGATAGGGCCCTTTGACCTGCTTAATGAAACTTATCTATGCACAAACTTATTGAACAGTTAAGACAGGTTAAGTGTGGCTTGTGTGATATTGTGTGCAGTTCAAAGATATGCAATAATCAAAGTGGTACAGCACACAAACAATTTATTGAGGTTCAAAGTCTCAAACTTCTATGTCCTCTCTTCCTTCCGCAGAAGGGAAACTTCACTATATAACTTGAGTTTCTTTACAAATTATACAATGAAGGACAATTGGCTGAACCTGGTAACTGCTCGCTACCTCAGCGGGTCGACGGCTCACACTTGAAGTCCCTAACTGCTCGCTAGGAAGGTAGGTGCTATTGCCATCTTTTAGATCTCTTTCGATCTTTAAGAGGTTAGTCTTGAACAGGGGTTATCAACTGATGTGCTCCTTCAATTGAGCTGAGTAGTTCATCGTTGTGTAACTGAAACTGAGAAGACTGCCCTGGCTAGATTGTCAACAGCTGGCTGATTATCTTGACTCTGTGAATTTCTTCTTCTCAGTTGAACTCTCGCAGTTTCTATCAAATGCTGAACTTGAGCTTGAGTGGGAGGGAGAAAGAAAAGCTCTTGCTTGTATATGCGAAAGTTGTGTAGGCGAAGGATTCTTCTTGGTTCTGCTTGAGAGAGTTGGGCTCCTCTTTTTTTTAACTCTGATTCACTTGTCTTTTATACAGGAGTGATTTTATGACCGTTGAGTTCCATTGTCTATTGATCGGTGGCACTGTTGGCTCATCAATGGAAAATGATCACTTGGAGCTTTTAGTTTGAAGTAGCCGTTACTCTGTCAATCGATCTTCATTGGATATTTAATTTCAGGATATTTTTTGAAGCATTTATTCCAAGATTCGGCAGTTTGAGCAGTAACCTCCAAGGTTCTCTGGCTTCAGTTTTCTTGGCAGCTTTGAGTTCCAGTTGACAGTTCTGGACTTGTCAGCTGAGTTTGACTATTGCTCCAGTTGGCAGTTTTGAGCTCGTCAGCTGAGTTTGGCTTGTTGCTCCAGTTAGCAGTTTTGAGCTCATCAGCTGAGTTTGGCTTGTTGCTCCAGTTAGCAGTTTTGAGCTCATCAGCTGAGTTTGGCTTGTTGCTCCAGTTGGCAGTTTGAGCTCATCAGCTGAGTTTGGCTATTGCTCCAGTTAGCAGTTTTGAGCTCGTCAGCTGAGTTTGACTATTGCTCTAGTTGGCAGTTATGAGCTCGTAAGCTGAGTTTGGCTGTTGCTCCAGTTGGGAGTTTTGATCTCATCAGCTGAGTTTGGCTGTTGCTCCAGTTGGTCATCAATTGTATACTTCCTGTCTTCAGTCTAAACTGATCTCTTATCAGTTCCCTTAGTTGACTCTTTTCTCCCTCAGCTTAGCTGACTTAGTCGTCAGTTTGTTTCGACTGTTCAACTTCTTGACTTTCTTAGTTCAGTTGACTTCTGACGTATCCTTCAGCTTGTAGACCATACTCTTGATTGGTTGACTTTGACTTTACTTGATATCTTTTTTGATGATGCCCTGGATTAATCAGCTCCAATTTGCAACGTGAATTTTAGTCAGTTTTTCATGAATAATTTTGGCATCTCATCAAAACCTAATCTAAGGGTTCCTTGATAGTTTTTCCTAACAATTTCCCCCTTTTTGATGATGTCAAAACTTTGTTGATGATGATGGAAAAAGCTTCATTTTGCTTACGCAGTTTCATCGCAAATTTAAAGCAAGTTTGAGAAAATTTGATTTATGATTTTCATTCAAGTATCAGAGCATTTGTCATTAGCATTTGTCATTCATGTTGTTATTCAGGTATTAATGCATTTAAGATATGCATGAAATTCAAGTATTAGAGCAATTAGACTTCAAATTTCAGAGCATTTTCTCATTCTTTCACTTTGGGCATGCTTTGATTCCAGTATTAGAGCCTTTTTCATTCAATCATCAGAGCATTCAACCATTTTTCATTCAAGTATCAAAGCATTATCAGAGCATTTAACTTAATCATACTTGAAGTAACAGAGCATGAGCATTATAAGCATGGTCGAAATGTATATTATATATATTCACTTTAAAGCATATTATATCCTCAAGAGTAGTTAAAACTACTAATCTACTCCCTGAAAATTGATTCTTTGCTCCTTTTCTTTTTGCTCGATTCTCCTTTTTCTTGAGCTCCTTGCATCCTTCATGCTTTCCCCTGAAGCTGATCTTCCCACTCATGATGAATTTCTCTTTGAATTTGATCCCAAAGAGTTAAGCATCCATCATCTATCTGTTCTTCTTCCCCCTTTTTGGCATAATCCAAAAGGTGGAATGGGTCGCATGATGGTAGTGACAAGTTTGGCAAGAAGGTGAACGCAGTTGCCATATTATCATCATGAATTAAGGGAACTGAAGGAATTTGCATGGGTGAGGAGAGCCATGCATAAGCTTTTTCAGTTGTCATGAACTGACCCGGAGTAGAGGTGAGAGAGACTGCTTGCTCTCTAAAGTTCATCGAGGCTAAGTTGTTGAAGATCTCATCGGTTGAAGGGGTCTAGAACTGCTTCAAACTGAACCTCAATGGAGTCACGTTGGACTAACGGTAGAGGTTGGGAGCTGGCTGATATTGTAGGCCGATCACTCAGCCTTGAAACAGGTTCTCTCTCAATCATCAGCTCTCTTTCATCAGAGGAGCTGACGGGTGCCTCCAAAGATGCCTTTCCACGACCTGAGTTGGAAGGCCCTTGTCGACATGAACGCTTCGGGATCAGATGGCCGTAGATGGTGGGGAGCATGTCCCTTCTTTTGAGTTGTTCACCATTTGGGATGACCTCATCAAACTGGCTTTGAATGATATGGCTTATGCGACTCATAAACCCGATCTTTTCACGTAATGAACTAGTGGATAGGTTATTGGCCGTTCGCTCCACATTAGCTCACAGTTGGACAAGGATAAAAGAGGCCCAGTTGGCTTTACATCCATAGTATAGAGCGGCTGTGAGATGGGCTTTGATGTCCGAGAAGTGAACTGTCTCAAAGTTGCCATGTAGGATATGGCCGGTGATATCTAAGAGTTGGAGGATATCATTTGGCATACTCTCCTTCAGTCTGTGTGAACAGTCATAGTGATAGATGTGAAGAAGTTTCCAAGCATCCCATAGTGCGTATTTGCAGGGTAATTGCAGGGTCATAACATCTGGGCCGTCGCCTGGAAGTTGAAGGGTAGACATCATCGTCTCTTTCATCACTGTGATCGTCTTGCTCTGGACGGTAGAAATGATGTTGTCGCCAGAGATCGTTGCGTTGTAATAGAATTCCACAACATGAGAAGGTAAGTTCTTGAGTGGCACGATCGTAAAAAATGGTAGCAGCCCAGTTGCCTCCAATGGCCTATAAATCCTTTTAAAGTTTTCGGAGCCGAGGTGTGCATTAAGATACTCTAGACTTAGAGTTTTATCTTTCTTCAGCTTCTTAATAAGAAGATTTGCATCGACCGTCTGGAATGGGGGCTTCATATTTATCCTGATTCAGTTGGGATACAGTCCAACTGATTTGACGATTTCGGCGGTTGAATGATCAGTTGAGTTTCGCTTCCCAGTTGTCGATGAAGAACTGGCTGAAATTGAAGCTGTATTTGAACTGAATTGATTAGTTGACTTGATCAGTTGCTTGGCTCTCAGTAGACAGTTTCCGCTTCTTGAAGGGCTTAACTGGACTAGCTGCACTGGTTCCTTGGGATGCAGTTGTGATTTTTGGCAGTTTAGGCCTTGCAGTCCTCTGGGCTTGGTAAAGTTGGATGGCAACTGGCGAGTGTTACATCCTTTGACTGAGGGAATGTAAAGTTCCCTTTGGCGATGATCGAGACTGATCATTTTCCACAGATAGTTGCATGTCTTTTGAGCTTGATGTGAGCAGTGAAGTGACATAGCTCTCTTAGATAGAAGGCTTGGTGATGTGGCAGTGTCTTCATCATCACTATCGCTCTCGTCGGCACGCCTTGGATTCTTCTGGGTAGCCAAAGCATCAGTTTGTGATAGATGTGGTTCTATCCTTTCAACGATCGGTGGAGTTTGTCGTGAGGGCTCAGCCGACTGACTTGATAGATTATCAAAGTTCAGTTTTTGACAAAGCGAGCCAGTTGGGCAGTTGACTGGTTGATCTGCAGTTCAAACTGCTTGAGGCATGATGCTGGTCTTGATTTCTGCTAATAAGGCGGTGGCTGGAATCTTGTTGACAATCCGGTGACTCATGATGTGCTGGACTTGCACAATGGTTGGAGGAAATGAATTTGATGAACCTATCCATTTGATGCTCCAACTTTCTTCTCACTGCCAATAACTCATACCGTGAAAGACAGTTAGCAGAAAATGAGACTGGATGGACATAGAATGTCTCCAGTTATACCAATAGAAATACCGGTGGAGTTGTTTGAACAACTCTTGGTCACGTTGTCCAACAAAAGCAAAGTGATTGAGAATGAGATTGGTCACTTCCTTTTGTGCACCTTTGACTGCATATTCACCACTATAAAAAATGTGAATATTCTCTTCAGTCAGCTGGAGAGGAGGGCATGTACTTCTGAAGTAGTCTGCTCCGTAGTTTGAATGAGGGATTCCAATGAATGGAATAAGCTCATCTGGATCAGAGCAAACCTGGAAATCAACTGGTGATCCGTTCTTTGATTTTAGAGACTGAACGGCGTTGGCAGTTGAGTTGCTCGATGAGTGATTGCATGTCTTGGCTTTGGCTTTTCTCTTTTTCTTTAGTGACTGAAGATGAGCAGTTCCTTTCTTGGGAATCTAATCAGAGATAAGAACTGGCAGTGACTCATCATTTGGAAGCTTCAGTAGGTCTTCAAGCATTTTACTCATTCTTAGAACAAGTCCAACCTTGGACTCAAATTTACCAGAGTTCTTTGAGTCAGAGGCCTTGATGACTTGATGCTTGAATTGTTGGAAATAAATTCTGCCCAGTTCGTTTGTCACCCTTTAGCAAGGTGAATCATAACCTTGTATCTCTCTTGGGTGAGTTGACTCAGGCTTCCAATGGCACCGAACATCATCTTGTTCATTATGTCGAGTAGAACTCTATACTCGGGCTTCAGGTCAGTTTTAGCGGTTGTAAAACTGAATTGCTTGTCGCAGGTTGAAGCTTTCCATTTTCGCCAGTACAATTCTGCAGATTCCTTTATATCTTGAACATATGAACCTTCCTTTGGGAGTTGAAACACTTCTGCAATTGTCCTTTCAGTGATTTGAAGCGGTCGTCCTTGAATCACTGATGTCACTGTCTTTCCATTTGCAGATAATTTTGCTTGAAACAAAAATTCACTCACCATATATTGTCTAAAGAACTTTGGTGGTGTTTCCAGGTAGTAAAGAATTTCTGTCTTGTGAAGATTGGACAAAAGAATTGGGTTGTTTGATTCATTTAGAATCAATTGAAATTTCTTCCTATCAAGAAATTTATCTCTCATAAATTATTCTTTGAAGGAATTTGAAGATCTGGATAATTCGGCCATCTTTGAGGTTGGCTGAGATTTTGGGAATTTAAGATCTTTTGAGAGAGAGTTTTAGAGATTGTGGAAGGAGGGGGCTTTTTGAGAGGTTTTGAAAGAGAGGGGTTGTTTATGAGTGTTTAGACAGGCTTATAGATCTGATGGTTGGAATGGAACTAGCCTCTGGTCTCTTTTGGTCATTGGCAAATAATGACTTTCACACGTGTCATTGTTTTGCAACAGTCAAAATTTCAAAATAAATGTGAGGCTTAACATTTATTTGAAATAAAAAGAACTTTTATAAATATATCAAAAGATATAATTACAAACTGATTAACAAGAAGTACACTTAGGGCTTTTCTAATCAGTTTTGACTTGATCAGCCACTTAGTCCTTCTTGTGATCAGTTTTCCTTTTCTTAGCCAGCGTTTCAGTGAGATCCTCTTCTCCATCCACATCACTGCTTTCTGACTCCGTTTCAGCTGAATGGAGCTTTAGATGGGCTTGCAGCTGCTTGATCTGCTCAGTGTGCAATTTAACATGTTACTGCAGGGATTGGATCAGCTCTTCATAATACGGAGGGAGTTGGACTATTGAGCTGCTTGGCTGAGTGATGAACTGTAGTGCTCTAGAGTCCACTTCCTCTCCTACTTCAGTTCCAACAAGTTCCTCGCAAGGAACTGTGTGGGAGATTCTTCTACTTCCACACTCGTTTGGTAGACAAGTTGTTCATTTATTTGGCTTGTCTGATCAGCTGATTTGTCTATAATAGCTGTCTCTGGATCAGTTGGGGGAATAGATGATGTGATTTCTCTCTCAGTAGTTTCTTGCCTTTACTTCAAACTGATGGTTTATGTGGCCAACTAATCAGTTTCTCGCCTTTTTGACTCAGTTTCTCTCTTCAGCTGGAGTGGTCCATTGGCCTTTTTCCTCCAGTTTATCATCTTCATCCTGTGATGCTAGCTCTAGCAGTCCCAACTGTATGCATAGTTCTATAAACCTTGCTTCAGGCAATAGTTTGGTGAAGATGTCAGCTATCTACTTCTCAGTGTTGACATATTTGATGCATATGTCTTTTTTGTCGATGTGATCTATGATGAAGTGATGCCTTATGCCAATGTGCTTAGTTCTTAAATATAGAACTGGATTTTGAGATATCGCAATTGCACTGTTATTGTCACAGTGGATAGGCACTTCTTCAGTTTCAACTTTGGAGTCCTTCAACTGTTGCTTCATCCAGAGTATCTGAGCACAGCAACTTCCAGCAGCTACATATTCTGCTTTAGTTGTTGACATGGCAACTGAGTGCTGCTTCTTGCTAAACCAGGATATCAGTTTGCTTCCCAGAAACTGACATGTTCCAATGGTACTTTTTCTGTCGATTTTGCATCCACCAAAGTCTGAGTCTGAATAACCAATTAGGCTCAAACTGTCATCTCTGGGATACCATAGTCCAAGATTTATGGTTCCTTTGAGATATTTAATAATCCTCTTAGCTGCTTCGAGGTGGCTCTTCTTTGGATTAGCTTGAAACCGTACGCATAGTCCGACTGAATAAGAGATGTCTGGTCGGCTAGCTGTTAAGTAAAGTAGCGACCTAATGATTCCTCTGTAATATGTTTGGCTAACTCATTCTCCTTCTTCGTCGAGAGTTAGTTGAACTGATGTGTTCATAGGAATCTTGAGAGTTTTTCCTTTGCTTACTCCAAACTTCTTGACTAGCTCCTTGGTGTACTTCGCCTGGCTGATAAAGATTCCATCTTTTAGCTGCTTCACTTGAAGTCCTAGGAAGAATGTCATTTCTCCCATCATGCTCATCTCAAATTCGCATTGCATCAGTTGAGCGAATCATGTGCATAGATCTTTGCTTTTTGATCCAAAAATTATGTCATCCACATAAATTTGAACCATTAAGATCTCAGTTGATCGTTCTATTCGGAATAGAGTTCAATCAATGATTCCTTTTTGAAACCCATTTTTCAGCAAAAATGTTGTTAGAGTTTCATACCACGCTCTAGGAGCTTGCTTCAATCCATATAGAGCTTTCTTCAGTTTGAAGACTTGATCACCAATTTCAAAGCCTGGCGGTTGCTCGACATATACGTCCTTCTTGGGCATTCCTTGAAGAAAAGCACTCTTGACATCCATCTGGTAAATTGTGAAGTTGAAGTGCGCTGCATAGGCTAGGAATGGTTTGATGGCTTCCAGTCTTGCAACTGGCGCGAATCTCTCATCAAAATCGATCCCTTCACTTTGTGAGTATCCTTTGGCTACCAGTCTAGCCTTGTTCCTTGTGATCACTCCTTGTTCATCCAGTTTGTTGTGAAAGACCCATTTTGTACCAATGACCTTCTGGGTTTTTAGCCTATCAACAAGAAACCATACATCATTTCTTGTGAACTGGTTCAGTTCTTCTTGCATAGCTATGATCCAGTCCGAGTCTTCTAAGGCTTCTTTAACATTTGCTGGTTCAGTTTGAGATATAAAGCATGTGAATAATGCATGCTCAGTTGAACTTCTGGTCTGGACTCTACTTCTTGGATCACCAACTATCTTGTCAATTGGGTGGCTTCGTAGCCATTTGGGCAAGGTAGCTTCAGCTGGGTCCTCAGCTGGCTCTTCTGTGGTGACATCATCAGTCACCATTTCATCAGCTGGTTCATCATTTTCATCAGTTCTTCCCCCTGTTTCGGTTGTGGGGTTTGTGGTCGCAGCACGATTTGTGTCTTCATTGACCAAGTTGTTCTCAACTGGCATTGTGTCAGTTTCATTGCCTTCTTCTAGGAAAACTTCAAACTGCTCTGGAACAATGTGATCTACATAGTCCTGCGAGTTCTCAGTTTCACTAGGTAGTACTTGAACTGATGTGTCTATTCTTTCTTTGTTCCTGTACTCATTAGCAAATTCATCAAATACCACATGACATGTTATTTCCACAACAAGAGTTCATTTATTGAACACTCTGTAAGCTTGTGCGTGAGGTGAGTTATACCCAAGAAATATACCCTCATCAGCTTTAGCACTAAAAGCTTTCAATTGAGTCTTGCCATTGTTGTGAATATAACATTTATAGCCAAATATTTTAAAGTATGAGATAGAAGACTTACGACCCTTGTACAGTTCATAAGGTGTCTTGTCATGGGCTGCTACAATGGCACTTCGATTTTGAGTGTGGCAAGTTGTGTTGACTGCTTCAGCCCAGTACCCTTCAGCTATGTTGACATCAGCTATCATTGCTCGAGCTGCTTCTTTGAGTGTCCGGTTACACCGTTTGGCTACACCATTTTGTTGTGGAGTTCTTGCAGCTGAGTGTTCATGAATGATTCCAAGCTGGTTGAGAAAGTTGATCATGTGTTGATTCACAAATTCAGTTCCATTGTCGGAATGAATTATTTGAACTAATCTTTCCTTCTCAGTTTGTAGCATTCTGATCAGCGCCGTTACCTTGTCATAAGTTTCATCTTTGCTTTTCAGGAATTCAACCCATGTATATCTTGAGAAATCATCAACTACTACTAGAGTGAATCTATGAAAACATTCTCCAAGATTTCGGTTGCCACTTCTGAATGGTTCAGCTGCTCGTTCAGCTGGTTGGTAAGTTTTCTCAACTTTTGGGATTTCATCAGTTTGAGGTGGAACTGACTGTTTATCCCGAACTCTCTTCAACTTTTCTAGCAACCTGGTAACTGATTGGATTTGATCATTGATGTCATCAGTTAGGTTCTCCTTCTTTTCTGTTGCTTCTCTTTTTCGTTCAGTTGAAGATCCGCCTTGGTTTTCTTTGGCTGGTGAGCTCCTAGGTCGGAAGTTGTTTCTTCCTCGAGTGTCTCTAAACCTGGTCCTTTCACCGTAGAAAGCTGCGTCTTAAGCTGATGATGTTGATGCTTCCTTTTTTCGGTTTAGACTGTACTCATGAGCTTTAAGAGAACCAAATAGTTCCCTTGGAGTGATGCTATTTAGATTTCTTGATTCCTTCGAAGCTATCACTTTCATATCCCATTCTTCAGTGAGATTATCCAATATCTTGGAACTCATCTCAGAATTGGGATAAATCCTCACAAGGTTGTTCATCTCACTAATGATGCCTAGAAATCTAGTTTCAAGGCTTGAGATGGACTCTTTTGCCTGCATCTTGAAAGATTCATACCTGTCAACTGCCAGTTAGAGGTTGTTTCCTTTTATGGCTTCGGACTCTCTGCAAAGATCTGCGAGTAGGTCCCATATTTCCTTGGTAGTTGTGCAGTTCTTTGTATCCTTCATACGATCTTCATCTAGAGTTTGAAATAGTGTGACTTGAGCAACGAACTCTAGATTTTTTAACTTATTCTCTTCACTGGTGAGAAAATTAGTTGGCTTCGGAATCCTTGCCGGTTGATTGATATCAACTATGTGAGCGTCATTGTCCATCATGATGATGATTGGACCGTCTTCGATGACGTCCCACATATTTTCATGAATTGAGCAGAGATGCACCTTCATTCTCCTGCTCCAGTTATCATAATTCTCAACTGAAAATAAAGGTAGCTTATGGTTTCCCATAGTTGAAATGTTAGCACAGATAAGTAGATCTGATTCAGTTGATCTGTAGAAACAGCCGATCCTTAGAATCAACCGCTCTGATACCACTTGTTGGTCCCGGGCGAGTCGATATCAATTTAGAGAGGGGGTGAATAAACTGATTAAAACTTTTGCTTCAAATGCGGAATGACAGGGCCCTTTGACTCGCTTAATGAAACTTATCTATGCACAAACTTATTGAACAGTTAAGACAGGTTAAGTGCGGCTTGTGTGATATTGTATGCAGTTCAAAGATATGCAATAATCAAACTGGTACAGCACACAAACAATTTATAGAGGTTCGAAGTCTCAAACTTCTATGTCCTCTCTTCCTTCCGCAGAAGGGCAACTTCACTATATAACTTGAGTTTCTTTACAAATTATACAATGAAGGACAGTTGGTTGAACCTGGTAACTGCTCGCTACCTCAGCGGGTCGACGGCTCATACTTGAAGTCCCTAACTGCTCGCTAGGAAGGGAGGTGCTATTGTTGTTTTTACAAGGTTTTAGATCTCTTTCGATCTTCCAGAGGTTAGTCTTGAACAGGGGTTATCAATTGATGTGCTCCTTCAATTGAGCTGAGTAGTTGATCGTTGTGTAGCTAAAATTGAGAAGACTGCCCTGGCTGGATTGTCAACAGCTGGCTGATTATCTTGACTCTGTGAATTTCATCTTCTCAGTTGAACTCTCGCAGTTTCTATCAAACGCTGAACTTGAGCTTGAATGGGAGGGAGAAAGAAAAGCTCTTGCTTGTATATGCGAAAGTTGTGTAGGCGAAAGATTCTTTTTGGTTCTGCTTGAGAGAGTTGGGCTCCTCTTTTTTTTTAAACTCTGATTCACTCGCCTTTTATAGAGGAGTGATTTTATGACCGTTGAGTTCCATTGTCCATTGATCGGTGACCCTGTTGGCTCATCAATGGAGAATGATCACTTGGAGCTTTTGGTTTGAAGTAGCCGTTACTGTGCCAATCGATCTTCATTGGATATTTAATTCCAGGATCTTTGTTAAAGCATTTATTCTAAGATTCGGCAGTTTGAGCAGTAACCTCTAAGGTTCTCTGGCTTCAATTTTCTTGGCAGCTTTGAGTTCCAATTGATAGTTCTGGACTTGTCAGCTGAGTTTGACTATTGCTCCAGTTGGCAGTTTTGAGCTCGTCAGCTGAGTTTGGCTTGTTGCTCCAGTTGGCAGTTTTGAGCTCATCAGCTGAGTTTGGCTTGTTGCTCCAGTTGGCAGTTTGAGCTCGTCAGCTAAGTTTGGCTGTTGCTCCAGTTGGCAGTTTTGAGCTCGTCAGCTGAGTTTGGCTGTTGCTGCAGTTGGCATTTTTGAGCTCATCAGCTGAGTTTGGATATTGCTCCATTTGGTCATCAGTTGTATACTTCCTGTCTTCAGTCTAAACTGATCTCTTATCAGTTCCCTTAGTTGACTCTTTTCTCCCTCAGCTCAGCTGAATTAGTTGTCAGTTTGTTTCGACTTTTCAACTTCTTGACTTTCTTAGTTCAGTTGACTTCTGACGTATCCTTCAGCTTGCAGACCATACTCTTGATTGGTTGACTTTGACTTTACTTGATATCCTTTTTGATGATACCCTGGATTAATCAGCTCGAATCTGCAAATTGAATTTTAGTCAGTTTTTCACGAATAATTTTGACATCTCATCAAAACCTAATCTAGGGGTTCCTTGATAGTTTTTCCTAACATGACTTATGGCTACAGAAAGCTATGGAGGAAAGAGGTATATGTCTGTCTGCATAGATGATTTCTCTAGATTCATATAGGTTGAGTTCTTGAAAGACAAAACATAAACATTTACAACATTTAAGAAATTAGCATGTAAAGTTTCTGTGGAAAAGGGTGTTCCCATTAAAAGAATTAGTTGTGATCAAAGGAAGGAGTTTGAGAACAAGCTGTTTGATGACTTCTGTGAAGAGCTTGAAATTAGTCATGAATATTCTGCAACAAAGACTCCCCAGCAGAATGGTATTGTTGAAAGGAAGAATAAGACTCTTCAAGCAGATGCCATATAAGCAATCGAGTTCATAGAAGTCCTGGAACTTTAGTCACTCCTAATGAGCTGTGGAAGGAAATTAAGCTAAATTTCAAATTCTTCCATAGATTTGGTTGCACCTGTTATATTCTCAATGATAGAGAATATCTAAGCAATAGAGAACAGAGGATTTGAAAGTATCTTCCTTGGATATTTAAGAAATAACAAGTCCTACAGGGTCTACAACACTAAAATAAGAGCTTTTATTGAGTTTGCCAATGTCAAGTTTGATGATGTTAAAGACTTCAGTAGTGATGATGAAGATGTTCATCAAGATGTCTTTGAACAATCTGAAGAACGTTCAGAGAATTTTAACTCAGCTAATGAAGAACGTACTAAGACTCCCAAAAGAACCTACAAGCATATTATTAAGAGTCATCCAACCACAGCAATCATAGGAGATGTGCATAACTCGCTGAAAACAAAAAGTAGAGAAAAAGTTCAGGAACTAATTTCCAATGTTTGCTTCACATCAAAGACTGAGCCTAAGAATATGAAGGAAGCTCTGCAAGATTAGTACTGGACCGAGGCCATGTAAGAAGAATTGTTGTAATTCAAGAAAAATGATGTTTGGGATCTAGTTCCAGCTTCAGATGATGTCAACATTGTTGAGACAAAGTGGATTTTCATAAATAAGTCTAATGAAGAAGGAAATATCATGAGGAACAAGGCAAGACTAGTTGCTCAAGGCCACTCTCAAATTGAAGAGTGCACTTCCCAATGGTTTTCTAAACAAACCTGTGTATGGTGCTCAACCAAAAGGGTTTGAAGATCAGAACTATCCAGACTATGTTCATAAGCTTAAGAAAGCTCTCTATGGTCTGAAACAAGCTCTCATAGCATGGTATGGGAGGCTTGCAAACTATCTTTTAAGCAAAGAATACAGAAGAGTTGAAGAGGACAAGACTATATTCATCAAAAACGAGAACAATGCAGTAATCATTGTCCAAGTATATGTGGATGACATCATTTTTGGATCAAAGTCAAAGAAGATGGTCATGAACTTCATCAAGGATATAGAGGTAGAATTTGAGATGAGCTTGGTGGGAGATCTGAAATACTTTCTTGGGCAGCAGATCAAGCAAACAGAAAAAGGTATTTTTATATCTTAGTCCAAATATGATAAAAGTCTTGTTAAGAAATTTAGACTTGAGAGCAGAAAGTACAAGAGGACTCCAATAGGGACAACAACCAAGATCACTAAGGATGATGCTGGAACCAAAGATGATCAGATTCTCTACAGAAGCATGATTAGAAGTCTACTATATGTAATAGCTAGCAGACCTGACCTAGCATACAGTGTGAGAGTATGTGCCAGATATCAAGCATGTCCAAAGAAAAGTCATCTGAACATTATGAAGAACATCATCAAATATGTCAATGGTACAACTGAGTATGGTCTCTGGTATTCCACTGATACGAATTCAAGCATTGTGGTATATAGTGATGTTGACTAGGCAGGCTCCCCAGATGATAGAAAAAGCACATCAAGTGCTTATTTTTTTGTAGGAAACAATCTTGTTTCCTCATTCAGCAAGAAGTAAAATAGCATGTCTCTCTCTACAGCTGAAGCTGGGTACATAGCAGCAGGAAGCAGTTTTACTCAAATCATATGGATTCTACAGATGATGAAGGACTATGAAGCTGCTCATGATGTCCCAATTTTGTTATGTGACAACATCAGTACAATCAACATATCCAAAAATCCAGTTCAACACTCAAGGACCAAATACATCACTATGTCAGGAATTTAGTTGAAGAACAAGTTCTGAAGATTGAACATGTCAACATAAAAGATCAATGTTTAGTCTTTAATTGTGTTATTTTAATTTATTTATTTTATTGTGTTTAGTATTTATTTTGTTTAATTTTATATTATTATGTGTTGATTTTATGTGTTTATCTGTGTTTATTGCTCTAATGGTGGATTGTGCCAAGTGTTGCAAAACTTCAACTTTTAATCATAAAAGCAGGTATTTTGCAGCAATTAAGTGGCAACTGCAAATCGAGTAATTGAGTTAGATTGTTTAAATTGGGAGATTAAGATTTTAAAAGGAATTTAGAAAAAAGCACCCGCACGGGCGGGCTAGGGGAGTGCGGGCGGGTACCAAAAATACCGAGAGCCTCACGCCCCTGCCGCGCACGAAGCCCCCGCCCCGCCCGCCTCACGCCCCCGCGGGGCTAGCCCCCGTCGCGTAGCCCTACCCCGCGGGGCTAGCCCCCGCCGCGCCTACGCCCTACAGCCCGCCAGTACGCGGGCTGCTCCCTCTCCCTCTCGGGTCTAGTTTTTCCCATGTTCGTTACAACTCTGCTCCATTTCACTCCATTTCCAACTGATCTTATCTAAATCAGTTCAAGGACTCTTTTGAGCCATTTTTAATTCCTAGAATTTGTAGCTTATTATTACCTAAACCTCTAGAGTGGACTTTTTGGCACTAAGTCTTTCACAAAATCCCCTTCATTAATTGATCTCTTACCATCAACTCCCATCACCTTTTTTTCTCTCTCTCTCTCCCTCTTACGGATCTCTCACTCTCACCATTCCACCCACCATCTCATCTTTCAATTCTCTCACCAATCCATCCTCTCAACCATTCTCTCCATTCTATTTTCACACACACTACACACACTAAATGTCTACACCACTATTCCTCAACATTTTCACCATCAACACCACCACAAAAGAGAGGAGGAGAAAAGGAAGAGCAAGGGGATCAAACCAAAGGAGACAGAGAAGACACGAGACGGACGATGACGAGCTATCCACGGAAGATAAGCTCGGAGGAGGTTAATCTTATGTTTTTCTTTACATTTCTTAGATGTTTGTGGGGATTTGTCCCAAGACTCTTGAAGGATATACAATATTGTAGAAGTTATCTTCATTTATATTAGATTTATGAGATGATGTTCTTCTATAGTGTTTACATATTTTTGAGCATGTTTAGTGGCTAATCTCTCTATTAGGGAGTAGAGAATCGATGTAGTTTTGATCTATACTTGTTCTTGTTGATTGTTGTTGTTGGAATCGTGCTTTTTCATGTTTAGGTAATTGATCACTACTTGAACATTGATAGGATTTAGAAGAGTCTTGATTGTGAATCTAAATCCGAAAATTGGTTCCTTCGATGTTAGGTGGATGGGGTTCCTAAGCCTAATATGTCAATCTTGCTTGTATGATATAACTAAGAGAGGTTTAACGGATAGACGGTGACAGTAATTGAAGTTAAACTAAGTGGAAGGGACTATCATATTTGTGAGAGTAACATTATCTACTTGAATAAAGCATAGTGATAAAACCATTGAGAGGATCTACACCCTAATACCTTAATCAAACTTATTTCCTCTAATCGCGATTTAATTTGTGTTTTTGCATTTAATTATCTCACTTTATTGTCCGTTTCGAATTCCTAGCATAATCATCATCAAACCCCCTTATTAGAATGTTTAGATTCTATTTTTGTTGTTTACTTGAAAGCATGTGTAGTCTTTAGATAATTATTTCCCATAAAGTCTCCTTGCATAGTTCTTGGTGAAGCCTCACGGAACTGCGAGTTGAAGAACATTCATTTTAGCCAACTTCCCTCATTCTACGGGATGCCGGCAGAAGATGCTTTGAACTTCATCCGGGAGTTATATTCCATTGTTCAAACCTTTCCTCTCCAAGGTTTGAACCAAGACGAATTGAAGATGAGGTGTTTTCCTTACACCTTGAAGGATCGAGCCAAGACATGGTTCATGTCTTTTCCGGCCAATTCATTGGCTAATTGGAATGCCGTCTACGAGAAGTTCATGGCCAAGTACTACTCAAATCAAAAGACCCAAGACTTGAGAGCTCAAATTGTAACTTTCACCCAATCTCCAGGTGAATCGTTTCATGAAGCTTGGGATCGATTTCGAGGTCTCCAACAACAATGCCCTCATCACCATCTCGCACCCGAGTTGCTCAACCAATTCTTCTACGATGGGCTATCAAAAAATTTCCAATATATGGTGCATAATGCATCGGGATGAGACATTGGAGGCCGCACCGCCGAAGAGGTCTCAAACATCTATGAGACGATGGCCACGACTTCTCAACAAAAGAGTGCTAGGGGAAAGAGAGCTTCCGTCAATGAAGCCAACCCTAGTTATGATGTGACGAAACAACCAGCCGAGTTGACAAGGCAAGTAGAGATGCTTAGAACTTCCGAGAGGCCACCCCAACAAATGATGACCGTTGAGACGTGTGGGATTTGTGGAGAGTATGGCCATGGAGCCAACTTGTGCTAAAGATCGATCGAGCCGGAGTCAAGTGAAGAGGCTCATTTTCATGCTCTTCAAGAGCAAGTCAATGCTCTCCAAGGCTTCGAACTGCACGAAAAATACAATCCCTATTCTCAAACATACAATCAGGGATGGAGACATCATCTGAATTTCTCTTGGAAACAACCTTAACAACCTTCTCAACCACCACAACAACCACCTCCACCTCAACAAGCCGGAGGTGGCCAAGCTACACCTTATCCGAGACCGCAACAATATCCAGCTCAACCCAATTAACTGCTAAGGCCAACATTGTAAGACACATTGCAATCCTTCATTCAAGCCACACAACAAAGATTCGAATACGTTGAGGCATTCGTGAAGAGAATTGAGACCCAAGTAGGCCAAATACCCGGAACCATTGGAGAGTTGGCCAAGCAAGCAAAGCTGGGCAAGTTGCCTAGCCAACCGGAGCAAGCTCAAGCAATCACCATGCTTAGAGGAGGAAAGGTGATAGACAACAAGGTTGAAGAGTCAAGCCTAACCAAGGAAGTTGAAAAAGAAGATGAGACTCCTTCACAACAATAAAAGGAGTCCGAGAAAGAAAGTGAAGAAGTGAAGAAGCCCACACTCCACAAGGCTACCAATCCTTACAACCCTCCAATTCCATTTCCAAGTCGATTAAGGAATGAGAAGCAAGACACTCAATTCTAAGAGTTCTACAAACTCCTATCCAAGGTGAATGTCAATCTTCCACTTCTTGATATCATCCGAAATGTGCAGGCCTATGTCAAGTTCTTCAAGGAACTTGCTTCCAAGAAGAGAAAGTTTGGAGAGGATGAGAAGATAGAGGTATCCGAAGTGGCTAGTGCAATCCTACAACATCAACTACCACCCAAGCTCCGTGATCCGGGTAGTTTTACTCTTAAAATTGCTTTGGAAAATTGCAAGGAAGCATGTGGTATGCTAGATTTAGGAGCCGGAATTAATTTGATGTCTTACTCTATTTATAAACAATTAGAGTTAGGTGAATTGAAACCAACTAGAATGTGTCTATAATTAGCGGATAGGTCCGTGAGATATCCTAGGGGAATAATAGAGGACATTCTAGTTAAGGTTGGTGGATTGATCATAGCGGTTGATTTTATTATATTGGATGTGGGTGATGTGAAAGAAATAGATAAAGAGCACACACTTCTCCTAGGTAGACCTTTTATGGCTACAATAAACACCTTGATTGATGTTAAACATGGAACCTTAAAAATGTTAGTGTTAGGAGAAACGGTGTCTTTTTCCGTGCATGAAAATAAGGCTATTCTTGTCTCCTCATTTGAGGAAAATTGTTCTTACATAGATGCTATTGATGTCTGTGCCGAGGAGGTTTTCTTGCAGGAAATGGGTGCTCCATGGACGAGTGAACCCTCACCCGAGGAACTTTCTATGGATGAGGCCTACCTCAAGTGTGGGGGAGACGAGTTAAATGCCGAGGAGATGGAGATCTTACTAGGAAAAGGCATGAGTCTCATGGAAGTCATGGCCTCCACCGAAGAGAAAATGAAGCCTACTTCCGAGCTTGAGCTCAAGGAGCTCCCATCTCATCTCAAATACGTCTTTCTTGACGATGAAGAGAAGAAGCCCGTGATCATCTTTTCCGGACTAGAAAAGGATGAAGAGGACCTCTTAGTAGCCGTACTAAAGAGGAACAAGCAAGCCATTGGATGGAGTCTTTCCGACATCAAAGGCATTATCCCCTCTATGTGTATGCAAAGTATCATTCTAGAGGAAGGAGCTAAACTGGTTCGTGAAGGGCAAAGGAGGCTCAACCCCATGCTAATGGAAGTCATAAAGAAGGAGATTCTTAAGCTCCTAGCGGAAGGGATCATCTATCCCATAGCCGATAGTGAATGGGTGAGCCCGGTTCATGTGTTGCCAGAGAAAGGAGGGATAACGGTTGTAGAGAATGACAAAGGAGAGCATGTGGCTACTTGAACCACCACCGGGTGGAGAATGTGCATTGACTACCGAAAGCTAAATGCCGCCACTAGAAAACACTATTTTCTCCTTCCTTTCATTGATCAAATACTTGATAAACTTGTCAGGCATAGTTTTTATTGCTTTTTTGACGGTTTATCGGGTTATTTTCAGGTGGCGATAACGCCGGAGGACCAAGCCAAGACCGAATTCACGTGCCCGTTTGGCACATTTGCGTGTCGGAGGATGCTATTTGGACTATGCAATGCACCGGGCACTTTTCAAAGGTGTATGTTCTCCATCTTCTCCAAAATGATTGGAGACTTCATTGAGGTATTCATGGATGATTTTTCGGTCTTTGGGTCCTCATTTACTGATTGTTTAGAGAAGTTAGAACTTGTCTTGAAGAGATGCATTGAAAGTAGCCTAACTCTTAGTTGGGAAAAGAGTCATTTTATGGTTACTAGTGGCATAGTCCTTGGTCATATTGTGTCTAAGGAAGGAAGGAGTGTAGACAAGGCTAAGGTGGATGTGATTGAAAAATTGCCTCCACCCGTTAATGTGAAAGGAATTAGAAGCTTTCTAGGCCATGCCAGTTTTTACCGTATGTTTATTAAAGACTTCTCAAAAATTAGCCAACCTCTATGCCATCTACTTGCTCAAGATGTTCCTTTTTAGTTTGATGAAAAATGTTTGCATGCTTTTAATACTCTTAAGGAGAAATTGATCACCGCACCAATTGTTGTTCCCCCTTATTGGTCTTTACCATTTGAGATAATGTGTGATGCATCAAATTCCACCGTGGGCGCTGTTTTGGGTCAACGTATTGATAAAATTCTTCGTGTAATTTACTATGCTAGCCTTACCTTGAATAATGCTCAAGTAAATTACACCACCACCGAAAAAGAATTGCTTGCCGTTGTATTTTCATTAGATAAATTTAGATCCTACATCTTAGGTTCTAAAGTCATTGTGCATAGTGATCATGCGGCTCTAAGGCATTTGTTGACCAAGCCCAAAGATAAACCTAGACTCATTAGGTGGACTTTTCTTATGCAAGAATTTGATGTTGAGATTAAGGATAGAAAGGGGTGTGAAAACGTGGTAGTGGACCATTCATCTCGCCTCTCTATTGATGAAAATTTCAATTTGTTGCATGAAAAAGGAGTTGATTGTGATGCATTTCCATATGAGCATGCTCTTGAGCTTAATTCCTCTCCTTGGTATGCCGATATTGTCAATTATCTTGCTTGTGATAAAATGAGACCTAACCTTTCTTTCCAAGAAAAGAAAAGATTTTTAGCAAAGTGTAGGTATTACTTATGGGACGATCCATACCTTTTCCATTTGGGAAAAGATGAGATAATTCGAAGATGTGTCCCAGAATAGGAGAAAATCGATGTTCTAGCCTTTTGCCACTCATCTCATTGTGGTGGTCATTTTGGAGGGCAAAAGACGGCTAGAAAGATCCTACAATCCGGTTTGTATTGGCCTTCAATTTTTAAAGATGCTCACGCTTACTCCATTTCATGTGATAAATGCCAAAGACTTGGTAATATTGGGAGAAGAAATGAAATGCCTCTAAATATCAATCTTGTTGTTGAAATTTTTGATGTTTGGGGTATAGATTTTATGGGACCATTTTCTAACTCATTTGGTTTTGAATATATCCTATTAGCCGTTGATTATGTCTCAAAGTGGGTTGAAGCAATCCCCACTAGGTCTTGTGATGCTAATGTGGTTATCAAGTTTGTGCAGGAGCACATTTTGAGTAGGTTTGGATTCCCTAGAGCGATCATAAGTGACGGTGGAACTCATTTCACCAACAAGCTTTTTGCAAAATTGATGAAAAAAAATGGAGTGACTCACAAAGTGGCAGCACCATATCATCCTCAAACATCCGGTCAAGTTGAGACAAGCAACAAACAAATCCAAACCATCTTGAAGAAGACCATGAATGTGATGAGGAAGGATTGGTCACAAAGGCCACGGGATGCTCTTTGGGTGTACCGGACGGCTTATAAAACCATCCTAGGGATGAGCCTATACCGCCTCATTTATGGAAAAACATGCCATCTCCCCGTTCAGATCGAGCACCGAGCCTATTGGGCTATAAAAGAGGTGAATTGCAATCTAACAAGTGCGGGAAAGGAGCGAGCTTTGCAACTGTCCGAGCTCGATGAATTGAGAAACGAAGCCTATGACAACGCCAAGATTTACAAAGACAAAGTGAAGAGGCTACACGATAGGCGAATTGTCAAAAAAGAGCTCACACCGGGCATGAAAGTTCTCCTCTTCAACACTAGATTGCGGCTCTTCCCCGGAAAACTCAAATCACGCTGGAGCGGACCGTTTATTATTGAAGAAGTGTTCCCCTATGGAGTAGTCACATTGAAAAATCCGGTAACAAATGTTACCTTTCAAGTGAACGGGCACCGAGTCAAGCCATACTATGAAGGGTTTTCGCACGACGCCGATGTGGAGGAATTGAAACTTATCAATTCCGATTGAATCTTCCAAAAACTTCATCTACATCGAGACATTAAAATGAGCGCTGCATGGGAGGCAACCCATGATTTTTATTGTTTAATTTTATTTTCTCTTGTCTTAATTTTAATTTGTTCGTGATATTTTATGGTGTGGAAAATTTTTAATTGGGAAAATAATTTTGCAGGGGTGGAGAAGAGAAGAAAAACAAGCAAGAAAGTGCACATATTACGAAAAGAAAAAAAGATACAGCGCGGGCGGGCCTCACAGCGTGGGCGGGGCGCGACAATGCCGAGACACCCGCGCCCCTGCCGCGCGCTAGCACCCCCGCCGCGCATCCTGCCCCCGCGGGGCTCCTTCTCCATGCGCCGCCTAGCCCCCCCGCCGTGCCAACCGCCCCCTCGGGGCGCTCTCTCCCTTGCTCTCCCTCTCCTGCTCCCCTAGCCGACACATACCCCCCCCGCGGGGCCCACCTCTTTTAACACTTATGGACATCATTCACCACTTGTACACTCCCTCTGGACACTTGTACTCACCCTCACCCTCTTCATCAATAATTCACCTAACCCCTTTAACTCCCTATTTCACTCTACGCCACTCTTCCATCTCCCCAAATTTCACTCCCAATTCTGCTAAATTTCATAGCACCTACTTCCTACTACTTCCAAAATTCCACAAAATATTCACAGATCTCCCACACGCCCCCACCGCGCTACACCGCCCCACCGGGCTATTTTCTTGTACTCCACTTCCACCTCCACCTCCAAATTGTTATTGCACTTACTCTCTCTGCACATCTCCAACCTCCTCACCATGGCCCCAAAAATGAAGATGCCCAAAATTTTGGGAGGAAAGGGCAAAAACAAGAGTAAGAATGCTAGCAAAGCCACAAGCACTGACAAGGGTAAAGGACAGGAAGGCGCGAGCTCCTCGCCAATGGTATCGGAACTCCGCCAACAATATGGAGCTCCATTCCTCATCACCACACCAAATGAAGGTAACTGTTCCCTCACTCTCCGTAGCCATGAGATATCTTGCCCTCGCTACATTGATTGGAAGTTGATGCGGGAGTTGAATTTGGAAAAACAAATTATGGAATATCTAAAGGTGTTAAATTTGCAAACCTTTGCTCGGATGCAATATTATACTTATGATAATATTGTGCTTGAATTTTTTGTGTCATTTCAATATGATGAGGAGGAGGGAAAGAGTTGTACCTTTAGGATGTTTGATTTGCAATATAACAACACTTTGGCTGAATTGCGGGATTACTTTAATTTCCCAACTGTGGGGATCAAGAGAATGTCGTCTGATTTCAATGTTGCGGATGCATGTTATGAAATTTCAGGGTTTTGGAATTGGAATACAAAGGGAATTCCGAGCAAATTCATTGAAGATCCCGCATTGTCCGTTATTCATAAATTCTTGGCATACAACATTTCGGGCAAAGAGCAAGCCAACAAGATGAACTCAACGGAGGTCTTCCTACTTTGGTATGCAAAGAAAGGCAGAAAAGTATGCCCGTCCACCTTCATTTTGAGCACTATCAAGGACGCCATCATGCGGAAGACCTAAGACCCTTCCTTCTGTGCATTCATCTCCGCCCTTTGTTTCAAAATTGGCGCACTTGATGAGGATGCCCCAGCACCCACTGGCCACAGAGGCTCGACGCCCCCACAATTGACAAAGAGGAGCTCAAGCAAGCCGAAGTGATCTACAATGAGCGAGAGGTGCGCCCTTATGCAAAGAGGACTTGTGTTGGCACCTTGAAGCAAATCCAGCGCAGCACCATAGAGCTCACAGAAGGTACCTCTTTTGCACTAATGCACGATGCGATTGGGGCCGTGCACCAAGATGTTTGGGGCATCAACACTCACCTCAATACGCATGATGAGCAAATTCAAGCCCTCCAATCGAGATGGGATGCATGGACTCTTGTCTCTTCATTTCCACCGCCACCACCAAATGAGCAGTGAAGTATTTTATGTTTTGTCTTATTCGTGTGAGTTGTTTTTCTTGTAGTTTGTCGTATTCTCTATCCGTTTTTGTGTTTCCTAGTGTTGTTTTGTAGGAGCTCACACCCGTTTCTGATTTTCTACAAAAATGGTGACATTCTCTACTCCCTTCTATCGTTTGCTTGCATTCTTTTTTCATACATTGAGGATAATGCATGTTTTAAGTGTGGGGGAGAGCATGTTATGTTATGTAGTGAATTTTATTGTTTTTGCTTAAATATTTTGGTGTCAATGATGTTATGTTAATTGTGTTGGTTTTGATCTGCATGATTAGTTGTTTTAGTTATATAAGTATGGTCTGATTCTCCCACTTAGTATTTTGACTTGCCCGATGGTCAAATTTGAAAAAAATTTGATTTGAATCTTCAAGGAATTACTTTCAAGTTGGTCATGAATGAAGGAATTGTTTCATGGTGTCACTCTTAAGCATGAATTATTTTTGAATGTGATCACAATTCGATGATTAACGTTGAAGGGTCTTGCTCTTGAAGAATAGGAAGCATGGTTGGCCTGGTTCTTGAAAACTACTCCCCTTAGTCATTTATCCTTGTATTTATGATATATAAAAAAAATAATAATAAAAATAAAATGGGATTGCATTCCGGATTTTACTCCTCTCATGCGTGTGTCAATCCTTTCACATGTTGCATGATGAGTATAGGAAACCATATTAGGAATCTCGGTTATGCTCGATGATTTGACCTAATCATCCTTGTCCTGTGTTTGCAATCCCCTTTGTCGCTTAATGAAGTGTCTTAATAAATGTGGATGTGATTTGCGGGGATGTAAATTAATTGAATATGGGCTAACGTGTTTTTCCTAGACTTGAGAGGACAAGCAATTCACTTGATAAGATATTGTGTTCATATTCTTGGATAATGAATGCTTTTGTGGGAACCATGCAAATTGTCGATTACATGAACACCTAGTGAATATTTCCCTCTTGCTTCATATTTTTAATTTCTTATTTGCTTGAGGACAAGCAAGGAGCTAAGTGTGGGGGAGTTGTTTAGTGTTTAATTGTGTTATTTTAATTTATTTATTTTATTGTGTTTAGTATTTATTTTGTTAAATTTTATATTGTTATGTGTTGATTTTATGTGTTTATTGCTCTAATGGTGGATTGTGCCAAGTGTTGCAAAACTTGAGCTTTTAATCATAAAAACAGGTATTTTGTGGCAATTAGGTGGCAAGTGCAAATCAAGTAATTGAGTTGGATTGTTTAAATTGGGAGATCAAGATTTTAAAAGGAATTGAGAAAAAAGCACCTGCACGGGCGGGCTAGGGGAGTGCGGATGGGTACGAAAAATGCCGAGAGCCTCACGCCCCCGCCGTGCACAAAGCCCCCGCCACGCCCGCCTCACACCCCTGCGGGGCCTGGCCCCCGCCGCGCACTCAGCCCCCGCCATGCCCTGCAGCCCGCCGGCGCGCAGGCTGCTCCCTCTCCCTCTCGGATCCAGTTCTTCCCATGTTCGTTGCAACTCCGCTCCTTTTCACTCCACTTCCAACTGATCTTATTTAAATCAGTTCAAGGACTCTTTTGAGCCATTTTTAATTCCTAGAATTTGTAGCTTATTATTACCTAAACCTCTAGAGTGGACTTTTTGGCACTAAATCTTCCACAAAATCCCCTTCATTAATTGATCTCTTACCATCAACTCCCATCACCTTTTTTTCTCTCTCTCTCTCCCTCCTACGGATCTCTCACTCTCACCATTCCACCCACCATCTCATCTTCCAATTCTCTCACCACTCCATCCTCTCAACCATTCTCTCCATTCTCTTTTCACACACACTACACACACTAAATCTCTACACCACCATTCCTCACCATTTTAACCATCAACACCACCACAAAAGAGAGGAGGAGAAAAGGAAGAGCAAGGGGATAAACCAAGGGAAACGGAGAAGACACGAGATGGATGACGACGAGCCATCCGCGGAAGCTAAGCTCGAAGGAGGTTTATCTTGTGTTTTTCTTTACATTTCTTGGATGTTTGTGGGGATTTGTCCCAAGACTCTTGAAGGATATACAATATTGTAGAAGTTATCTTCATTTACATTTGATTAATGAGATGATGTTCTTCTATAGTGTTTACATATTTTTGAGCATGTTTAGTGGCTAATCTTTCTATTAGGGGGTAGAGGATCGATGTGGTTTTGATCTATGCTTGTTCTTGTTGATTGTTGTTGTTGGAATCGTGTTTATTCATGTTTAAGTAATTGATCACTACTTGAACATTGATAGTGATGCGATTCTGCAACCCCAGGACTTGTATCAGATTGCCAGAGACGGAATCCTCGACCCAAACTTCTCAACAATGACGAACTATAGGTATATGAAACCTATAACCCAGCTATGATTGGAAATAAGAACCTTGGATGAAAATCGAAGACACCACAAACAGTTGTAATCTACTGTTTGATAAGTCGAATAAACACGACACACGGTTCAATAAAAATCTCCAGAGAGAATTCTCAAATTTAATATCTCAAAAACTGTCTAATGAAATATAATGCAAGCCCTTATATAGGTGGGCAAAATAAAACAACCCTAAAAGTCAAAACCTAATCTAAAAAGGAAATAAATAAATAGAAATTGGATAAATCCGCAACAGTCCAAATAGGCGGGACTCGGGCCAACTCGCGCCCCTAGTCGCGTTGTAGCTCGCACCAGGCTCAGTGCAGGACACGTCGAGGGCGTGACCTGATCGCCCATGCCACCACTCGCGCTGTGACTCGCGCTCAGTCCAAAGCTAAACATGTCTCTAGCGCGACTGGTTCACTCGCGCCAGGTCTCGCGCTGCCACTCGCGCCAGCCTCCCCAAATGCTCGAACTCGATCATCGGCTCCCCGTCCAGGATCGTATCATTCCCCTTCTCTTGAAAAGGATTTGTTCTCAAATCTGAATCTTCATCAACACGAGCTCGCCACTTCACATTTCTCGACCATACATCCGCCATCGGTATCCTTGATTGTTTTGAAAGTTCCAACAATTCCTTTAGTGACAACTCAACGAAAACTCCCTTTTCAATCTGTAAAGACCCAATATTACAGAAAACAGGATGTGTAAGATTAGTATGCATCTCGGTCTCTTGATTCCCTTGGAATTGGCTTGGTCGGGCAAAACATGAATGGTGTATGAAATCTCTCCCACTCCTTTTTCCCTTCGATTGTTCCTCTTTTATCTTCAATTGGTCCGCCTCTTTTTGCAGTGCTACTTGATCCTCAAATACTTGAGATGGTGTTAAAGGAACAAGTGTCACTGTCCGCTGCTTGTACACAAAGGAATATTTGTTTGAGAAACCATCATGCTCCACACGTCTGTCATACTGCCACGGACGTCCCAACAATAAATGCCCCGCCTGCATTGGTACCACATCACATAATACCTCATCTTCGTATTTTCCAATCTGGAACGGCACCCTCACTTGCATGTTCACCTTGGTTTCCCCACTGTCATTCAACCACTGTAACTTATATGGCTTCGGATGCTTTAGGACAGGTAGACCTAACTTCATCACCAAAACCACACTAGCCACATTAGTACAACTTCCGCCATCTATTATCACACTACATACCTTATCATGGATGTGGCATCTAGTATGAAACAGATTCTCCCACTGCTCTTCCTCCACACATTTGGTGTGCAGACTCAGTGACTTCCTTGTGACCAACGTAAGTGCTGGTGGTGCCACATACTCTTCGCCACTTTCTTCCTCCAACGCCAGTATCTCAGGATCAACTTCTTCCTCATCAGTTACAATTTCTCCATTATCCCGCAGCAACATCACCATTTGATTCGGACACTGATTGGCTATGTGTCCTCTTCCTTGACATTTGAAGCACTTGATATCCCGATTTCTGGAACTGGACTCATTGGTGGGTGCTTCAACATTTGGCTTAGTCAGTAGCCTCCAATCTTCCTTACTTCTTTGGTTCGACTTCCATGATGAATTACCAGTGTTTGATTTCCAAGTTGAGGAATTTGAACGGCTGTAGCTGCCCCTTCTCTTAATTTGGTCTTCTACCTTGATGGTCATGTGTACCATATCTTCCAACTCCACATAGTGCTGCAACTCCACTACTTCTCGGATCTCTCTATGTAGACCGGCTAGAAAGCGAGCCATTGTGGCCTCCCTATCTTCCTCCACATTTGCTCGGATCATTGATATCTCCATCTCTTTAAAATACTCATCAACGTTGCTTGCACCTTGCCTCAAGTTTTGTAACTTGTTGTACAGCTCCTGGTAATAATAGCTAGGCACAAAACTTCACCTCATAATTGCCTTCATGTCTTTCCAATACTCTATTAGCCACTCTCCATTACGCAGCCTAGTGGCTCTCAACTGATCCCACCACACGATAGCATAATTAGAGAACTCAACAGCTGCTAACTGGACCTTCTTCAGCTCGGAATATTCATGGCAGTCGAATATCATCTCGACTCTCTGCTCCCACTCTAAGTATAGGGCTGGATCATTCTTCCCCTGAAAGGAAGGAATGTTCATCTTGATAATGCCAAGATGATTATCCGTCCGATTCTGCTTCCTCCTATCTCTCCATCCCCCACTAGCCGAGTATCGATCATCTTCATCATAATATTCAGACTCGGTTTCATAGTACTTCCTTCTCTTCCTCTCTACATGCGGATAATGTCTAGCCTCCACTTGAGCTCCTCGTCCTCCTCCTCCTTTATCACCACGGTCAGTCTGCTCTTGTATTGAAGCTTCCATGTTGTCAAGCCTTTTTGTCAATGCAGCCATCTCGGTCTTACATAGCTTTCCCAGTTGTTGTTGTATGGCCTCCATCATGTTTTTAGGATCAATTTCCTTGTCTACATCACCTCCAGTTCCTGCAGTTTTGGACTTTTTTTTTCGTCCTTTTTTTTTAACCACTTCCACCAAAAATGCTCAATATACTCCAAACACCAAAATATAGCTTTCCAAACAACGTTTATCAACACCACAAAATTGCCCAAAATTTACTATCGAAAATTCAAAAATTTTTAAAATTTCACGAAAAATTTTTGACTTTTCTACGGATGATATAAAAGCCCTCGAGAACCCAGACAACCAAATAAAACGTAACAAAAATGCAGAAAATTTTCCCGACTTTTCTGCAGTTTTGGACATTTTTTTTTAAATCAGCGTCGCTGATTTTTCTGTTCTTTTTTTTTAAAGGCGAGAAATTACAGGACAAAATCAAATCTAATAAAAGAATTAAAATTACGGATAGATGGAACCTGATACAAAGCCGAAGCTCTGATACCACTTGATGCGATTCTGCAACCCCAGGACTTGTATCAGATTGCCAGAGACGGAATCCTTGACCCGAACTTCTCAACACGGACGAACTATAGGTATATGAAACCTATAACCCAACTATGATTGGAAATAAGAACCTTGGATGAAAATCGAAGACGCCACAAACAGTTGTGATCTACTGTTTGATAAGTCGAATGAACACGAACACGGTTCAATAAAAATCTCCAGAGAGAATTCTCAAATTTAATATCTCAAAAACTGTCTAATGAAATATAATGCAAGCCCTTATATAGCTAGGCAAAATAAAACAACCCTAAAAGTCAAAACCTAATCTAAAAAGGAAATAAATAAATAGAAATCGGATAAATCCGCAACAGTCCAAATAGGCGCGACTCGGGCCCACTCGTACCCCTAGTCGCGCTGTAGCTCGTGCCAGGCACAGTGCAGGACATGTTGAGGGCGCGACCTGATCACCCACGCCACCACTCGCGCTGTGACTCGCGCTCAGTCCAAAGCCAAACACGTCTCTGGTGCGACTGGTTCACTCGCGCCAGGTCTCGCGCTGCCACTCGCACCAGCATTCCCGAACGCTCGAACTCGATCATCGGCACCCCGTCCAGGATCGTATGAGATAGGATTCAGAGAAAACTTGATTGTGAATCTAAATCCGGAAATTGGTTCCTTCGATGTTAGGTGGATGGGGTTCCTAAGCCTAATATGTCAATCTTGCTTGTACGATATAGCTAAGAGAGGTTTAACGGATAGACGGTAACAGCAATTAAAGTTAAACTAATTGGAAGGGACTATCGTATTTGTGAGAGTAGCATTATCAACTTGAATAAAGTATAGTGATAAAACCATTGAGAGAATCTACACCCTAATACCTTAATCGAACTTATTTCCTCTAATCTCGATTTCATTTGTGTTTTTGCATTTAATTATCTCGCTTTATTATCCGTTTCGAATTCCTAGCATAATCATCATCAAACCCCCTTGTTAGAATGTTTAGATTCCATTTTAGTTGTTTACTTCAAAGTATGTGTAGTCTTTAGATAATTCTTTCCCATAAAGTCCTCCTTAAGAGATCGACTCGGGTTAAGCTTATTGCTTCTACAATTAACCCCGTCCAATTACGGGTGTGGTCCTAAGTAGTGTCTAGTGAGCATAAACCGGAAAATATAAATAGTAAATTTGGACATAATCAAATTTTGGCGCCGTTGCCGGGGAAAGCTTTTAAGAATTGTCTTTTTAGTGCTATATTTGCTTTTGTGTTATTTGTTTGTATTTGTGAAAGTGATCTTGTTTTAAGTGTCGTGTTTGTGTTGTTGTGTTTGTTTTGATTTTCTTGTGTTGATTGTTTAGTCTCACCTCTCTTTCCGCAAGGTACGTGTGATCTCCGTTTGTTTATGTTTGTGTATGCTAGGGAGGTGAAGCCTCAATCGGAGATTAGCCCCCATGTTTGACAACATCTATCAACCAAGGAGATTCGACGTGTTCGAGTGGGAAAGAGAGATGGAAGCTAATCCCCTCAACAATCCCGAAAATGCCAATGTGGCTAGGAACATGAGAGACTTTGCTCATCCCGTGATTAGGGCGTCGACTTCTTGCATAGTTCTTGGTGAAGCCGCAAGGAACTACGAGTTGAAGAACATTCATTTTAGCCAACTTCTCTCATTCTACGGGATGTCGGCCGAAGATGCTTTGAACTTCATCCGGGAGTTCTATTCCGTTGTTCAAACCTTTCCTCTCCAAGGTTTGAATGAAGACCAATTGAAGATGAGGTGTTTTCCTTACACCTTGAAGGATCGAGCCAAGACATGGTTCATGTCTCTTTCGGCCAATTCATTGGCCAATTAGAATGCCGTCTACGAGAAGTTCATGGCCGAGTACTACTCAAATCAAAAGACCCAAGACTTGAGAGCTCAAATTGTTACTTTCACCCAATCTCCGGGTGAATCATTTCATGAAGCTTGGGATCGATTTTGAGGTCTCCAACAACAATGCTCTCACCACCATCTCCCACCCGAGTTGCTCAACCAATTCTTCTACGATGGGCTATCACAAAATTTCTAATATATGGTGGATAATGCATCGGGATGAGACATTGGAGGCCGCACTACCAAAGAGGTCTCAAACATCTATGAGACGATGGCCACGACTTCTCAACAAAAGAGTGCTAGGGGGAAGAGAGCTTTCGTCAATGAAGCCAACCCTATTTATGATGTGACGAAACAACTTACCGAGTTGACAAGGCAAGTAGAGATGCTTAGAACTTCCGAGAGGCCACCCCAATAAGTGATGACCGTTGAGACGTGTGTGATTTGTGGAGAGTATGGCCATGGAGCCAACTTGAGCCAAAGATCGATCGAGTTGGAGTCAAGTGAACAGGCTCATTTCCATGCTCTTCAAGAGCAAGTCAATGCTCTCCAAGGCTTCCAACCGCGCCAACAATACAACCCCTACTCTCAAACATACAATCCGGGGTGGAGAAATCATCCGAATTTCTCTTGAAAACAACATCAACAACCTCCTCAACCACCACAACAACCACATCCACCTCAATAAGCTAGAGGTGGCCAAGCTCCACCTTATCCGAGGCCGCAACAATATCCGGCTCAACCCAATCAACCGCCAAGGCCAACATTGCAAGACACATTGCAATCCTTCATTCAAGCCACACAACAAAGATTCAAATCCGTAGAGGCTTCCGTTAATAGAATTGAGACCTAAGTAGGCCAAATAGCCGGAACCGTTGGAGAGTTGGCCAAGCAAGCAAAGCCAGACAAGTTGCCTAGCCAACCGGAGCAAGCTCAAGCAATCACCGTGCTTAGAGGAGGAAAGGTGATAGACAACAAGGTTGAAGAGTCAAGCCCAACCAAGGAAGTTGAAAAAGAATATGAGACTCC
The DNA here is from genome assembly GCA_026008535.1 of Perilla frutescens. Lineage (NCBI taxonomy): Eukaryota > Viridiplantae > Streptophyta > Magnoliopsida > Lamiales > Lamiaceae > Perilla > Perilla frutescens. The sequence continues at coordinate 49,041,064 of BRKX01000010.1, forward strand.
TTCACAACAACAAAAGGAGTCCGAGAAAGAAAGTGAAGAAGTGAAGAAGCCCACACTCCACAAGGCTACCAATCCTTACAACCCTCCAATTCCATTTCCAAGCCGGTTGAGGAATGAGAAGCAAGACACTCAATTCCAAGAGTTGTACAAAATCCTATCCAAGGTGAATGTCAATCTTCCACTCCTTGATGTCATCCGAAATGTGTCGGCCTATGTCAAGTTCTTCAAGGAACTTGCTTCCAAGAAGAGAAAGTTTGGAGAGGATGAGAAGATAGAGGTATCCGAAGTGGCTAGTGCAATCCTACAACATCAACTACCACCCAAGCTCTGTGATCCAGGTAGTTTTACTCTTAAAATTGCTTTGGGAAATGGCAAGGAAGCATGTGGTATGCTAGATTTAGGAGCCAGAATTAATTTGATGTCTTACTCTATTTATAAACAATTAGAGTTAGGTGAATTGAAACCAACTAGAATGTGTCTACAATTAGCGGATAGGTCTGTGAGATATCCCAGGGGAATAATAGAGGACATTCTAGTTAAGGTTGGTGGATTGATCATACTGGTTGATTTTGTTGTATTGGATGTGGGTGATGTGAAAGAAACGGGTAAAGAGCACACACTTCTCCTAGGTAGACCTTTTATGGCAACAACAAACACCTTGATTAATGTTAAAAATGGAATCTTAAAAATGTCGGTGTTAGGAGAAACGGTGTCTTTTTCCGTGCATGAAAACAAGGCTATTCTCGTCTCCTTATTTGAGGAAAATTGTTCTTACATAGATGCTATTGATGTCCTGGCCGAGGAGGTTTTCTTCCAGGAGTGAACCCTCACCTGAGGAACTTGCTATGGATTAGGCCTGCCTCAAGTATGGGGGAGACGAGTTGAATGCCGAGGAGATGGAGATCTTGCTAGAAGAAGGCATGATTCTCATAGAATTCATGACCTCCACCGAAGAGGAAGTGAAGCCTACTTTCGAGCTTGAGCTGAAGGAGCTTCCATCTCATCTCAAATACGTCTTTCTTGACGATGAAGAAAAGAAGCCCGTGATCATCTTTCCCGGGCTAGAAAAGGATGAAGAGGACCTCTTAGTAGCCGTACTTAAGAGGAACAAGCAAGCCATTGGATGGAGTCTTTCCGACATCAAAGGCATTAGCCCCTCTACGTGTATGCATCGCATCTTTCTAGAGGAAGGGGCTAAACTGGTTCGTGAAGGGCAAAAGAGGCTTAACCTCGTGCTAATGGAAGTCGTAAAAAAGGAGATTCTTAAGCTCCTAGCGGAAGGGATCATCTCTCCCATAGCCGATAGTGAATGGGTGAGCCCGGTCCATGTGGTGCCAAAGAAAGGAGGGATAACGGTCGTAGAGAACGACAAAGGAGAGCATGTGGCTACTCGAACCACCACCGGATGGAGAATGTGCATTGACTACCGAATGCTCAATGCCGCCACTAGAAAATACCATTTTCCCCTTCTTTTCATTGATCAAATACTTGATAAACTTGTCGGGCATAGTTTTTATTACTTTCTTGACAGTTTATCGGGTTATTTTCAGGTGGTGATAGTGCCGAAGGACCAAGCTAAGACCGCATTCACGTGCTCGTTTGGCACATTTGAGTGTCGGAGGATGCCATTTGGACTATGCAATGCACCGGGCACTTTCCAAAGATGTATTGAAAGTAGCCTAACTCTTAGTTGGGAAAAGAGTCATTTTATAGTTACTAGTGGCATAGTCCTTGGTCATGTTGTGTCTAAGGAAGGAATGAGTATAGACAAGGCTAAGGTGGATGTGATTGAAAAATTACCTCCACCCGTTAATGTGAAAGGAATTAGAAGCTTTTTAGGCCATGCCAGTTTTTACCATAGGTTTATTAAAGACTTCTCAAAAATTAGCCAACCTCTATGCCATCTACTTGCTCAACATGTTCCTTTTGAGTTTGATGAAAAATGTTTGCATGCTTTTAATACTTTTAAGGAGAAATTGATCACCGCACCAATTGTTGTTCCCCTGATTGGTCTTTACCATTTGAGATGATGTGTGATGCATCAAATTCCACCGTGGGCGCTGTTTTGGGTCAACATATTGATAAAATTCTTCGTGTAATTTACTATGCTAGCCTTACCTTGAATAGTGCTAGAGTAAATTACACCATCACCGAAAAAGAATTCATTATAAAAAATTTAGATCTTATATCTTAAGTTCTAAAGTCATTGTGCATAGTGATCATGCGGCTCTAAGGCATTTGTTGACCAAGCCCCAAGCTAAACCTAGACTCATTAGGTGGATTTTGCTTGTGCAAGAATTTGATGTTGAGATTAAGGATAGAAAGGGGTGTGAAAACATGGTAGCGGACCATTTATCTCGCCTTCCCGTTGATGAAAATTTCAATTTGTTGCATGAAAAAGGAGTTGATTGTGATGCATTTCCATATGAGCATGCTCTTGAGCTTAATTCCTCTCCTTGGTATGCCGATATTGTCAATTATCTTGCTTGTGATAAAATGAGACCTAACCTTTCTTTCCAAGAAAAGAAAAGATTTTTGGCAAAGTATAGGTATTACTTTTGGGACGATCCATACCTTTTCCATTTGGGAAAAGACGAGATAATTCGAAGATGTGTCCCGGAAAATGAGCAAACCGATGTTCTAGCCTTTTGCCACTCATCTCATTATGGTGGTCATTTTGGAGGGCAAAAGACGGCTAGAAAGATCCTACAATCCGGTTTGTATTGGCCTTGAATTTTTAAAGATGCTCATACTTACTCCATTTCATATGAGAAATGCCAAAGACTTGGTAATATTAGGAGAAGAAATGAAGTGCCTCTAAATATCAATCTTGTTGTTAAAATTTTTTATGTTTGGGGTATAGATTTTATGTGACCATTTCCTAACTCATTTGGTTTTGAATATATCCTATTAGTCGTTGATTATGTCTCAAAGTGGGTTGAAGAAATCCTCACTAGGTCTTGTGATGCTAATGTGGTTATCAAGTTTGTGCAGGAGCACATTTTGAGTAGGTTTGGATTCTCTAGAGCGATCATAAGTGACGGTGGAACTCATTTTACCAACAAGCTTTTTGCAAAATTGATGAAGAAAAATGAAGTGACTCACAAAGTGGCAACACCATATCATCCTCAAACTTCCGGTCAAGTTGAGACAAGCAACAAACAAATCCAAAACATCTTGAAGAAGACCGTGAATGTGACGAGGAAGGATTGGTCACAAAGGTTACCGGATGCTCTTTGGGCGTACCGGACGGCTTACAAAACCATCCTAGGGATGAGTCTATACCGCCTCGTTTATGGAAAAGCATGCCATCTCCCCGTTGAGATCGAGCACCGAGCCTATTGGGCTATAAAAGCGGTGAATTGTGATCTAACAAGTGCGGGAAATGAGCGAGCTTTGCAATTGTCCGAGCTCAACGAATTGAGAAACGAAGCCTATGACAACGCCAAGATATACAAAGACAAAGTGAAGAGGCTACACGATAGGAGAATTGTCAAGAAAGAGCTCACACTGGGCATGAAAGTTCTCCTCTTCAACACTAGATTGCGGCTCTTCCCCGGAAAACTCAAATCACGCTGGAGCGGACCGTTTATTATTGAAGAAGTGTTCCCTATGGAGTAGTCACGTTGAAAAATCCGGTAACAAACATTACCTTTCAAGTGAATGGGCACCGAGTCAAGCCATACTATGAAGGGTTTTCGCACGAAGCCGATGTGGAGGAATTGAAACTTATCAATTCCGATTGAATCTTCCAAAAACTTTGTCTAGCTGGAGACATTAAAATGAGCGCTGCAGGGGAGGCAACCCATGATTTTTATTATTTGATTTTATTTTCTCTTGTCTTAATTTTAATTTGTTCATGGTATTTTGTGGTTTGGAAAATTTTTAATTGGGAAAATAATTTTGCAGAGGTGGAGAAGAGAAGAAAAACAAGCAAGAAAGTGCACATATTGCGAAAAGAAAAAAAGACACAGCGCGGGCGGGCATCATAGCGCGGGTGGGGTGCGACAATGTCGAGACACCCGTGTCTTCACCGCGCGAAGCCCGACCCCCGCCGCGCAACCCGCCCCCGCAGGGCTCCTTCTCCATACCCCGCGGCGCGCCCCGCCTAGCCCCCTCCCCCCCCCCCCCCCGCCGCGCCAACCGCCCCCGCAGGGCTCCTTCGCCCTGCCCCGCGGGGCGCTCTCTCCCTTGCTCTCCCTCTCCTGCTCCCCTAGCCGACACATACCCCCCCCCGCGGGGCCCATCTCTTTTAACACTTGTGGACATCATTCACCACTTATACACTCCATCTGGACACATGTACTCACCCTCACCCTCTTCATCAATAATTCACCTAACCCCTTTCTCTCCCTATTTCACTCTACGCCACTCTTCCATCTCTCCAAATTTCACTCCCAATTCTACTAAATTTCACAGCACCTACTTCCTACTCCTTCTCAAATTCCACAAAACATTCACAGATCTCCCACACGCCCCCGCCGGGCTGTTTTCTTATGCTCCACCTCCACCTCCAAATTATTGCTGCACTTTTTCTCTCTGCACATCTCCAACCTCCTGACCATGGGCCCAAAAATGAAGCTGCCCAAAATTTTGGGAGGAAAGGGCAAGGACAAGAGTAATAATGCTAGCAAAGCCACAAGCACTGACAAGGGTAAAGGATAGGAAGGCACGAGCTCCCCGCCAATGGTATCGGACCTCCGCCAACAATATGGAGCTCCATTCCTCATCACCACACCAAATGAAGGTAACCGTTACCTCACTCTCCGTAGCCATGAGATATCTTGCCCTCGCTACATTAATTGGAAGTTGATGCGGGAGTTGAATTTGGAAAAACAAATTATGGAATATCTAAAGGTGTTAAATTTGCAAACCTTTGCTCAGATGCAATATTATACTTATGATAATGTCGTGCTTGAATTTTTGGTGTCGTTTCAACATGATGAGGAGGAGGGAAAGAGTTGTACTTTTAGGATGTTTGATTTGTAATATAACAGCATTTTGGCTGAATTGCGGGATTACTTTGATTTACCAACTGTGGGGATCAAGAGAATATCGTCTGATTTCAATGCTGTGGATGCATGGTATGAAATTTCAGGGTTCCGGAATTGAAATACAAAGGGCATTCCGAGCAAATTCATTGAAGATCCCACCTTGTCCGTTGATCACAAATTCTTGGCATACAACATTTCGGGCAAAGAGCAAGCCAATAAGATGAACTCAACGGAGGTCTTCCTACTTTGGTGTGCAAAGAAAGGTAGAAAAGTATGCCCGTCCACCTTCATTTTGAGCACTATCAAGGACGCCATCATGCGAAAGACCCAACACCCTTCCTTCTGTGCATTCATCTCCGCCCTTTGTTTCAAAATTGGCGCACTTGATGAGGATGCCCCATCTCCCACTGGCTACAAATGGCTCGACGCCCCCACAATTGACAAAGGGGAGCTCAAACGAACCGAAGTGATCTACAATGAGCAAGAGGTGCGCCCTCATGCAAAGAGGACTTGTGTTGGCACCTTGAAGCAAATCCAGCGCAGCACCATGGAGCTCACAGGAGGTTCCTCATCTACACCACAGAAGCCCAATGAAGAGGGCGATGATGACGAGCATGACACAGGCAGGCAACAAGAAGGATATGTATCCCATCACGGGTACCACATGTCTGTCAATGACTGGGGGTCATTCCAAGGGTATATGGATTCTCGCCTGGACCACTTCCAGCACTCTATTGCCGACACCATGAGCACCTTTGGGGATCAAATCTGAGATTCCATGTCGACCTCTTGGCGAGAGCATAGTGCCCGCATGTAGCAACAACAAGAGCGTTGGGATACCTCTTTTGCACTAATGCATGATGCGATTGGGGCCGTGCACCAAGATGTTCGGGGCATCAACACTCACCTCGACACGCATGATGAGCAAATTCAAGCCCTCCAATCGAGCTGGGATGCATGGACTCTTGCCTTTTCATTTCCACCGCCACCACCAAATGAGCAGTGAAGTATTTTGTGTTTTGTCTTATTCGTGTGAGTTGTTTTTCTTGTAGTTTGTCGTATTCTCTTTCTGTTTTTATGTTTCCTAGTGTTCTTTTGTAGGAGCTCGCGCCCGTTGTCGATTTTCTACAAAAATTGTGACGTTTTCTACTCCCTTCTATCTTTTGCTTGCATTCATTTTTCATACATTGAGGACAATGCATGTTTTAAGTGTGGGGGAGAACATTTTATGTTATGTAGTGAATTTTGTTGTTTTTGCTTAAATATGTTAGTGTCAATGATGTTATGTTAATTGTGTTGGTTTTGATATGCATGATTAGTTGTTTTAGTTATCTAAGTATGGTCTGATTCTCCCACTTAGTATTTTGACTTGCCCGATGGTCAAATTTGAAAAAATTTTGATATGAATCTTCAAGGAATTATTTTTGAATATGATCACAATTCGATGATTAACGTTGAAGGGTCTTGCTCTTGAAGAATAGGAAGCATGGTTGGCCTGGTTCTTGAAAACTACTCCCCTTAGTCATTTATCTTTGTATTTATGATATATAAAAAAATAATAATAAAAATAAAAAATAAAAAAAAAGGGGAAAATAAGGATCTCTACTCCTCTAGTTGATTTATTCGACTATGTGTATGGAAAACCACGCAAGGACACTAGGGATGTCCTCCATATGGTTGAACCTTGTGATTTTTTATTCATACCCCCATGAATGTGTTTAAATAAATGGGATTGCATTCCGGATTCTACTCCTCTCATGCGTGTGTCAATCCTTTCACGTGTTGCATGATGAGTATGGAAAACCACATTAGGAAGCTCGGTTATGCTCGATGATTTGACCTAATGATCCTTGTCCTATGTTTGCAATCCCCTTTGTCGCTTAATGAAGTGTCTTAATAAATGTGGATGTGATTTGCGGGGATGTCAATTAATTGAATATGGGCTAACGTGTTTTTCCTAGACTTGAGAGGACAAGCAATTCACTTGATAAGATATTGTGTTCACATTCTTGGATTATGAATGCTTTTGTGGGAACCATGCAAATTGTCGATTACATGATCACCTTGTGAATATTTCCCTCTTGCTTCATATTTTTAATTTCTTATTTGCTTGAAGACAAGCAAGGAGCTAAGTGAGGGGGAGTTGTTTAGTCTTTAATTGTGTTATTTTAATTTATTTATTTTATTGTGTTTAGTATTTATTTTGTTTAATTTTATATTGTTATGTGTTGATTTTATGTGTTTATTTGTGTTTATTTCTCTAATGGTGGATTGTGCCAAGTGTTGCAAAACTTGAGCTTTTAATCATAAAAGCAGGTATTTTGCGGTAATTAGGTGGCAAGTGCAAATCGAGTAATTGAGCTGGATTGTTTAAATTGGGAGATCAAAATTTTAAAAGGAATTGAGAAAAAAGCACCCGCATGGGCGGGCTAGGGGAGCGCGGGCGGGTACCAAAAATGACGAGAGCCTCGCGCCCCCGCCGCGCACGAAGCCCCCACCGCGCCCACTTCACACCCCCGTGGGGCTAGCCCCCGCCGCGTAGCCCTGCCCCGCGGGGCTAGCCCCCGCCGCGCCCTGCAGCCCGCCGGCACGCGGGCTACTCCCTCTCCCTCTCGGGTCCAGTTCTTCCCATGTTCGTTGCAACTCCGTTCCTTTTCACTCCAGTTCCAATTGATCTTATTTAAATCAGTTCAAGGACTCTTTTGAGCCATTTTTAATTCCTATAATTTGTAGCTTATTATTACCTAAACCTCTAGAGTGAACTTTTTGGCACTAAATCTTCCACAAAATCCCATTCATTAATTGGTCTCTTACCATCAACTCCCATCACCTTTTTTTCTCTCTCTCTCCCTCCTACGGATCTCTTACTCTCACCATTCCACCCACCATCTCATCTTTCAATTCTCTCACCAACCCATCCTCTCAACCATTCTCTACATTCTCTTTTTATACACACTACACACACTAAATCTCTACACCACCATTCCTCACCATCAACACCACCATAAAAGAGAGGAGGAGAAAAGGAAGAGCAAGGGGATCAAACCAAGGGAGATGGAGAAGACACGAGACAGACGACGATGAGCCATCCGCGGAAGCTAAGCTCGGAGGAGGTTTATCTTGTGTTTTTCTTTACATTTCTTGGATGTTTGTGGGGATTTGTCCCAAGACTCTTGAAAGATATACATTATTGTAAAAGTTATCTTCATTTACATTTGATTTATGAGATGATGTTCTTCTATAGTGTTTACATATTTTGGAGCATGTTTAGTGGCTAATCTCTCTATTAGGGGGTAGAGGATCGATGTGGTTTTGATCTATGCTTGTTCTTGTTGATTGTTGTTGTTGGAATCGTGCTTTTTCATGTTTAGGTAATTGATCACTACTTGAACATTGATAGAATTTAGAGGAGTCTTGATTGTGAATCTAAATCCGGAAATTAGTTCCTTCGATGTTAGGTGGATGGGGTTCCTAAGCCTATTATGTCAATCTTGCTTGTATGATATAGCTAAGAGAGGTTTAACGGATAGACGGTGACAGTAATTGAAGTTAAACTAATTGGAAGGGACTATCGTATTTGTGAGAGTAGCATTATCAACTTGAATAAAGCATAGTGATAAAACCATTGAGAGAATCTACACCCTAATACCTTAATCAAACTTATTTCCTCTAATCTCGATTTAATTTGTGTTTTTGCATTTAATTATCTCGCTTTATTGTCCGTTTCGAATTCCTAGCATAATCATCATCAAACCCCCTTGTTAGAATGTTTAGATTCTATTTTAGTTGTTTACTTAAAAGCATGTGTAGTCTTTAGATAATTCTTTCCCATAAAGTCTTCCTTGAGAGATCGACTCGGGTTAAGCTTATTGCTTGTACAATTGACCCCATCCAATTGCGGATGTGGTCCTAAGTAGTGTCTAGTGAGCATAAAGCGGAAAATATAAATAGTAAATTTGAACCCAATCAATCAATTAGCAGATTTATTCACTAAAGGCTTTAATACTGTAAGATTTGAGAATTTAAAATACTCATTGGGTCTTTGCATTCACCATTAATTAGCCTAATGGTATGTGATTATTTTTATTTCACACTCGGCAGGTTATAAAAAGAACTTGCAAAAAGGATAAGCTAAATTAGACAATTTGTGAATAAAGTTTACCAAATATGTTCATGAACATCTCCCAAAAGATGATCACGTACTTTGTTAGTAACGGCTAATCGGCGTCTCTACAACTTCAGAACCAAAAAATATGAATTTCACTCCAAATTTTATGTGTCCAATGGAACTATTGATCGACGTCACAAAAGAGAAAAGATCACTCATTTAAAAAGATCCACTCCTCATTCATAATATCAGTTTTTCATTCTAAAATTCTAAATCTCTCTTTCTCCCCCTCTCTGAAAATTATTCCATTGCTCTTGAATTCTTTATTTTCTCTAAACCTCCCAAAAGGAAAGCCCCTTCTAAGCCTAGAAAGAGACCTGGCAAGGTCACATATGTTGGTAGAATAATGGATGAAGACACAGGCCTGGATGATTTTGATAGACAAGTTATGGGACTTGAATCTAAAAGGCAGAAGGTGTCTAGGTAACTCCGAGATGAAGAAGATGAGTTTTGAGACTGTGAAGATCATTACATTGAAGAATATCATGAAAGTGATGATGAAAAAGTCATCTCTGAGAAAGAAGATGAAGTAGAGGCCGTTTTTTCAAAGAAGGTCAAGAAAAGTAAGCCATTCAAGTTTGATGATCTGATAAAACAAGTGACTCAGACCTACAACCCCGTTACTGCTACAAAAGCTAAAACTAAAAGTAGTATCAAGAAGAAGACTACCGTAAAGAAATCGAAGAAGATCATGGAAGAGGTTTCCAAAAACCTCGATTAAGAAGCTGAGAAAGCTTCTGTTGTTGCTGAAGAAGAAACCACACCAAAAGCTATTGTAGAACCTACCAAAGGTGTTCAAGAATAAGTTCTTGAAGCTGCTAATAAAGATGAGCACATTTCTCTTGTTTAAAAATATAAGATGTCTGCAAAGAAGGCTGCTGACAAGAAGGGAAAGGCCAAGATCATCCATAGATTTATGGTTTCTGAAGAACCAGATGAAGAGATTCAAAGATCTTCATCTTCAGAGAAGGAAGCCCCCACACCTCAAGGAGAAAATTTGCTCGCAAGTGCTTAATATACAATTGAGCCTTTCACTGTTGGATCTCTATCTCCAGGAATATGCTTGAAGAAGAAAGTCCCTTGGAAGTCTACCAAGGGATCTGCACCTATGTCCACCAGGTCTCCGATAACCAGAAGCCAAGCCTTAGAAGAAAGTCTCGGAAGCTTCTTGAAGAAATCTAAAGCTGGAAGAGAGACCAGAACCAAGGCTTCTGTTAAGAAGAAAAAAGTTCACGAAGATGTTTGTAAACAAGTTGGTGGATGTTCCAGGAAGCTCAACATTATTCAAGAAGAAGGTACTTCTTATGGTATTTTTAGATCAGTTTTCATGCATCTCTATGGGATAGAGTGAAGAAAAGGAATGTCATATCTGAGATGATGGTGGATACATCTATGTTGTTTGAGGCGGGTATCTACACCCTGATTAAGATTGTAGTTTTCTTACACACCGTGTTGAAAGTTGGAGAGTATGTTCATATGGTTGTCAGTAAGTTCTACTGCAACCTGACTAAAGATATAGACAACCCTGCTTCAGAAAAATTTGAGAAAGTTTTTGTTCGAGGATAAATAGTGGAATTCTCCCTACGTCTGATTAATCAAGCGATAGGATCAACAGTTAAGGGAGAGTTTGAAGAAGTTGAAGACTGGGGTATCATCGTTGCTGAACTCACAGGAGGTTAATATGATTTTTGGCCAACAAACCCTCAGACCATTCCATCAAGCAAGTTGTCTGCAATATACAAGGCCCTGTTCCAAATTTCATTCAAAATTGGGTGTCAACCACCCACATGACAGGTGTAAATCAAAATTAAGGAAGGTTTCTATTTCATATAAGAACTGGGAAAAATTTGATTTTGGCGAATTTGTGTTCAACAAGGTGGTGAGCATGGCTAAGAGTGCGCTGATCAAAGCTCCAATAATCTACCTTGTGCTGATCTATAGAATTATCAAATGCTAAAGGAAGAATCTTGCCACCAAAATGGATTCAGTCATCAAGCCCAAGAAGTCTCTTGGCATCAAAGTCTCATCCGATCTGTCATCCGCATCAAAAAAGCTGCTGAGAATTTATCTTCACAACCATGTTAGCCCAAAGAAGGGTACACAACATACACCGGAATCCTTCACTCCTGATATCTCTATGCTTGACAAGATTCTAAATCATTTGAGAAACTGCATAGCCTTTCAGGAACTTCTTCACGAACTTCTTCAGGATGAAGAGTTCACAAGGCCTGTTGCTGAAAATGATCAGTCTCTTCACACCTTTGCTGAAACAACAGTTAAGGATAGTGAAAACACATAAAGAAATGAAGGCCGTCTCAGCACAACAGCCCCTACAGAAGAGCAAACATCAGTTGTTGCGCATGAAGATGATCCAGGCATAGAATAAGAGGAGAAATGAGAAAAAGAATAAGAATGTGGTAATGCTTATGATGAAGCAGTTGTGGATGCAGAAGAAGAAGAAGAAGAAAAAGACTTTGAATCTGCACATTCTGATGTAGATAAGTCTGATTGAAGCTGATGATCTGGTGACTGATACTCCTTTGCCTATAATCTACAGGCAAATAGGGGAAGTATTAGTTTTTTAAAATTTGTTAAGGGGGGTGTATTCGTTTGGGATTTTGATAGACTTTTAAATGTCTATGGATTTATAAAATCCATAGACTCCACATGGAGTCTCCCAACTCCATAAAGAGTCTGACGGATTTCATGTATGGATTTTGGACTGATTTTGAATGATTTCAATGGATTTCAAATCCTTCTTGCCAGCGCTCGATGGAACACAACGATAGGTGGACCCGGAAAAATAATGAACCCAGCGACCGCTTGAATTGAGCGGCCGCTGGGAAGTCGAGTCAAGAGAACCCAGTGACCGCTGGAATCCAGCAGCCGCTGGGAGACTAGCCGAGAGAACCCACATGCTACTCCAGCGGCCGCTGGATGCCAACGGTCGCTGGGGTGCCCGAGTTCGGATTCCAGCGACCGTTATCCTGCACCGGCTGTGGGGTTTTTCAAATCCATCAAACTCTCGTGTCCAGAGGTCGGATTTCATCCTTCACATTTTTAATGTGAAATTGAGTTGAAATCCAACGAAGTCAATAACTTTTTAAAGTCCATAAATTTTTGAATACCTCCGGATTTTAAAAGACTTTTAAAAGTCTGGATTGAATACCTCCGGATTTTAAAGGACTTTTAAAAGTCTGGATTGAATACCTTCGGATTTTAAAGGACTTTTAAAAGTCTGGATTGAATACACCCGGATTTTAAAAGTCCACTAAAATCCATCAAAATCCCAAACGAATACACCCCCCTGAGTTTTTGTGAAGCTCTCTACATTGAGCTTCAAATATGATATAATCTTTTTGTAATTGCCCCATCATCATTACATCATTCAGTACTCATCCATCTTTGATACTTTTTTTTGAACTGCTAATGATCTTCTAAAAAATGCTCTGATAAAAATAAAAAGAAAAATATGAAAAGAAATAGAAATATAAACAGAGTTGATGTTCATTGCAAAGTTCATAAAGATCTGGGTGAACATCCCTCCTGCTGAAGACATTTAAGGAAACATGAAAGAGTTGCACCTGAAAAAATAAAGGAGCTGATTTGCTAACAGATAATGATAAAGGGGTAGATTGTTAGTGTCATACGTGACACCAATCATAGAAGATTGGTTCAAATTGACTCAAAGTGTCACTGCATTATGGTTGTTTATCAAGAGCTCTACATTGCTCTTGTTATAAGTGATTAATTCTCATTCATATTTATGGAAATTGATAAATAACTTCAGTATTTGGTTTTTCCAAGTACATCACCACTGTTCTGGACAACATTTATAACAATCTACATGAACGTGATTTGAACTTCCTGAAGACAGCTTAAAAGTAAGGAGTTTGGATTAAGCTGAGAAAAAGATTGTTGTGCATCGTGCCACAACAGAGATTGTTCAACATGTTGTGTACTGTCAGCTAGCTTGAGTGATAGTCTAAAGTCAGTCTGTGAACCTACAAAAGATTCTGCTGTGCTACCTAATGTGAAGATTCAAGAACAATAATGTACATTACAAAGTACATGAACGTCTGCAACGAAGAACAGACTCAAAAGTACAACAATATTTATAGTAACATTCGTGAACGTTTACATTAATATTCTTTGTCCAGATTATTCTTTCAAGATCGATGAAGTTGTTCAAGGTTTACAACCAAGGGGAGATTCATAGATCTATCTAGAAGCTGCCATATTCAACTGAAGAGATCAAGACTGAAGTCAAAGGTAAATTCCTAAAGATGGAAGAAATCCTAAAATGGATCAAACTTGATCTCGGCTCCAAATAAGAAAAGTTTTCTTATTTGTTTTCGAATTAGATTAGGTCATCTGTTCTCATATTTAGGCTATCTTTGTCTTCTATAAATAGCTTGGAATACAGATTTGTTAAGTAGACACATACACACCGAACAGAAGTACTGCACAAGAATAGTTTTAAGAGCTCTAACGGTTTTAAGCCACATAGTTATGGTTGTGTCTTAGACTAGAGATTAGTGTTCTAGTCAGCGTGTATTGAAACACACTTGTTCATACACTATCAAAAGGAGTCTCGGGAGAGATTTTCTGTGGGAACTAGATGGGATAGACATCTAGGTTGTGAGGGAATCTCATGATTCAATTCAGTTAAAGAGGGCGTACGGGTAGAATAGGTTTCGAGTGATGAGAGGTCAGTGTCGTGTAAAATCCTAAGTAAACGTGACATCGGAGTAGTGAATTGTTTCCCACGGACTTGAAAGTCCCCCTAACGTAGATCGATTGATCGAACACAGTTACCAAACCTCTGCGTGCTTTACTTTCTGCAAACACATAACGTTCACAATAACGATCTTGAACTTTATTGTGAACATCTCTATAACATTCAAACAACTTTTGTGTGAACGTTGTGCAGACAGATACTTCTCACACGGGTATGCAATTTCAAAAACAAACTAACAAATACAAAACAAATGGTCATATTAACTAAAAGATACAACAATTTTTCATATAAATCGTTGTTAGATTAAGAAAATCAAAAAATACAACATATTTTTTTGCAAAATAATAATGTTAAAAGACACGGTTTATGTAGAAAGCACTGTTTAATATGCTTATATTACAAAAAGTTCTGGTTAAAACCATTGTTTATTGCTGAATCAAGACTTCTGAAGACAACGATTTTGAAACAAACTATTGTCATTTTACACCAAGCAAATAACGGTTAATTATTTCACAACGGTTGTGCACCGTTGTCTAATATAGTTTTACAACGGTTCAAAATCGTTGTCAATTCGGCCACAAAAAGACAACACCACTTTAGACAACGGTTTGGAAAGCTCAAGAACGAATAATGATCGTTGTCTATTAGATTTTTGTAGTAGTTCATATTCCAGTAGAAAAATCAAACTGGAATATTTTAATATTTTTATTTTTATTTTTAATAAAATTCCAGCGGAATTTTGGCTCATTTCGGGCTGAGGGAGGGGGAAATTCCATTGGAAAATTTTAAATTTCATAATTATTCATTTCTGTATGATTATTTTTTTGGTGTATTATTTATGTTTATTAAATATTGAAATCAAGATGAACTTGTAATAAACTTGCGTAAATGGACTTTAGCCGTTTAAATTAAATTATAAATGTTGACATTTTTAAATAAATGAGAAATATATTTATGTAAAAAATAATCTAAAGACAAATTGATCATGAAAATATAAATAGACTTCAGATTTAAATAAATGAATCCTTTTCTACTAGAACCTATAAAATAGCTCATTATTCAAAGTTTATAATTAGAACAAATATATAAAAATTAAAATTAACATTAAAAATTATGTGTTGTAGTGAGTTATAATTTATAAGAATTTTAAGTTAAAAATCATAAAATTTCATTAATTAAGTGTTACACTAATATTATTTTATGAATGTTCAATATTTATAATAAGTTTTAATTTAGATCGGCTGCCTAGCTACATAGTTTCTCACTAGTCATATAGTGTTGTAGGACTAAATTCATTTGCAATAAAATTTTTCAGCCATAACCTTCTTTTTTTTTTTTTTTTGGACCATAACCAAGTTGTAGGGTTGGCCTTAGGGATAGGTCAAGTGGGTGACCTCCTGTTTGTTAACAAAATTATGACCGCAAGTGAACGGTATCATTGGTATTATTGTAACACATCAATGAGCAATAGTAGTGTTTTCCTATAAGGACTGAATCTTGATAAAATTATTAAATTAAAACACAAATACTTTGTCAATATTTAGATACTGAAATTTTATGAAAGTAACAATATTTATATAAAGACTACTTAAATTGAATAACAAAAATAACATAAAGTTTTTATTAAAACTATTAAAGAGAACGAATGATTATGGGGGAGAGTTCATACAGTAAATTTTATATATGATTGATTTATTGACCACTTAACCTTATTTACTTTATCAATGGCGGAAAAATACTTTAACTGTTATCAAACCGCTTTGTCAAGTATTACCAAAACATAGATATAATGAACACTTCTCCATCAGATCTCTCACACATGTCATTCCACACAATCAAACGCACTAAGATTATTACTCCTATGGAGTATTTACTCACGTGGCCAGTCCTTCTAAATAATGCATAAAATGACATTCATATTTTTATCCCACCAATTAATTATTTAATAACAAGTCCTTCTAACTAATTAATTTGCATACATATGTGGTGGTACCAACACACGGAAGAGCTCGTTAAAAGAACTCAGGACTTTCATGCCCACTTGTTTAAGGAATATTAATTATTTAACCTGCAGAGTTTGGTAGAAAATGTTGCATGTCCTTCCCAAGTTGAGAATTTAATTCAAACTGAGAAAAGTTTGAGAAAACCGCATAAAGAAACAGACCATACAACTCGACCGTGTATATATATATATCCCCCAACACATAATTTTTTTGCAATAGTGGAAAAAAAAAAAAAAAATCCACACATCCCACTAACTACCACCGCTGCAAGCAACGTTTTTCCCGCGAAGAAAATGGTGACCATCGAGGACATCCACCGTGCTCAACGGGCCCAGGGCCCTGCGACCGTGTTGGCAATCGGCACCGCTGCGCCGGCGAATTGTGTCGACCAGAGCACCTATCCTGATTACTACTTCCGCATCACAAACAGTGAACATAAGACCGACCTTAAAGAAAAATTCAAGCGCACCTGTAAGATTTATATAATTCACTTGCTAAAACTTCTCTTTTAATAATTTTGATATCGAGAGTGAAACACTACTTGTGTACCATATAAATTCGTGTGTTCTAGTACCCTTTATGTGTTCCATTTAGTGTCTGATTTTGAATTTTATTAATTTTTCTTCAATTTCAATTTCGTTGTGATTTAATTTTACAATTGTTAATTATGGTTTATTATACCCTAACTAGGGTATATAACTTTCTAAAATTTCAATAATATTTAGCATTAAATGTTAACTTTGATCGATTATATTTAATAATTTAATTTTTATATTAAACATGATTAAAATAGTAAAATTGATAGTAGGACACAAAGTGAACTAGAGATTTCATCTGTGAAATTTATATAGGAAAAATGTGCGAGTTATTTTACACCATAATAATTTTCAATTTCAATTTTATTTTTATTGCAGGCAATAACTCCATGATCAAGAAACGCTACATGCATCTTACGGAGGAGTTTTTGAAGGAAAATCCGAACTTGGCGTCGTACACGACGCCGTCGCTCAACTTGCGGCAAGACATCCTGGTGGCGGAGGTGCCAAAGCTGGGTAAAGAGGCGGCGCAGAATGCCATCAAGGAATGGGGGCAGCCCAAATCCAAGATCACCCACCTCATTTTCTGCACAACCAGCGGCGTCGACATGCCCGGCGCCGACTACCAGCTGACCAAGCTACTTGGCCTCAGCCCCTCCGTCAAGCGCTGCATGATGTACCAGGAGGGCTGCTTCGCCGGCGACACTGTTCTCCGCATGGCCAAGGACTTTGCCGAGAACAACGCCGGCGCTAGGGTTTTGATCGTGTGCTCCGAACTCACCATCGTCACCTTCCGCGGCCCGAGCGAGTCTCATCTTTCCACCCTCGTCGGGCAGGCTCTGTTTGGTGACGGCGCCGCCGCAGTCATCGTCGGGTCCGACCCCATGGTCGGGGTCGAGCGGCCGCTCTTCCAGCTCCTCTCATCGATGCAGACGATCCTGCCCGACAGCGAAGGTGCGATCTGCGGGCATTTGCGTGAAGTCGGGCTGACCTTCCATCTCTTGAGAGAGGTTCCGGTCATTATCTCGAAGAACATTGAGACGTGCCTGAAGGAGGCTTTCGGGCCGTTGGGGATTTCGGATTGGAATTCGATTTTCTGGATTGCGCATCCTGGAGGGCCCGAGATACTGGATCAGGTGGAGTCGAAGCTGGGATTGAAGCCCAAGAAACTTCGGGCCACGCGGCACGTGCTTGGTGAGTACGGCAACATGTGGAGCGCATGCGTGCTGTTTATTTTGGATGAGATGAGGAAGACCTCTGCCAAGGAGGGGCTCAGCTCCACCGGTGAGGGGTGCGAATGGGGGGTGCTGTTTGGGTTCGGGCCGGGCCTCACGGTGGAGACGGTGGTGCTTCACAGCGTGCCTATTAATAATTCAGAGTGATCAAGTTTGCTATCTGCCGCTGCTGTTGAATGTGTGATGTTAAAGTGTATGTTTCGGTGATCGTATGCGATGTATTAATTTTAAATAAAAAATACGCATGTACGTAGCAAGTTGTTGGAAGACATGCATGCATGTACGTTAATTATCTTTTGCATGCGCAGCCTACATGTTATATGTGGTATTTCCTTGGACAAATAATTACAAGTTAATAAGTGAGATTTGGACACACTACAGGGAGGCATCAAATATCTGATTGTTGTGATAAAGTTGTATTTATGGGGACATTGAATTTTTTAATAAAAGGCAGAAGAATATTACTAGATCCCCTTAGCTAGAGACACAAAATATTGAATGTTGTATAAAGTACTTAGGCATCAAAATTTATTGCGCGTGGCTTTTTTTTAATATTAAACTTATGGTAAAAATTTACATGCTAGATGTATATAAGTTTATATATATCATACGGTCAATATTTTTGACCGGGTCAAATGTGAGTCAACGCGCGTTAACCCGGTCAACTTGCAAAAAAGAAAATTGGTAAAATATGTGATACTTTTTAATGATAAGGATGATACTTTTTTAATTTTGAGTGATGCTTTTTAATATTATGGTTGATACTGATTTTGATGGTTTATTTATTTATTTATTTTGGCCGATACTTTTTAGTGTTACGGTTGATACTGATTTTGAAGAATTTTTTTAGAGTTGATCGGGATCAATACACGTTTTCCGGCATTGACCGGTCAACGCGTTGACCCGGTCAATGCCCCTGATGGTGCACCTAGTGCATACAAGTGCTTCTCTAAACTTATTTTAATGTGATTGCCTGTCCCAAAAACATAATTAATGCAAAAATAAAAATAAAATTTCCCTAAATAAAATTGAGACTCCAACAGTCTAAGCCTCTCCGATCCTCAATCTACCGTATTTATTTGTATTGAATACAGTAGGGTGACTGAATGTCTACTTCACACATCAAGACAAAGTGAGTTGTTCACTATACATACCAGTCTTACGGGGCAACTCCAGTATCACCTCACAAGCTCATATCTGTAAAATAGATTCATAGATTAGTTACATTCTGACTTGATTTAACTATGCATCACTAATTTAGAACAACAAAATTAAAACTAAATATCTGGAGTGCCTAGATCGGCCTATAAAAATGATATTGTCCATGTCCTTCCCCCCATAGTCTGTCGAGTCATGAGGAGGTGACTGATGAAGTGCAACAACATCTGGTAAGAATATGTCCTCCATGGAAATGAATTTCACCGCTCCACATCCTTCACTAGAGCCCACACCCATAGATCCACGTACTGGTTCTGATCCAGACATAAAATCATCCGGCATGCGAATAAAATGTTCGCAACCTTCACATAATCTGGAACGTCTCTTGCCATTCTCATTTGTGCGAACCTCTCCTCCATCTCACGGATGGTCGTGCACTGCCCTTGAAATAAATGATGGTAGACAACTCTCGGCGGAACAACACGTTCGCCATTCGGATCGAATGTCGAGCCGTCGAATCGTAAACCTGACACCAGGTTGTACTCACTCGGACCAAAGTGTAGTTGGGAGCAATGAATCTGAAACCATGCCTCTCATCCCACCAATGCACGATCCGACATACGCACCTCATGAGTCATCAAAGCATGAATCACCTTCTTCTGGACATCACCATCCCTTTAGTCCGGAAAATGTCCGAAGCATCCGGATCTAAATAATTGCACAGGGTCATCACCACCTATTGTATGTAGTGTGGCTCTGATCATCTCAACTACCTCCGGTTTGGCATACACTATGACCGAAGGCCCTAGGCGTTGTAGCGGTTGTCTAAGCCAATTAATCTAACAACATTAATCGAGGCTATTTTTGAAGTAATCGTGGATCATTTGAAATTAATTGAGGCCATATATTAAATTAATTGTGGATCATTTAAATTTAATCGTGGCTCATTAAATTAATCAAGGCAATGCTTAAAATTAATCATGGAGCATTTTAAATTAATCGTGATTTTTTTTAAATTAATCGAGGCTCATTTAAATTAATCGAGGCAATGTTTAAATTAATCAAGGCTCATTTTAAAATTAATCGAGGCTCATTAAATTAATCTTGGCAATGTTTAAAAATAATCGTGGCTCATTTAAATTTAATCGAGGCTTTTTTTAAAATTAAATTTAAACATTGCCTCGATTAATTTAAAAAAGGTCACGATTATTTTTAAACATTACCTCGATTAATATAATGATCCTCGATTAATTTTAAATTATCCACGATTAATTTTAAATATTTCCATGATTAATAATAAAAAGTCCCGATTAATTTTAAACATGGCCTTGATTAATTTTAAAAAAGTCACGATTAATTTTACAAAAAGTCACGATTATTTTTAAACATTACCTCGATTAATATAATGAGCCTCGATTAATTTTAAATCATCCATGATTAATTTTAAACATTGGCACGATTAATTTAATAATTCACGATTAATTTTAAATATTGCCTCGAATAAGTTAAAAAAGTCACAATTAATTTTACAAAAAGCCACGATTATTTCTAAACATTGCCTCGATTAATATATAATGAGCCTCGATTAATTTATTGAGCCACGATTAATTTATTGAGCCACAATTAGAGTCACGATTAATTTAAACATACACTCGATTAATTTAAACATACCCTCGATTAATTTATAACACAAAACTAACCATGGAAAAAATTAACAAAAACAAACCATTGGAATTTCAGATCCTTAGCCTATATATACGCTATATACGAATTTATATCACAAAACCAACCATAGCAAAAATTAACAAAAACAAACCATTGCAATTTTAGATGCGTAGCCTATATATACGGTATATACGAATTTAAAAAAAAAAACAGGTTGGAAACATACTTGAGAAGATGAAGCCATGTCCGTTGTTCATTGCTCCATCATTGAGAGAGAGAGAGAGACAACCACCTTTCACTACAAAAAAATCATTGTTTAGCGACGGACAGGTCCATCGATAAATTCCATTTTTCCATTGTTAGTATTAGCTAACAACGGACTAACGACGAAACTGGTCCCTCGCTAAAGGTTTCATCGGCAAATAAATCTGACGATGAATTTTGACAGTCAATAAGTTTAACGATGGATGTGTCCGTCGTAAACATTGATGTCGTCTTGAGGCTTAACGATGGACTTGTCCGTCATAAACATTGTTGTCATCATTAGTCAACTTCAGACTTAACGACGGATACAGTCCGTTGTTAGGTCCGTCGTTAACTTTTTTAATATATTTTTTAATTATTATTTTTATTGACACTACAAGAAAACATAGATATCGCGATGGAATTGGCGACGGAATACGTACGTCAGAACGGGCGACAGAAAATGTGATGGAAAGGGCCGTCACAACATAGGGCGACGGACATGGCGACGGAATGATCGTCGCCACATAAGGTGACGGACCAATTCCGTCGCCTCATTTTTTTTAAATCTAGAAAATAAGGCAACAGAATAGTTCCGTCACCTTATTTTTTTATTCTATTCAATTTTGATTGTAGTGTGAATTTTTGTAATATTCTTGTAGTGTGAATTTTTTGTAATATTCTATTCAATTTCGATTTTTGTTTGTAAATTTTGGAAGAACACAAATAAACACGTAAAATAAAAAATATATATATATATATAAATCTCCGATAAAATACATAAAATGTCATAAAATATCAGTATTTATAATACAAGTATATCAAATAAAAATAATAATGTCATGATGAAGATAGAGGAAGGCCCCTAAATTGCCCCCGCATCCGCTTTAACATAGCAGCCTGCTGATGTATCATCTCCTGCGGTTGACGTATCTGTTCTTGCTGGGCTTGGAGAAGCACTGCTTGTGCGTCCATCTTCACCTGTAACTCCCGGATGGCAGCCTGAGTGTCGGGCTGTGAAGGAGCTGCAAAAGATACACTAGCAGCCGAAATGCTCCGTGATCGACTGCCCAAGCCCAAAAATGTAGTTCTTCTTGGAGTGCTGATGGGAAGTATCGACATATATGGCGCTCATGTCCACCTCTAGCGTCTCATCTGTGCTAGGAATCGGCTGGTTCATCTCCTCAACCGAGCCAATACATCAACATATTCACAAAATCAAATAAGAATGATTAAATATA
Organism: Perilla frutescens; assembly: GCA_026008535.1. Lineage (NCBI taxonomy): Eukaryota > Viridiplantae > Streptophyta > Magnoliopsida > Lamiales > Lamiaceae > Perilla > Perilla frutescens. The sequence continues at coordinate 49,063,048 of BRKX01000010.1, forward strand.
CATTTTATATCTAAAATAAAAATTTATAAATATTTATAAACTAACTTACAGCAATATGACCAGACTTCCCATCTGAATATGATCCATCAACAGTGTCGTACAGTCTCTTGAATGTCTCCCACGCCACGTCATTTGGCCCGACACCCTTCTCATTAGCCTATTAGATAGAGATGTGTTAGCATACACATTAAAAATAAATTAATTAATTAATAAATTATTCAGTACAAACCAAAGCTGCAGCATGTGCAACTGCACTCCTAGAGCCTCCTCGATGCTTCACAATGCCAGTGCCAGGATTGAGCCAATTCTGTGATGCGACGGTAGACTTGGCCTTGAAGGCCTCACTGTCCCTAGGGGTGGCACGGTAAGGTATACCGTACTTTTTCACCATACCTTTACCTTACCTTACTTGTACGGTATGGAGAAAATTCATACAGTTACCTTACCTTAACATTCGGTATACCTTCTAACGGTATACCTTAAGTTCGATATGAAAAAATGGCATACCTTTACTGTACCTTTATTTCGGTATACCTTACCGACATCAGTATACCTTACCAATATCGGTATACCTTATATGTTGGTATACCTTACCGACATCGGTATACCTTATCCCACTATCTTACGATATATATCATATATTTACTAAATATATGAAACACCCCTAATAACAATCAAAATTCAACAAAATAAAATAAATATTTTCATGCCACGATAATTAAACTCCAATAAAATAAAAGATTAATTATATCAATCATATAAAATTCTATAAACTCCAATAACATATTTACTAAGTATTATATATCAATCATGTTTTTATAATTAAAAAGTTTACTTAGGAATCTTTTACTAAGTATTAATTAAGAACATATTTAGAATTACTATACATTAAATATAATATAAGATTAATTATAATTGTTAGATATTGTAAATTTACTAGATATTTATAAATATATAACATATTTACTAAGTATTATAGATGTCAATCATGTTTTTATAATTAATATAAATTGTCTAAAATATTATAAACTTACAATATATTACAAACTCAAATTTGTGTAAAATTAGGCAAACAACTACACCAAACATTTTTTTATGTATAATAACAAATAAGAATCATTCAAAAGTAATGGTAAAAAGGGATGGGGTCTGTGATTGCAATAAATTTTTAGTTATTAATATTAACAAATATTTGTGTGTAGTCAGCAAAATATTGTATGCGTCTTGGCTAATTTTTCAGCAAATATAGAACTCGTATATATAAACCATCATATCAATTCATGTATGTTGTCAAATTTTATATTGCACATTAGCATAATGTATAATAGTTAACAGCAAAACGAACATGTTTCCTGCAAACAAACTGACCATTTATAATTATCAATTATTTATACAATCTGATGCACACAACAACATAAATTATTACTTGTGCATACCATCTGATTTATAAAAAAAAATCATTTCAAACCCGGTTACAAATAACACTAATTTATCTTCCATAATAATCAACCAACTTATTACTTGTGCATAATAGTTAGCAAAATATTGTATGCGTCTTATCTAATTTTCCAGCAAATATAGAACTGATATATATAATCCATCATATCAATTCATGTATGTTGTCAAATTTTAAATTGCACATTAGCATAATGTATAATAGTTAACAGCAAATCGAACATGTTTCCTGCAAGCAAACTGATAATTCATAATTATCAATTATTTATATAATTTGATGCACACAACAATATAAATAATCACTTGTGCATACCATCTGATTTATAAAAAAAAATTATTTCAAACCCGGTTACAAATAACACTAATTTATCTTCCATAATAATCAACCAACTTATCACTTGTGCATAACATCCGATTTATAAAAAAATTATTTAAACGGGTTATAATAATAAACTGGTAAGGTTATATATACATGTTAGCAAATAATATAGTATAACATAGTCATCTGAATATGCTTTTCTGAATGAAAAATTAACACTCATAATTAAAAATCCTTAATACCATATGAACTATAAGATCAAAACAACTACAACAAATGCAGATGAAATATTGTCAAAATAAAAACTTGTATTCTCCGTAGGCGGCGTCAGAAACTGTTTGAACCACTTTATGTAGAATTCTTGTTGATTCAAAATTATACCGATGCTCCAATTATTAAACAACCAACTTAAAAAACTAAATGAATGATGAAACTTGATTAAGTAAACACAGTGAACAAACGCCGAGCACTTCGCCTCCTCCGAATCATCGATTGAAAAAAAATGGTATAGATAATGTGAAAATAACTGTCCAAATATAACTGCATAACTTAACATATATCTAGTCCCACGATTTATGATGACTGATATGGAATATAAATCAAATTACATCTATAACCTTACTTTAAAATAATTGTTTAAAAATTGCATTTTTGACCTCATTTTTCCAAATCAATCTCAACCTTTCAAAATAATTGAATCAACGATCCAGATCAGTTCCTAGTTCCTACATATGAATTTGGTTCTCATTTGATCTCTATACTATATATATATATATATGGGTGGGTTCAAATAGGAATCAATCCCCTCGTGAGAACCTAGGAACCAATTAAATTCAAGGATTTTGATGACATGACGAATAAAAAGGTGGTGACATAGTTATAAATATGTAAAATTCGAAATATAAGGGGTAATTCCAAAAAAATTTTATAAAGTGATGTCATCATCTTTTAAAAAAATCTTAAAAAATTTAAATAATCATAACTTACTCGTTTTTTATCCAATTTACGCAAAAAATATATCAAATTAAAGATCTTTTCATGCTTTTTCATTTAAGATCCATAGTGCATATGTTTATTTGAGAAAAAATTTATGAAAATACAAAAAAAAAAATTCATGTATATTCAACTCGTAACTGTTAGATATTGCTAATATGATATCACAATATTGCTCATATCTTGTGTTTATATTGCTAACATGAAATTTTTTATGCACGACTTTGAATCTTAAGTTGCTTTTATGAGAAAATAGTTAAAATATTAGCTATATATAGTTAAGTTCATAAACAATTGTAACTTTATCATTAATGTTTAGTATTATTTTGAAAACTTGTAATATTTGAGAATTTAAGTCATACTAGTATATCATAATTCACATATTAGCAACATGTTACTAATATATTAGCAAATTATTAGTCACATATTAGCAGTGTGTATATTTCTAATATATTAGCAATATGTTGTATGTATCAATGATGTTACACAATATTATTTTAAATGTGGTTCAATGTTATATATATGGTGTTTAATACGTGTCAATTCAATATTATGATCTCGTCAAGTTAGCAATATGAGTCTACCTCATGTTAGCAACAAAATCTCTTGATGTTAGCAATATAAATCTCTCATGTTAGCATATTAATTCAATGCCAGAAAAGACAACGGTTTTAAAGTGTTGTCTATTTAATTCTGGAAATTGGGCCCAAAATCCGAAAAAACATAACCTAATTTCTAAATTATGAAAATAACCCCGCCTTCATTAAGTTCTCAAATATTACAAATTTGCCACATTACTTTGACTAAAACTTTGACTAAATTATGGTCATTAGATCTAATCAAATCTAAGGTTAGGATTGGTTCCTAGGTTCTCACGGGGAGATTGGATTCCTATTTGAACCATTCCCTATATATATATATATATATATATATATATATATATATATATATATATATTCGGTCGGTTCGGTTTCAATTGATTTTTGACCTGTTTAATTCAGTCTTGCTCGGCCCTTGGTATTCTCATTACTTACACTGAGAATCTTATGCATGACCATTTCATTTTTCAATTTATTTATCAATTATATTTATTTTTTACTCTCTCCATTTGTGAATAAGTGTCATCCTGGATGAATGCACACATATTAATAAGGATATTAATCAGATAATCAAATTATCTTATACACCCTTATGTCAATATATTAAATGAGTTAAATATGATTATTTGAATGCATTAAATGAGAGCATATATGAGAAAAATGTGAATTTTTTACCTCGATTATGTAGAATGATGTTTTTTGTGAAATAAAATTAAAGTGCTAGAGTGACACTTATTATGAAACGGGCAGAGTATATATCATTGTTAAATATTTGATTCATAATTTTTTTGAAAAAATTATGGAAAATTTTTAAATTTGAAAATTTTTGGACTTTCATTTATTTTATTGTTTTACAGATTATTATTAATTTTGAATTGGCAATTTTCAACCCGGAAAAGGAAAAATAAAAAAATTAGAAAATTTTGCTTTTTTTTTTTGTCGATGAGTTCCAACTAAAATTTGATCATTGTAGCAACCATTTTTTACAATTGATGGTAGCAGAATGATGGTCTCAAGACGATGAAAAACTCGATTGTAAAATCCACAATAAAATTTTTATATTAACCTAATATAACGAAGTAATCATCTCGATAATTTATTATTTTGGTACTCATAATTTATTTTAATTTTAATTTAAAAATTGTTGTTTTCAAATTAATTTGACAATATATATATATATATAGAATTATAAACTATACTATTCATATCTTTAAAATATTTGTAATTCGAAATGATAAGTGATATTTCATATTTTGTTTAATTGGAATCAAATACTTATATGAAAATTCTGACAATTTTTTTGTTATGTTTCAAACGTGTGATAAATAATATGTTGAAACACATTTTTCTTAAAATCACATTCTTAAAAATCATATTCCTAAACAACTTTACTTTCTTGTCATCGTGAATATCCAGTGAGTTAGGTAGCATTGAATTTCTATACACTCCACATGTCATGCATATATATATATATATGTCAAAGCCAGTTCTCCCCTATTCTCCAAAATTGTAAAACAGAAAAATTGCGATTTCCACAAAAGTGACGTAGGCAATTATCTAATTATATAACATCATTAATTTACAACTTTAGTCCATCTTTGACATATCATCATTATATTTAACAGACTTCTTATCTACTACAATGATATATACTAAACTTGTAATTTGTATTATTTCAACTAAATATGCAGAACTAGCATGTCTCCAAAATTCATTATTTTGAAAAAAAAAATCGCTTTTTTTTTTGTTTTTGCATCTTATATACTTCCCCCGATATAAATAGTATGTATTTATAAAACAGAATCCAAGTTAAATACCAAATTATAGTAACCCGAATATATATATATATATATATATATAGGCTACAATTATGACATTAGACTTAGTAGCATGTGTGAGGAAAATGGCCAGCAATTTTGATAATTGGCATATATAACTTGTAAATGTTATCCTACTCATTATGCAAATATTAGTGTGGAGATTATATAGAGACAACATTATTATGCCACACTATTATGGATACCAATATAACACTTTATATCAATTTTGCACACGCGCATGGTACTTTTTTTTACCTTTAAATTTCACTTTATAAAAGCATAATCATTTACATAGGTAAAATAAATATGAAAATTAGAAACGAAAAAGAAATATAATACCAACTTTACCCTCTCTACCCCCTCGAACGAAACCAAATTAAAAGAAGTAGAATCCCCAAATCCGATGTGTGAAAAAAGAAATTGAGCTAGGGCCATCGCCAGACTTGGTCAAAAAAAAAAAAAACAGAGAGAGAGAGAGATTTTATTACATGTCAAAATTAATAAGACTGAGTTAAAATTCGGATTAAAAACCATATCCAATTATATATTTGTTAGTATTTGATTGTATTTAAATTCGTATCTTGATTTATCTTATGAATTTTGATCCGTACAATAATCTCACACCAAACTCCCTAAAAAAATGCTTTGTTCATCTCAAAATTACTCTTATTCCTCTCATACATTATAATAAATGTATTTAATGTACTTGAAAATTGTAATTACATGAGATTCTCGTACTACACCTTTAGTTTTTTAAAATAAAAATAAAAATAATTTTAAAGAACATTGAAACACATTTTTTTTTTTCATATAATTTTTAGTAAAATAAAATTTTAATACAGAACTAATAAAGAAAATAAACTATAATTTTGAAATACCTTTATATTTTCATTTAACTTTTGACTCCGTTGCTGATGGAGCATTAATTAGGTTCTTTAATTTGCCGGCAGCTCTCCCTAGTCTCAAACACTTTGTTGCGACTGCTACACAAATTGTGATCCAAAAATACTTGCAAAATGGAAATTGAATATATACTTTATGGAATTCACAACTAGCGCATGAAACAAATAAATAAATAACATTCTTTCTTTTTTTTCTTGTGAGTGATCTAATTTGTAAACTGGTAACTCAAAGATCATGAGTTATAACGCTAATAATATATTTTAGGTCGACTCAATTATATTGAACAAGACTCATCTAATGTCATCTCTCTCTCTCTCTCTCTCTCTCTCTCTCTCTCACACACACGCACACACACCAAAAAAAAACTGTAATTAAGAACATAATACTTAATTAGGAAGTAGGGGAGTGGAAAAATACCGAAAAATATCGAAATACAACACCTATCGTACGGGAAAAATATCGAAAATGTCGAATTTTCGGTACGATTTCGACATGAAATTTGAAAAAAAAATTGGTGCCGAAAATTCGGCAAACCGGGTATTCGATATCTACCGATATTTTCGTATTCGATATCTACCGATATTTTCGATATATACCGGTATTCGGTATACCAAATTTTCGGTATATGCCGATATGTCAGTATATCGGTATATATCGATATTTCGGTATAAACGGTATATCGGTATATCGGTATACCGTACTATACCGATTTTTTTTTTACAAATTATGGTTATTTTAGTATACTAATTTCATTTGAGTACACATGACTACAAAATATAATAAGTGATAAATAAATATCAATAAAAGAAAGAAAAAAATTAATCAAATGATTATATTTAAATTATGTTGATCTACAACATTGCAACATATATTTACAATTTGAATATATCATTTAAATCGTGTATAATTTAAACTATTACATAATAAAGAGAGCAATTGAAAGTTATATGTAATAACTAAAAAATAGTAAACTTATTCATTTTATTATTAAACATCCAATTCTCATCTCCAATATTAAACACTAAATGTTAAAAAATAAAAGTTATAAGAAAAATAAAAGAAAATTACTAAATAAGAAGATAAAAAATATTTTAGAGTTCATTAAACTCTAAAAAATATATATAATATTTAGTAAGTTTAACATAAAAGTTTAGAAAATAAATATAATAAAAAATACATAAGTTATTAATTGAAAATGAACAATTTAAAATTAAACATAAGAAATAGTAACATTATATTCTTCTCCAGTATTAAGCAATAAAAGTAAAAAAAATAATAATAAAATATTAATAAGAAACTAAAATATACGCAAATTATGAAAATGATACTTTGATGTTTAGATATTGAAGTTGAACATGACTAAAAAAAAGATAATAAACTAACATTATTACAATTACGAGTAAAGTAAGTTATGAGAGAAATAAATGAAAAATACTAAATAAGAAGGTAAAAACAATGTTAGAGTTCATTAAATTATACAAAAAAAAAATACAATATTTAGTAAGTTTAACATGAAAGCTTATCTCCAATATTAAGCACTTAAAGTTAAAAAAAAAATAAAAAAAAAATAATATGAAACTAAAATATACGTAAATTAAGAAAATAATACTTTGATGTTTAGATATTGAAGATGAACATGACTAATATTAAAGATAATAAACTAACATTATTAGAATTATGACTTATGAGTAAAGTGTGTTACATAAGAAATGAAGGAAAAATACTACATAAGAAGAGGAAAAAAAGTGTTAGAGTTCATTAAATTCCTAAAAAAATATAATATTTAGGAGGTTTAACATAAGAGCTTAGTAAATATATATAATTCAATTTAATATAAGTTATGAATTGATAGTGAACAATTTAAAAATATACATAATAAATAGTAATCTTATATTCTTCTCCAATATTAAGCACTAAAAGTTAAAAAAATAATATTCGGATCGGTACGGCATGTAAAATTCGGTATTTTTGGTATACCTTAAAATTTCGATATACCGTTAAAGTTCATTATACCTTGAAAATTCGGTATGTTCGATATACCGTAAAATATCGGTACGGTACGGTATGCCAAAAATATCGGTACGATATCGATATCTGTTACGGCGTATACCGAAACTTTCGGTATGAAAACGGTATGAAATTTTTCGATATCGATATTTCGATATGGTATACGGTATGACGTAAAATTTTCGGTATACCGTACTGACCCAACCCTATTAACTAGGGAGTCTTATGTGAAATTAAAATTTGAATTCAAACACTATCAAACGTCAATAAAATTACAAATATTGTGTCACTAAATATGAGTTTGAATATGAATTTTGACGTGTGTCATGCTTAACGCTTAATAGGGTTTTTATAATTGCACGCTCTTATTTTTCTTTATTCTTATTTTGTTTTAAATATGTTTAGCTGCTTTTACGAAATTCTCCTTATTAATAATGAGTGCAAAGCTGAAAGGTAAAGAAAACAAGTCCTAGTGGATGTGAGGCATGAATACTTTGTTTCATGAGTGTGTTATAACTGAATCTAAATTTATCCATTTCCTTTTCACTTTAATTAATTAAGCTCATCAAAACTTGATTCATTTTCATGATTTACTATGCGATTTATGGCTTGTTTCATATTTCAATATTGCAAAGAGTATATTCTGCTCAAAAAAAAAATATTGCAAAGAATATTTATAAATACATCACTTAATTTTCTTTATAAATCATCATTATATTTAATTTAAAAATAAATAATTATCAATTTACTTCAATATCGTTTTTAATTAAAAAATATTTATTTAGAAATAAATTAAAAAAATCAAATGAAATGAAAAATTTGTGTATCTTCTCCTCTAGATCGAACAACCACCTCGCCGCCCCTTTTTCTCCAGACTCCAGCCATCCAAATATGATTAACAGGCTACTACACACGCCAGTGCACACTCTTGACGAGCAGCTACGGCCGAGTTACCTCCTCGTAAAAATAAAAATAGCTATTTATGGGATTTATATAGAATGAAACATTGTCTAAAGTGCACTTATGTTGCATTTAAAATGAAATTTTCTACTTAGAGGAGGATTTCGGAGAAGAATTTCGAACAACTCCTATATCGTATATGGTTATCAAATCTACTAAAATCTTACTTAAGATATAGTTATCTACAAGTGTCCTAAATTGTTTCATTTGCTAGCAATTTCAATTTGTATAGTGATTATATTAATATTTAATTTCACTCAAATGTTAACACTCTACGTATAGATAACGACATAATGCTGCTCACTACGTATAGATAACGACATAATGCTGCTCTTATATATATATATATATAGCACACCTAAAAAATTTCATTTACATAAGATATACATTAGACGGTCAATGCATTGACTGAGTCAAAACACGTGTTGACTTAGTCAATGCGTTGAACAAAAAATCATTAAAACATGTGATACTTTTAGGGATACAAGTGATTTTTTTTTTTTAATTTTGAGTGATACTTTTTAGTGTTTTATGATTGATACTGATTTTGACAGTTTTTTTTATTTTATTTTTGTGGCCGATACTTTTTAATGATATAAGTGATACTTTTTTACTTTTGAGTGATATTTTTTCATATTACGAATGATACTGATTTTAACAGGTTTTTTGGTCAATGCATTGACCGCATCAACGCATGTTGACCCAATCAACGCGTTGACCATCTAATGTGTATTTAGTGCACACAAGACCTTCCCCCATATATATATATATATATATATATATATATATAAAAGTACTTGATCTCGACTAGACATGCAAATTCAGTACTCATCCTTAACTAATAGTATGTCTACACGTACATATACATATGACATATCACTCACTTGACAAGTACTATATTTCACTCCAATAATGGATGGATTCATATCCACCAAGTCTAGGTAATTAATTAGAATCTTCCCATCTTCCCCACCAGCAAAAGGGAAAAAAAATGCCCTAGCCCACTATCTTAAATGTGAAGCAAAACTCCAAACCAATATGGGGCATGCATGTTCAAGATTCATATAAAAAGATGCATCAAAAGCCTCCACTTCCCATATCCCAGTCATCAATCCCTCTCCATCAAACCACCATGAATCATACATAATCAAGCTGCAGGATTAAGGGTGATAAATTCACAAGCAAATACGGATAAAAAATCAAGAATCTTGGATCCTGGCGGCGCCGGCACACAACAGGTGCACCTCTCTAGTGTGCTCATGTTATGTGGCATCAAGAAACTCCGATAGCAAGGAAGAGGAGAGCAGAAGGGTCAGAACGAATGTCGAAAATCGAGAGCGGCCTTATGATGTTGGAGGGTTCATGGAGTCATCAAAAGCGATTAATAATGTTAGAAAGATTAATGAAATTATTTCAAATGAGGTTGAATTTGAAGTTGAAATTGAAGGAGGTTCTGCTCCTCTCAAGAGTAATCTCAAGAAATCTACATCAATGGTGGAGATGAGTCCAGGTGGGATGATGATCAGGAAAGTTAGCTGGTCGGATGCACATGGCAAAGACATTGCTCATGTTCAAGAATTTGAACCAAGGTACTTCTCTTTTTTCTTCTTTTTTGTAACTTCATGATTGATTTTTCTTAATTTGAGGATTCTACTGCATGGGTGAATATGTTATACTTGATCGATAATCAGAATACTACAAGATTCCTCTATTCCGAGTGGTGTATAATGATTTTATCATTTTGTATGCGAGGTTTTCTATTTGAAAATGTTGGAATATAAGATGGTGCATTGCGTGGAATAGAATATGCTAATTGCTATATTGAGTGTGTGTGTGTGTGTGTGTGTGTTTAATTTAGTTTCAATATGATTATATGTGATATATGTACATTTTTTGCACCGTTAATTGCTAAAACAATCATAACTTTTTTTTACTAAAGTTGCAAATTCGACCCGATTTTTACATGCGGGCAATTACGATACCAAATTTTAATTTGATTGTTAATCAAATCCACCAAATTTTTCAGTGATACAAGTTTAAAATTCAACCGTTGCATAGTTTTTTTTTTTTCCAAAAATTGATAGCTAGGCAATGATGAGAACGAAAAGGAGGAGGTGGGGGCTCGGATTTCAAACACACATTAATATATCACTAAAAAATTAAGAAATGTTGAATAACATCCAAATTAAATTTTAACATATTAATTGTCTACGTTTAAAGGTTGTGTCAAAAATTTGCAACTTCAATGATGATTGTTTTAGCGACTAACCATTTAATTATATACAATAATGATAATATCAGTATATATACATAATTAAAGTATAGCTAGTTGCATGAACTGATATATGTTTACCTTTATTCATACGAATATATATATATATATATATATATATATATTTTAATCCATTTATTCATACGAATATTTTCTTTTTGTGTGTACCAGAAAGGGATCGGAGAGGGGGAAGAGATATCATCACTACATCTATAAAAAGAAATCAATTATACAAATTTAAAGTGAGAATGCACCAATAATTATGAATATATATACAGTAGGCACATATATTTTATGTTATCACAATAGTGATTTTCACATATTAATTATAACATTAATATTATTTATATAAGTTATCATGATTAGCTCAATTAATCATACACGTAACAGCCACAGTCAAAATCTCTCGCAAATGATTATTATCATCACATGTTTGTCACGAATGTCAATATAGATTGCCAACTCAAAAGCACCGATTCTTGTAATTGTTAAATTATTTTTCTGTGAAAATAATTAAGATTTGTTGTGCTTGATGAATTATTGAATATACATCGACACATGCAGAAAAAGAAATATTATCACTCAGTAATCATCATTAATGTTAAGTTTCATAACAGTACTATTAATTATATCTTAATTATCTTTTGCAGTAGTGTAAGAGTTCATGTTACATTATATGAATATTAAAATATATATATAATGATTGACAATCTATGATGTATATTTTCATTTATAGTGAAGAAGGAGAGCTAGCAGGAGTAGGGAACTCATGTAGATGTGTCATTCAATGATGAAGGTATAATTAAATTAAATTGTTAGTCTTCAATTTCTAATTTCCATGGAGGTGTAAAATTGTATATCATTTGACGATTCAAATTCTAACATGACAAGATTTTGGATTGTTTATGGCGTATGATTAATGCTTAAATAAGAACAGGAGAAATGAGTCTTCTTTAATTTACAGCATTGCAAAATTCAAAGAATGTGTATATACTTGGGGAAATTTAATTTTTGTAATCACCATTTAATTTTTCTAGAATATATGTGATATATCAATATCCAAAAATTATGTATATTTTACGATAATTAAATTAAAAGAGATTTAAACAAACATTTAATTGTGTGGCTAATTATTCCACACTATCTGGAAGTTCAATCATCAAATTGGACCTTATATTTGTCTCTTCTATCTGTGTATATTAATAACCGTTGTCCGTTAATATCCAAAAATATTATATACATTAATTATATTTAATTACATTGAAAGAAACATATAATTTCGTACTATTAATTTTTATTATATATAGATTAGTTATTCTATTATGCTAATTACACTATTTATATTAATTATATCAAATGCAATTTAACATTCGAAATTTAAAATTCAATGATTATTAAAAATACAATTTAAAATTCAAAAATTGAAATGTAGCCCTTTGAGGTGGATCATTGATCGATGTTTAAAATACTTGCTTGCTATATCTGAATTCATAATTCAAAACTTATGTATTAAGTTTTGTTGAGACTTATGAAGATTATTACTTTTATCTGTTTCATTTTTATTGAAATTTGAATAATCCGTCTATATATTTTTTTTATCATTTGATTTTTCTTTTTATTGTTTGTTTACTATTTTGTTGCAGAGAAAGTGTGTACATCATGATTTCATATCCTCATACTTGATTAACAAAATAAACTAAGTAATTATTATATATTGAAAAAAAATAAGTATTTCAGTGTACTAGTTAAATTTAACATTAATAAATGTAACATAACATCTCTAAATAATAATTTAGTGTTTTGATGATCAAATTTGAAAGTCCACACTCAACGTTGTAATTGTAAAATTTTAAAAGTTACATTCACGTGTTGTAATTGTAAAATTTCTAAAAGGTTGTGTTTGTAAATAACATTAATTATTTTATTTTTATACATTCTCTACCTCACAATTTTTTAACATTGAGATCTAATACTATGAGTGAATATCATATTTGATTTCACGTTTTTTCTTATATTTGACTTGAGAATTAATTGTATTTGTAATTGAACAAGTACCTTTAATTATGATATTTTCATAGAAAAATTATAAATTATCCATGTATCGCACGGGAGAATTGCTAATTATAAGTAATGAGTATGAGTTACCGGGAATCCAATTCCCCCTCCAACCCAAAAACAAATTGTAGTTGATCCATTAACCTTGGCCATATATAATGTCGTGAGCAAGGCTGTGTTTGAAAGAATTGGTATGAAGGAGAAGATGAAGATTGGGGATCGTGAGGAATTGAAGATGAATGAACCAGTTGACTTTATTTTTAGACAAGAAGATGCAGATGGGTCGGTTTCGGGACACGAGGCAAATCTGGATTCAATTGGGTTGGGCTGCAATAGTGGCTAAACTTCAATTAAAGATAATTGGGCTTCTGGCATGGACCCAATAGATATTATATTACCTTATGCTATTTTATTATGTAATGTTTTAACTATGGTACCTTCTGGAATATTTGTGGTCCCGAGCTTGTTTATTTAGGGTTGGGAAAATGAATGAAAGGGTAAGCAGAAAATTACAACAACTATCTCCCTCTATATTTCTTCTGTCATTCCCCCATTTCTTACTATTAAAAACATACAAAAAATCCAAAAAGATTGAAACTTTTAGATCCACACATAATATAGCTAGATCCTAACAATTGGTATCATCAGTCTTCGATCCTTGGAAGATGGCAGACGGCACCAGATTACAAGACCTGCAAGAAGCACAAAAGAAGTTTGATCAGATTTTACTCACTGAGGCATCAAAAAGAGAAGCGTCTGAGCTGAAACTGGAAGAAAAGATACACGGTATTTCAGAAGACCTGCATGCTCAACTGGAAGCTTTCAAGGGAAAGTTTGACCACTTGTCTGGGCTTTTGGGGTCTATCCAACTACAATTATTGGATAAACCAAAGGCAAAAACTGTTGTGGAAGAAGGATCTATCTTGGGAGAACCTTCTCAAGGGTGGTCTAGTGAGCGCAATCCTTCCAGATCATACAATTCATACAAAAATCACATGCAAATTGACTCAGGTATGAACATGATCAACCCTATACCTAAGCTAGATTTTCCCAGGTTTGATGGCACAAACTCACGGTCTTGGATTATCAAATGCCAAGGCTATTTTAAACTCATTCCTAACATCCCAGACGATCAAAAGGTCACTCTTGCTTCAATGCATTTTGAAGGGAAAGCTTCCCAATAGTATCAGAATTTTTCTCTGCGTAATTCGAATTTTACATGGTCCCAGTTTGTTGAAATTATCTCGGCTCGTTTTGAGGAATTGAAAGAAGCCAAAATCATTGCTGAATTCAATAAACTTAGACACACGGGCTCATATGATGACTATGCTGAGAAATTTAAGGAGTTGAGGGCGTGTATGTTGCTAACAAATGGTGAATATTCTGAAGACTACTTTGTTGCTAGTTTTATAAGTGGGCTGAGTGAGGAAATGCAAGCTTTTGTTACCATGTTTAAACCCACCACCTTGAGTCAGACTATGGATTTGGCTAGGAATCAGATCAATACCTTGGAGGCTCTAACCAAGAAGATAAAAAACACTAGCAAGGGTATTTCATCTTACCCTAACAACCCCAAGAAGTTTGATTCCCCTGCAGCAACACCAGCTAGAACACCACCATCAGCCAACAAACCCCCATTTAAACTACTTACCTCTGCAGAGATGGCTGTTAGAAGGGAGAAAGGATTATGTTACAACTGTGATGAGCCTTTCTCTGTGGGGCACAGATGCAAATAGAGGATTTCCTATGTTATTATGACTGAAGAAGAAGAGTGTTCTTATCTACAAGCTAATTCAGAATTGCAGATTGATGGTTTTGACCAAGATCCTGCTATGGAGGAGGTGCAGATGACCTTAAATTCTATTGCAGGAGATGGTGGAGTTACCACCATGAGAGTTGAAGGAAAACTGGGTGATAAGACTATCCAAATCCTAATTGATTCAGGAAGCATGCTGAGTTTCATAAGGGAAGCAACGGCTAAATCTCTAGGGTGTAAGGTTGAACCTATCAGACCCATCATAGTCAGAGTTGCTAATGGAAATCGAATGATCAGCTCTACTAGAGTGCGTGAACTAAGTTGGACTATGCAGCATCACCAATTCATCTATTCTCCTAGAGTACTTACCACTGAGGGATGTGATCTCATTCTAGGAGGAGATTGGCTGAAATCATGTACTCCTATAGAATTGGACTATGCAAAAATGACTTTTACTATCAACTGTTTTGGAAAGAGAGTCACAATACAAGCTAAAACTGATGAGGAACAGTGCCATCTCATCTCTGGTCACTCATTATATAAAATGATGCACCAGTTCCCAACAAAAGTGGAAGAAGTGTATTGGGTAAAAATCAAAGATTCACACTCTTAGGACAATCCAAGGCTGAAAAACCTGTTAAGAGAGTTTCAGGATGTGTTTGATGAGCCTAAAGACTTGCCACCAGGAAGAAACATTGAACACCAGATTCACCTCAACTCTGGTAGTTCACCTAAACACCAATTTCCCTACAGAGTTTCACATGATCAAAAAAATGAGATTGAAAAAATTGTTAGTGAACTGTTGGGATCAGGACAGATATTGTAACACCCCAGATTTTTAATTAAGATTTAGAGGATTCTTAATGATAATTAAGAAATTAAGGAATAAAATTAATTAAGGTTAATTGAGGTCAGATGTCAGTCACGACTTTAAGGGTCAGTTTTCGTGAAAATCATCTTTTCAGAAAATTTGATCTTAATTCTTTTATGGCCATTCGTGGTCTCGTTAGAAAGGTTTTGACTCAAGGAGTATGCCGGTGTTTTCAGATTTTAATTCTGAAGTCAATTGAGTTCCCGGTGATGAAAAGCGTATTTAAAAGATGAATGAATAGTAACTTTTGCGTGCGTTCGTATTTTGAGAAATTTACGAAATCCTCCTCGTTGATCCGAGTCTAGTTCTGTCAAGTCCCTCTTATGGGAAATGACTCAAGGATTCCGTTGGCGTTCACGGATTACCATTCTGAGATCAATCGAACGCTCGGGAATAAAATCTGTCAGTCTGAGTGAATAGTAAAAAGTAATTCCAAAAAGGGAATCTTTGCTCGTCTTTCTTCAGACGACCCCGTCTTTTTCACGAATCAAGTTGGTTCACTAGTATTCGAGCCAACGAGTCTCCCGGTATTTTTAGATTTCGTGTTTAAGGTCATTTGGACCTCGACATCGAATAAAGCAGCTTTTAACCGAACTCGGGGTAACTTTTGCAGTATTCTTGCACTGAAGTGGCTTCCCTTGGAAGCCAAAGCTTTTCCTATAAATACAAGGCCACCCCTTTAGCTTTCATTGCTCATTTGTCATCTATTTCACTTCTAAATCGAGAGGGTGAGAAGCTTTGAAAGCCGAGAAAGTTCTGTCGAAGTAAAAAGCGTTCTTCATGAGTGTTCTGCAAGACAACGAGCGGAGTGGCATGGAAGGGATGCGGTGAGGGAATGTGCTAGGGGCGCCATTGGGTTGTAGCGGGCGGCTCTGCCGCCGTTGCAGCTCGACGAGACGCCAAGCTAACCACCTTCCTTCGACGCACCTAACCCCGTCCATTCTTGTTCGTCGGTCTCGATCTCTATTTCTTTTTCCGTCTTTAAATTCCGCATTTACTTTCCATTCTTCGCGTTCTTCATTATTGCTCGTTTACCTTCCGTCTAAGTTATATTTCAGTTTTTATTGAAGTTCCAAGTTAATAACGTTTACGTTATATTCCTCGCTTTATTCCTGTCGTTATTATTCTTGAGATTAGCCCCGTTTATTTCGTTTAAATTCCGTTCAAGCTATATTTAGAGATTTTGTCGTTATTCTAAATATTTAAAGAGGATTATCATGTTTATACCGTTGTAATGCCAAAATTCTTTTTAAAGTGAAAAAGCATGTTATTGCATGTTAAATTCAAGTACGTCGTTTTTATAAAAATCCGGGTTAATTGTTCTTCATGTTCGTCGAAGAAATCAACGAACACGAAGAACAGTTGAAGAACACGTTGAAGAAACCCAGTTGAAGAGAGAGAAAGAAAAGGAGCCCCGCGGGGGGGGTGCGCCGCCGCGCCACACCCCCCTCGGCCGCGCCTTGCCCACCGGGGGCGGGGAGCCCGCCGGGGCAAGGCAGCCCCGCGGCGGCAGGGAGCCCGCCAGGGTAGGTGGCCCGCGGCGGGGGGGAGCCCGCCGGCGCCCATGTGCGCCGCGGCGGCCCCCCCTTCTCCGTGTTGTTTTTCGGCCGTTCTTATCGGCTATTTTCGTACCATCTTCTCGAGCTTTTCAAGTTTTTCAAGTCATGTTATTTCCAAGTTAGTTTCAAGTTAAATTTTAGAGAATAAATCAAGGTATTCTCAATTTATTTCGAGTAATCTATTCAAGTTATTCTTTGTCTAAAAATTGAGAAATCATGTTGAGATGTTCTTTAAATAAATTCTTTTCGAAATTTATAAAGTCGTAAAGTCGTGCAATCTGTAAATAAATCTTAGATTTTAGTCTTCGAGTGAAATATCATTATTTCTCACTTTAGATAGTCGACTTCTTCGAAGAAGGTCGCTAAGTCGATGATTCGACTTTTGTAGGAGGAAGTGAGCCTCATAGGAAATCGGAGAAGGATCTTCAGCTCGTTGCTCCACCTTCTGCCCAGTAATCAAGGTGGGTAAATCTATACTCATCTAAAGTTTAAGCTAATAAGCTCTAGAAGCATGTAGGGCAAATGAAATATCCAATAAAGCATTTTTGCTCTGCCTGATCGATCTCTGTACAAGGAAAGGAAAGAAATAAAAGAAGTTATATGCATGATTATGTTGAATTGTTATTTGAGTTAGACAAAGTAAAGGAAGTCAGTATAAGTTAAGTGAGCTCTCAAGTATGTTTAGATATGCAAGAATTGTTTATTTACAATTTATGCTAGCATGAGGTGTTTAGAATTGCTTTATTTGCAATCGATGTTTATCCGCGTTCATTTCCTCATATTTGAATGCTTATGCTTTGTTAAAGCTCGTATAGTTAAGGATTAAGAATTGCCTTGTTAGGGTAGCTTTAACCCTTTGTAGGCCGAGATCATGCAGTAATAAGGTATTAGCATTAGACATAGTTCTAAGCTTGGTATTGCTAGCAAGAATAGGGAGAGAAGGAACTTAGCTTTCACTTAAGCAGGATTCGAGCTCAGAATTATTAAGGTAGTCATTGCTGGGTTTTTCCCTCGCAAACTTGTTTGGATATTTGAGGTAACCCCTCTTCTATCCCAAGGCATGCCTAAGGGTACAGTTGACATCAGGTTTGAGCCAAGGTTGGGCCCAAAAGAAAAGAAAAGGTTTTGCGGATATGGAGAGGGCTTTTGCGTTTTGCTCTCCATATACCGCCAGTTCATTGTTGGATATTTCTCAAGTTATTAAAGAAGCTTTCATTAAAAACCCACTGAGTACATTAGTGCCCACGCCCTCTTTTTCAAATGTTTTCAGGTTGAGATGCCGAGGATGATGGTGGCTGTGGATGTGGGTTGGCTGCCAAGAATGTTTTGCTACTATATAAGTTTCTTTGAAATCCCATTATGTGTTCTGCTACTCTCATTAACTCTTTCTAAATTCCATTCAAAGTTCTATTATGATTATTCTAGATTCTAAGAATATTCCCAGATGATTATATATATATAAGATGCATATTAAGTTTATTTCCGCTTTCCGAGTATGTTTTCCTTTCACCTATAAAAGAGCCTATGATATTGGTGTCTGATTAGTTAGCCGTTTTATTCCGCTAAAGCATGTGTCCTTCTTAATCAAGTAAACCTGAGTATCATCAACTATCTTCAAAGCGTACCATTATTCTTAAAACTTCTTCGTTAATCTTCTGAATTTACTCGTTAAATCTCTTAATAACACCCCGTCCCCATTCGTTAATCCCTATCTCGGGACCGGGCTGTTACAGTTGGTATCAGAGCAGGCTTGCAACTCTACGGACCTATCTCTTTATTTAAGTTAAAGCTATGTGTTTATGTGCATATGAATTTCTTCATGATAAGTTACAGCAGCAACCCACAGCTCGCCATCACCCTCGTATCTTCAACAAAAATCGAGGTATGATAGTATAGAGATTTTAGATTTTGAATTCATAATTTTTGACTATTGAAAATGAAGAGATTTGAGCAAACATGCCTCTTTTATGGATAAAGGGAAAAACCTTGATAATGAAATTCCAAGTTTAAAAAAAAGTATTCGGGTAAAATGATTTCCTGAGGAAAAAGGTTTGTGAAATAAGTTCTTGATCACAAAGAAAAGTGTTTAAAAACTTATTTTTAAACATATGTCTTAACAAAAGATAAAAGTTTCGAAGAAGAGTTCTAGATTTAAAAGAAAAGATTTGATTCATTCTCGAATTTTGTTTTAAGGGAAAAGGTAAAGTTTATGATCAAAAACTTGGGCACCAAAATTTTTGTAAAAGTCAACTGCAAAAAGGATCTATGCAGCAAGATAAGTAGTCTGAATCTAAACGATAGCATGATCTCATGAGAACCATAGGTCTCCCTTTTATAATCTAGACTGATTAAGCTTCATATTTCTAGAATGGTTAAGCGTCGTTCGATTACTAGGGATAATGTGCCTCTTTTCCGCCCTGTTCAAGAAATGAATGACTTTGGAGGAACACCAGGAAAGGTATCCGACTTGGAAACATGCATCCGTATGTGTGAGCAAGCACCGGCCGCTGAGAGGCCAGCAATGTATCGCATTCTGCAAAGCACCATCACCCGTGATCCCGAGACGCATGCTGTAATTGGGAACCTGACAGAATTCTCTTCAGCCTTGATGGCTCTTTGGGAGTTAAAGTATGGCCACGTGAATGCTCTAGCCGAGCAAAAACCCTCATCCATGATGGAACCAGAACTGCTAAGGGCAACTCTGAACAGTCCCCCTGAATTTCAAGCACCATGCCCTTGTATAGAAGAAACCTTAGAAGCAAGACCCTTGATCATCCAGGACATCGAGTCTTTGTCCTCCAGAATGCACCAGTGGGCCCCTGCTTATCAACCAGTTGCCCCTCAGAAGTCTGGGACAGTGAATGCCCCATCAGTTCCCCGAAGGAAGCTTAAGGAAATTCAAGTTCAAGGTACCAGGGACAGATGAAGATGAGGAAGAAGGGGACTCAGCATATAGTTAAGCTTTAGAAGTAGGCAAATGAGGTGTTGTTGTTAGAACACCTTGCTGACCTGTTGTCCGCTTTAATCCAGATCTTATTCTGAAAATGTATTAACCAACCATTTAGATTTTGATAGCAACAGTAATTCTCCAAAAGGTAGCCCTATTTTTGGATGTAACCAAGAACCTCTTTCTTATTTATGCCAAAAGTCCTCTTATGAGGCAATTTTCCCGCTTTGCTATCCTACGTAATCTAAAGACCTTATTGAAAGGCATTTTATTTTGCTTCGTGCAAATTCAAGCGAACATCGCTAATATGTAGGATTCTTTAGAATGTCGTTGAGAAGACATCAAGTCGAAGAACGAGGCCGCAAGCAAGCAAGTCCTGAACCACAACTCAAGAGCCAAGAATGTGTTTCTCAAACACAACCTTTCCGTTCTAATAGTCTAGGAGACCCGACGGGAGTCGAGAAATTGGTTATTCTTTAGAAGTGAATTTTCGATTTTATAGTCTGATCAGAGGATGAAGAATTAGGTTGTGCTCTTTTATGAGTACGAACTTCGGGTAGGAGTCCATTCGAAGGATAATAAATTTGAGGCAGTAAGCGTAGTATGATTGGGATAATTTCAAGTACAAGTTATATCAAAAGTATAACCCAAACTGTTCATAAGGTAAGGGAGGTGGAGATCCGGAGCTAAAGATAAGGAAAGAAGACGTTGTCAACGTACGATCAAGAGTTCGACCAGTTATCTAGGCATAACCCGCATTGGTGGTTTCAGACGAGAATAAAACGTGTATAGATCAGGTCGATTGTGTATCCCTTCTAAAAGGTGAAAGTGATTCTCGTATGTCACCTTTTCCAACCAAGTATAGCTAATTAAAGGTCAACCGACTCATGCTATTGCATAGCAACCTAGTAAAGAAGAAGATGCGTGAAGATCAAGGAAAGAAAGAGAAAGAACCTGAAGAAGATTGTTAAGCAGATAGACCTAGAAGTGGTAGATTAAAAGTTTCAGTAAAGATAAGAAGTTTTGATGAGTCTATTCATTCATTCTCATATCAATTAAACCAATTACCTTTCAACAGCTTCATATTAATTGAATTTCTTCAATATCGTTTTGGACAAATTATAATCTTTTGATGCTACTTCTTTAATCATCCAGAATCAGTGATAGCATTCCCTTATTAAAACTATGCTGACGCCTTTGCAAATATTCAGTACAGTTCTCAGTTGTTAATCATCGATTGTCTCCCATACGTTTGCTACACGCAAAAACCCCTTTTGAGTTTATAAGTCCTCTGAAAAAGCAATGTTTTTAGTATAAATAAAGAGGATTATCGTGTTTATACCGTTGTAATGCCAAAATTCTTTTTAAAGTGAAAAAGCATGTTATTGCATGTTAAATTCAAGTACGTCGTTTTTATAAAAATCCGGGTTAATTGTTCTTCGTGTTCGTCGAAGAAATCAACGAACACGAAGAACAGTTGAAGAACACGTTGAAGAAACCCAGTTGAAGAGAGAGAAAGAAAAGGAGCCCCGCGGGGGGGGTGCGCCGCCGCGCCACACCTCTCTCGGCCGCGCCTTGCCCGCCGGGGACGCGGAACTTGCCGGGGTAAGGCAGCTCCGTGGCGGCAGGGAGCCCGCCGGGACAGGTGGCCCGCGGCGGGGGGGAGCCCGTCGGCGCCCATGTGCGCCGCGGCGGCCCCCGTTCTCCGTGTCTTTTTTCGGCCGTTTCTTTCTGGCTATTTTCGTACCCTCTTCTCGAGCTTTTCAAGTTTTTCAAGTCGTGTTATTTCGAAGTTATTTTCAAGTTAAATTTTAGAGAATCAATCAAGGTATTCTCAATTTATTTCGAGTAATCTATTCAAGTTATTCTTTGTCTAAAAATTGAGAAATCATGTTGAGATGTTCTTTAAATAAATTCTTTTCGAAATTTATAAAGTCGTAAAGTCGTGCAATCTGTAAATAAATCTTAGATTTTAGTCTTCGAGTAAAATATCATTATTTCTCACTTTAGATAGTCGACTTCTTCGAAGAAGGTCGCTAAGTCGATGATTCGACTTTTGTAGGAGGAAGTGAGCCTCATAGGAAATCGGAGAAGGATCTTCAGCTTGTTGCTCCACCTTCTGTCCAGTAATCGAGGTGGGTAAATCTATACTCATATAAAGTTTGAGCTAATAAGCTCTAGAAGCATGTAGGGCAAATGAAATATCCAATAAAGCATTTTTGTTCTGCCTGATCGATCTCTGTACAAGGAAAGGAAAGAAATAAAAGAAGTTATATGCATGATTATGTTGAATTGTTATTTGAGTTAGACAAAGTAAAGGAAGTCAGTATAAGTTAAGTAAGCTCTCAAGTATGTTTAGATATGCTAGAATTGTTTATTTACAATTTATGCTAGCATGAGGTGTTTAGAATTGCTTTATTTGCAATCGATGTTTATCCGCGTTCATTTTCTCATATTTGAATGCTTATGCTTTGTTAAAGCTCGTATAGTTAAGGATTAAGAATTGCCTTGTTAGGGTAGCTTTAACCCTTTGTAGGCCGAGATCATGCAGTAATAAGGTATTAGCATTAGACATAGTTCTAAGCTTGGTATTGCTAGCAAGAATAGGGAGAGAAGGAACTTAGCTTTCACTTAAGCAGGATTCGAGCTCAGAATTATTAAGGTAGTCATTGCTGGGTTTTTCCCTCGCAAACTTGTTTGGATATTTGAGGTAACCCCTCTTCTATCCCACGGCATGCCTAAGGGTACAGTTGACATCAGGGTTGAGCCAAGGTTGGGCCCAAAAGAAAAGAAAAGGTTTTGCGGATATGGAGAGGGCTTTTGCATTTTGCTCTCCATATACCGCCAGTTCATTGTTGGATATTTCTCAAGTTATTAAAGAAGCTTTCATTAAAAACCCACTGAGTACATTAGTGCTCACGCCCTCTTTTTCAAATATTTTCAGGTTGAGATGCCGAGGATGATGGTGGCTGTGGATGTGGGTTGGCTGCCAAGAATGTTTTGCTACTATATAAGTTTCTTTGAAATCCCATTATGTGTTCTGCTACTCTGATTAACTCTTTCTAAATTCCGTTAAAAGTTCTATTATGATTATTCTAGATTCTAAGAATATTTCTAGACGATTATATATATATATAAGATGCATATTAAGTTTATTTCCACTTTCCGAGTATGTTTTCCTTTCACCTATAAAAGAGCCTATGTTGTTGGTGTCTGATTAGTTAGCCATTTTATTCCGCTAAAGCATGTGTCATTCTTAATCGAGTAAACCCGAGTATCATCAACTATCTTCAAAGCGTACCATTATTCTTAAAACTTCTTCGTTAATATTCTGAATTTACTCGTTAAATCCCTTAATAACACCCCGTCCCCATTCGTTAATCCCTATCTCGGGACCGGGCTGTTACAGATATAGCCTAGCAGGAGCCCTTTTGCTTCACCGGTCCTTTTAGTGAAGAAAAAAGATGGTACTTGGAGGATGTGCGTGGATTATAGGTATTTGAATAGTCTTACTATTAAACACGAGTATCCCATACATGTTATTGATGAGTTATTGGATGAGTTGCATGGTGCTAAGTACTTTTCCAAGATAGACTTAAGGTCGGGTTACTTTCAGATTCTTATGTCGAAAAAACATAGATATTTAACTGCTTTCAGGACACACAATGGGCACTATGAATTTTTGGTAATGCCTTTTAGGTTGTGTAATGCGCCGGCAACCTTTCAATCACTGATGAATGAAGTTTTCAGGAATCATCTAAGGAAGACAGTATTAGTGTTTTTTGATGATATATTGGTCTACAGCAAGACTTGGGAAGATCATTTGATCAACCTAAGGGAGGTTTTACAAATATTGAAGGATAATCAGTTATATGCCAAAAGAAGCAAATGTCAGTTTGGAAAAGAACAGATAGAGTACTTAGGACACATCATATCACATGATGGTGTCTCGACAGATCCTGATAAGATTTCCAGCATGGTTCAATGGCCAACCCCAACCACTTTGAAACAACTACGGGGGTTCCTAGGCCTCACAGGTTACTATAGAAAATTTGTTCAAGGATATGGGATAATCAGTAGGCCTCTAACAGCACTACTCAAAAAGGGAGCATTTATTTGGACAAGGGAAGCTGAACAAACTTTTAACCAATTGAAAATAGCAATGGTTACAGCTCCAGTTCTTGCTATGCCATATTTTACCAAATCATTTACACTAGAGATTGATGCTAGTGGAACAGGAATTGGAGCCGTATTGATGCAAGACGGCAGACCAATAGCTTACATGAGTAAAGTGCTTGGCCTAAAGAACCGGTCTCTTTCCATCTATGAGAGAGAATTTTTAGCAGTGTTGATGGTAATACAAAAATGGAGAAACTATCTACAGGGACATCACTTCATTATTAAGACTGGTCAACAAGCCCTGAAGCACTTGCTAGATCAAAAGATAATGACCCCAGTTCAACAAAAATGGATCATAAAACTCCTTGGTTTGAACTATGACATTCATTACAAAAAAAGGGGTTGAAAATAAAGTGGCAGATGCGCTTTCAAGAAATCATTCTGGAGCAGACAGTTGTGATGCTATCACCACAGCTACTCTTATGTGGACACAACAGGTGATTGCAAGTTATCAAAAGGACAAGTTTTTCACTAGTGTATTGGAAGGAAAGGTTCTGGATTCAGCATCATATCCACAGTTTGAACTGATCGGGGACTTCCTCAGGTACAAGGGCAGAGTTGTTATTGGAAATGATCCTGCACTAAGGCAATTGATCCTAACCACACTACATAACTCAGCTTATGGAGGGCATTCAGGAGTCCTAGGCACTTATGAGAGAGTCAAGAGGTTATTTTACTGGCCCAAATTGAAGAGTGACATTATTACTTAGGTGAAGTCTTGCGATGTGTGTAGTAGGAATAAATCTGATGGGGGAGGATACCCAGGCTTGCTGCAACCTCTCCCTATTCCTGAGGGTGCCTGGACACACATTTCGATGGATTTTATTGAAGGATTACCAAAGTCTATGGGAAAAGATGTCATCTTAGTGATTATAGACCGATTCACTAAGTATGGGCACTTTCTCCCATTATCACATCCATTCACTGCTACAACAGTTGCACAAGTGTTTTTGGATCATATCTATAAACTTCACGGGCAACCTCTCAGCATTGTTACTGATCGGGACAAATTTTTCACCAGCTCCTTTTGGAAAGAGCTGTTCAAGTTATTGGGCACTAATCTCGACATGACTTCATCCTATCACCCCCAGTCCGATGGCCAAACCGAACGTCTAAACCAATGCCTAGAGAATTATCTACGTTGCATGGCACACCAGAATCCCAGGCAATGGCTTAAGTGATTATCTCTAACTGAGCACTGGTATAACACTAATTATCATACCAGTCTCAAGGTCACACCTTTTCAGGCCCTGTATGGCTATCCACCACCTCAGTTCTCTCTCGACACATACCTTACAACTCCAAATGCAGAGGTCAAGGATTTCTTACGCCAACGACAAAAAATTACTCAAGCAATCCGGGAAAATCTCAGGGAAGCTCAGCATAGGATGAAAATTTTTGCAGATAGAAAAAGGGTAGATCGAAGTTTTGAAGTAGGGGAGAGGGTGTATCTACGACTTCAACCTTATCGTCAAAATTCTGTCTACCTATGAAGGAATCTGAAACTCACCCCTAAATACTATGGACCATATGAAATTACAGAGAAGATAGGAGCAGTGGCTTACCGATTAAAACTATCAGAGGGCTCTCGAATCCATCCAGTGTTCCATGTATCGTTGTTGAAGAAAATAATCAGCCCTTCCTTAGAACCCGCTGCCGAGCTCCCTATCTCTGATAAAGATGGTAACTTTCTGGTCATCCCTCACTCTGTTTTCGGAGAGCGCATTGTTCATCATGGTGCAGGGGATGTTTTTTCAATTTTTTTTAAATCTTCATTTTATATAGAGCTCATTGCATAATCCCACGCGTTAGCGTTGGATGAATGCATTAAGCGAGACGTCAAATACAAAAATTAAATTAATTCAATTCAATTTTGGAGTTCACTAATTTCATTTTAGGGATATATTTATTTCAAAAAAAATTAAATTAATTCAAAAAATTAAATATATATTTATAAAAAATGAAAAAAATTAAAAAGTGGAAAAAATTAAAAAAAAAAAAGAAAAAGAAAAATGGGACGGAGATGGGTGGGGAGGGGAGAGGGACCGCTAAAAATGAAAATAAAATAAAAAGAAGGGAGATGGACCAACTCATAGGTAAAATAGAGATCCGTTAGACGGTCTCACACAAGTATGTCTCAAAAATAATATGTCCCAAGTTCCCCAACTCAAAAAAATAAAATTTCACCAAAGTTTTAGGATCATAAAGCCTTGATAATTCCATTTATTTTGTATTTTTAGGGGCATTTTGTTCGTTATAAATGTCTTTTTTAGTCTGTTTTGAGTAAAAAAGAACTAGGTTGAGGTCAAAGGGCATTTCGGAGGTCGAGTCTGGTAAAAGAGACATTTTATGCTCAATTATTCATGATTATCTCGTCGCCATAAACCGCATTCAGAGGCACATGAACTTCTTTAGCATTCATCCTACATTCGGGAGGCAGAATGGGCATATCAGAGATGGATAAAGCTGACTGTATGATGCCGTGCCCACATTGCTCGTGCAGACTCGACCACATGCCAGTATGAGACACATGCAAGAATCCCGGGATTCAGTTGAAGGAAGAGAAGAGGCGCGAAGGATAGCTACAAATCTGAAGAGGAGTTGGTATCAAGATGGACTCTTGGAAGACGTTGAAATTAAGAGATAAACTCAATCCCTAAGAAATAAGGATTTGATCAAGATGATGCTTATCCAGCAGATTGAGATGGGCACGCCTGATTAGGAACCCAGTGAAGACCCTCACCTGTGGGGGAGACTCAAAATCGAAAATGTAACTATTTAAGATACTTTGTTTTCTGAAAATACACAGTTAGGAAGTTGGAAACTCTGCTGCAATTTTACTTTTAGCATTTTATATTTCGTACGCTGCTCGGGCAGCAAGAAACAATTCCATTAGGCCTCAAGCCTTTGGAACTTAGGACATGTTTATGATGAAAGACTATAAAGTTGATCATGATACACATATTATGTATTATCACAACATGAGTGCTATCAATATATAAAGAATCCAGTTCAACACTCAAGGACAAAACATATTGATATCAGACATCATTACATTAGAGAGTTGGTTGAAGAAAAAGTGTAAAGAATTGAACATGTGAAGACAGAACATCAACTGTTGATCTGTTCACTAAAGGATTGAGTGTTGCTCGATTTGAGAAACTGATAGCATCTCTTGATGTTTGCTTGATTCAGTAAATCAAGATAAGGGGTATGAGTGCGTTTATTTCATACTCATCGGGCACGAACCATTCCTGCAAAAAGGGTATGAACATTCTTATAAATGTCCATTAGCATGTACATGAACAATTTTTAAATTTCTATGTACATCTTTGTCAATGGCTAGTTTTGACTCCAAAACGTTATCTCTGATTTTTCGGGATATTCCTCCAAATCTTCAGTCTAACGGATACCTGAGATTACTTCTTGAACAAAGTACTCTCTTATATATACGTATAGTCATTTAGAGATGATCATAGTTTTCTTAAAAAATCTGAAACCAAGTTATTCTTAATCACTTTCTCAGATATCTCACTTTCTTTGCCATTGTTCTTTGTTCCTTCAAAAATCTATTCATATTCTTTTTCAATGGCACCCAAAAGAAGGCTTGTCTATCCCAAAAAAGTTGTCAAACCCAGAATGAGGTATGGGAAGGTGACATATTCAAAGCCTCAAGATTAGTTCTATGAGGAAGTTAAATTCGACAGTCAAGTTTGTGGTGCATCGACTTACAAAAAGCTAATTTAAAGAGAACTTCATGATGAGTCATCTAGAGTTGATTGAGAAATACCATGAAGAAGGAGAAGGAGATGAAGAGGAAGAAGAACCAGAAGCAACATGTTCTGCAAAGACGAAAAAAACTCAGAGTCTTTCTCTACAAGATCTGTTGAAGTAGACCATGAGTTCTTACAATGTGAGTAAGAAGGCTACAGTGAAAAAGGCAAGAACAAAGGGGTCAGCTGTCAAGAAACCAAATATGACTGTTGTTCCTCAAGTAAAGAAGATCATCACAGCACCTGCTACACAAACCCTTGGAAAAGAGAAGGGTCCTACTGCTTATGAACCAGTTGTTCCTGAGGATGTACATGTACAAGAGGAGGTACATGTTGTCGAGAAGTCTGCTATAGAAGAGAGAATTTCTCCAGAAAAGAAATGAGAAGTTTCAGGGGAAGATAATATTCCTCTGATTGAAAAGTACAAGGTTATAGTTGCGAATAAAGGAAAGAAGAAGGTGATCAAGAGACCTTTAGTTGCTGCTCCAGAAGAAGAAGAAGAAGAAGAAGAAGAAGCTGGAAGTTCTTTTTCAGAATCGGCTAAGAAAATCCCAGTTCCACCACAAGAAAAGCTTCTAGCAAGTGCCAAATATGAGATTGATCCATTTTTCAGCCAGATCATTTGTTAGGAAGAAGACTCATCGAAAGAACTCTTCAACTAAAGCTGTTAAGATTATTCCCAGGACATCTGTCACCTGAAGCAGAGCATGTCTACTCCACTATCTTCTATTCCATCATAGAAGAGATAGAAAACTGAAACCAGTGCTAGCCCATCAAAGAAAGCCAAGAAGACTGAAGAAAAAGAAGCTGCAAGTTCTTCTTCAGAATCAGCTAAGAAAATCCCAGTTCCACCATAAGAAAAGCTTCTAGCAAGTGCCAAATATGAGATTGATCCATTTTTCAGCTAGATCACTTGTTAGGAAGAAGACTCATCGAAAGAAGTCTTCAACTGAAGTTGTCAAGATTATTCCCAGAACATATGTCACCTGAAGCAGAGCATGTGCTACTCTACCATCTTCTGTTCCATCATAGAAGAGAAAGAAAGCTGAAACCAGTGCTGGCCCATCAAAGAAGGCCAAGAAGACTATTCGTACCAAAGATGTACCTGAGAATGTTCACTCAGAATTAAGTGAACATAAAGCTGATCACCACAAACAGATCATTCATCTATCAAGTATCTCTAAACATGCTCTCTTTAGATCAACAAAGCATACTGAGTTATGGGGTAAGGTGAAGAAGAGGTCGTTAATTGCTGAAAAGAAGTTGATAAGGATACCTTGTTAGCCACTGGTATCTATTCACTGTTGGAGAATGTGGGATTGTTAGAAACAGTACATAGAGTGCATGAATTTGTTCATTTGGTTATGTCTGAGTTTTATTGTAATTTGACTAAAGATGTGGATGATCCTGATCTGAGATTTTCACTAAGTGTTTGTGAGAGGTGAAATGTTGGAATTCTCTCCAGAATTCATCAATGAGTTTTTGGACTGCACTATCGAGGGAGAGTTGGAAGAGGTAGATGATTGGGGGATGGTTGCAATAGAACCGGCCTAGGGTGTCTATTCCAAGTGGCCCCTCTAATTCTCAAACCACTCATACTTTAAAATTAAATCAAAAATATATTGCACTATTTTGCATTATGATCCACAATTGGATGCTAACAAAGCACATGGTAACTGTCACACAAGCTTAATGAAGGTTTCTGTTTCACATTAGAACAAGAAAAAAGTTCAATTATGGTGAGTTTGTGCTTAGGAAGTTGGTCAATGGAGCTGAATCCATTATTGTGAAAGGCCTAGTGTGCTATCATTCACTCATCTATGGGATCATCGAGCGTCAGAAGAAAAATGTCTCTACCAAGATAGACAGAGTGATGCCTCCGAAGAAGCCTTCGATCATCAATGTTGCTCCTGATATTGATGATCATCATTTGCACATACAATTCAAGAAGTTCATTGCATCATAGAATAGTGCTGATGCAACTTCTGTAAAGTCTTCAAAGAAGCAATTAGTGCTCAAAATTTTGGTGAACAGTCTGGAGTTTCATGCTCGAATGATTTCTGAGTATATCTTTGAGAAGATGAATATTCAAGCTTTGATAGTTGAGCTTTCATTAGGAGACGAGTTTTCCACTTCAACGGCTGATTTTTTGAACATGTTCATAACTTGCACAAGCTTGCAAGTACTGCTGCCACTGCAACTCAAGAGAAATCTCCATAGACTAATCCTAAGAGTAACAAGAAGGAGCTTGTTGAAGAAAAATTTGATGATGATCATTAAGAGGATGGAGAAGCTACAAAAGAAGAAGATGATGCAAAAAAGGAGGCTGAAGATTGGGAAGATGATGCAAATGAGGAAGGAGGGTCTGAAGAAGAAGAAGAAGAAGAGCAAGAAGTATCTAACAAACCTGAATAGTTATTCTTTTACTCATTTGTCTTTCTTGGTGGCAATTAGGGGGTAATGTTTATAATCAAAATTTTCTTACCTTTGAATTTTGATGCACTATTTTTTATGCACTTAACTACAACTAACACATATCAATACAATAAAGCTAACAGATCGAGTATCATATCCACATGGACTGTAATCATAATTAACATTAAGTACTAACCTAACATATTTCTATTATCTAGGCTACCTAATTTTTAGTTGAATTAATCCTAGGCAAATAACCAAAACTAAATTACTAAACTCAATTATCAAATCAAATGCAAATTAAATAAGGCTAAAAATATTAACTATCAAATAACGAAACTAATTAATCCTAGGGAATGCAAACACATGAATTCATTATATATTAATATAATTTCATTAATTTTCAATTTAATCCAAGTATCGGTGGAGGATCAGAATTCTAATTTTCTATCTCTGTCAGGTCTCAAGGTAAAAGTAGATTAACAATTTATCTATTACTTTCATCTCTAGATTAATTGTTAACTCCCAATAGATCAACAGATTTAAAATCTCCTATAGATCACAAGTACGTGTATCAAATCATTCAATTTAATCTCACTAATTAATTATCTCCGTCAGGACTCAAATTAATTAGCTAGCATATAATGACTATGACATTAATCATGCATGAGAAATCTAAACTTGAATGTTTGAACACAATAATCGAAAGGATAATTGATGAAGAATTAAATTAATACATAATTTCATACATGCTACAAACCCTAAAATTAATTAGAAGAACTACTCACACATAATGGAATCTAAGATAAATGAAGAAATAAAGAAATTAAAAGACATAATTAAAATTACATAATATTAAAAGAGTCATAGTTGAATTATGTAAAAAAATTTCATCTTGAATCTTCATGTCTTGTCGCTATGGAATGTAAATTAAAACTGAAAAATAATGAAAATGAAGTATGTAGAAGGTGCAAAAAATCATCCAATAATCATTCTTTTATATCATGGAGGAGTTTGAGTAGGGTTAGGACTCGTATAAGGAAAGAAAGAGAAAATCCGTCAAACACGCTTCAGTGCACGAGCCGTGCGCTCAGCAAATACCAGCGCACGGGCCGTGCGCGAGTCCCTGGACGAGTCTGGTGGAAAGGGGCACACGGGTCATGCGCTCGGAAATCATAACCGCACGGGCCGTGTGCGAACTTCTGACACCCGACACTCTTCATCGTTTTGCTCCGTTCTCGCTCATTTTTTATCTCATTGGCCTGGATCAAGTTGCAGAATGACTCCAACTCGATCCTCTATCTTTCTAGCTTATCTCTCAATTGAATTAGATTCCAACAGTATCCCTTTTATAGCTCAAAATTCTACACATAGAGCAAAAATATGAAATTGCACAAGAAAATGTGAAACTATGACTAAACACCAACATTTGCATGCATTAACCATTAAATATCATCCAAATAAACACCAAAATGCATACAAAAGTCATGTTTATCAAATTTCTGTAATATCAATACTTCGATATTATATTCTCTTCTGAATAGATGTTTTTATGATTCTTAAGTCTGCTAAAAAATTACACTGCTGGTGAAAAGAAAATGATAAAAATTTGAAGACAGTAGAGTAGGACTATGCTGATAAAAATGTGAAAAACAGCAGAATCATGATGTTCACATGAACATTCAAGAATGTTTTGGAGTACATGATTCTTCAGTTGAAGTTTGTGTTCTTCAAAAACATGGAGCTGATTTGCCAACAAATAAAGACAAATGGAGAGATTGTTAGTGTCATCGTTTAGCACTAAGTGTTTTTAGATTATCATGATCCTTATGGCAAATCAAGAACACAAAGTTTTGGTTTTTCAAGTATTAAAGACCATGTTCTGGACATGATAACAAGAACATTCCGCTGCCAGTCAGATTGAAGATCGAAGAATGTACTTGATTATGTTATGTACATGATCATGTACTCAGTTGTCCAGAAAGTTTCCAAGAGACGTGCCAAGCTGATTTCAAATAGATGAAATTTCTTATTGAAGATGGACGTTTCAAAATAGAAGATGTCTTGTTCAAAATGAAGATCAAGATGGAAGAATGCGAGTTCTATTCAAAAAAGACTTCTAAACTAAGGTAGTCCGAT
The DNA here is from genome assembly GCA_026008535.1 of Perilla frutescens. Taxonomy (NCBI): domain Eukaryota; kingdom Viridiplantae; phylum Streptophyta; class Magnoliopsida; order Lamiales; family Lamiaceae; genus Perilla; species Perilla frutescens. The sequence goes on from BRKX01000010.1 coordinate 49,096,070, forward strand.
TCAAACTTGGAATGTTTCTTTATTAGAGTTTGATTCAATTTAGAACTTTCTGATTACCTTGTTTAGGCTATACTTTGTTATTATAAGTAGCCTGGGAATCAGACTAGTTAGGAGTTGAGGATTTCTCATATGCACAAGATTTAGAGAGTCTAAAAAGACTTCAAGTTTGAAGCATTTAGCATATGGTTTAGACTAGGTTTGATCCTTGTGATCATTATGTGTCTAGTCAGTGTTTGAATTCTTTCACACACTATTTCAAAGGAGTCTCGGGAGAGATTTCCCGTGAGAACTAGAGGGAGTCTAGGTTGTGAGGGGATCTCACAATTCAATCCATCGAAAGAGATTGTAGTGGGTAGGAAAGGGGTCGAGTGACGGAAGGTCTTCGTGTAATAGCCTTTGTAACCTTATAACAATTAACTTTTTCAAAATTTTTACAAATCTAACATCCGATCAATTTTTCAATCCCGAAAATCTCACATGGCACGCCGAATGTTTTCATGGAATTTTCGATCTGATAAAAAATCACAAGGAATTTTTCATAATTCACATCAATTAATTATGGTTTTTTTAAACCCAGTGGAGTGGAATGTGAAAAAATTCACATAATTTTACTATTTGCACTACACTATTACTCTTTGCATCATTAATTATTTTAATTTTTTTAATTAATTGTAAATTTATTTAAACATAAAATAATAATAAATGAATGAAAAATGAAAAAAAAGGGAAAAAGAGAAAAAAAGTAGCAAACGGAAGACGAAAAGCGACTCCAGACCCTGCATCGTCTTCTCCGGCAAACTGCACCCAGTGCTGAGATGAAAATGACTCCCGACTCCGGCGTGGCTCCCTCTCCACCGTCGACGCCACCACTGCCACCACTTCTGCAGATTTCCCCAAATTCGCCGTTGCTGCAACACTTTGATCAATTTTCGAAAAAAAAAAGAGAGCTTTTTAAACAAATTTACAAATCAATTAATCAAGTTTGAAAACAAATTTTCGAATCTATTAATCAAATTTGAAAAACCAATTTCGAAAAAGTTCAAACAATTTAGTTCGAACAGTAAAGGCAACGGTTGTTTTTTTTTCCTTTGAGATTTCTAGATTTGATTTCACCTTGTGTATCCTGCAAGTTAGCAAGAAGAAACCACAACATTGAGTCAGGAGTCGTCTTGGTCGAGTGTGAGCGCAAGTTGTCGTTGACGGTAGGCTGATGTTTGCCGTAGTAGCTTGTGACGACGGGTCTTCTCTATTTTGTTTTGCTAACTTTTTTTTTAATAATTAAATGATGTTTTAGGGTAAAGGGTAAAAATAACTTATTATGTAATGTAAAAAATAAAATATATAGTTTGAAAAGTAGGTGTGGTCCAAAGATTAATATTTATAGCGCAAATAGTAACTCCCTTTTTTAATTGGAACAAAAATTCCACACATGCATCCCGCATACAAAAAATTGATCTGAGATTAAATTTGCAAAACCTTTGAAAAAGCAAACACTATTTTGTTAATAGTTTCATTTGAACTATTTTTAAAAAAGAACTCAAAATGCAAATATCCAAATTCAAGAAAATATATCAACCTAAGTACAGAATTTCCATGGGAGAGAAAAAAATGAAGCAAACTAAAATTCATTGAACAAATAAAGATACCTATTGTCATTTACTTTAAATTAAAAACATAGAAATTACACTAGTACTGATTGCTCACACTGCACTGAAACAATTAAGAAATGATGGTGATAGAATCAACGAATATACAATATCCTTCAATCTGTTAGTAAAGATGCTGGAGTAGAGTTCATGGAGAAGAAGTCGTGCCAACGAGACTGGTAGACTGTTCACCCAAACATCAAACAACGGTCATTATGGTTACAAGAATCACATATTCAAACTTCTATAAACCCCCCACAATGATATACCAGAGTCGAACTATTAGATAACCCACAACGATATTCTTACCACGTGTATTACCTCAATGCAATCTGTTGCTCGTCTAAGTAGGAAATTAGAAGATCAACCAAACCTCGTTATCAGTTTGGTAACTGTACTGGACATTCAGCTGGATCTAACCCGGAGCGCCACTGTGAAGACTACTTTTGAACTTTTGATTTCTTAGATTTGCTCTTTTCCTGCATCTTCTTCTTCTTTGCTTCAGCGGTAATCCATGAATATTCAGAAGGAATTGCAAATGGATCTTGAATATTCTCAATCCTGCTGCTAGAGCCACCAGTAGAAGAGCCGGGTCGTTGATAAGGAGATTTTATCCACTGGAACCAAGATGAACTTGAAGATTGAACCATAGCAGGGCTCTCTCTGCCAACACCAGTTGGACTGGAAGGGGGAGTTGAAAACTCATCTAATGGCTGCAACTCCTCGAATTTTGTAAATGTTACTATCACTCTTATAGTGGGAACCACAGGAATGGCAACCTGAAGAAAGCAGAAATTATCAATAAGAACATGATAGAGGATTAATGGTACCAAATGCTCGCCAAGCTGGCCTCTAGAACTGAACAGATGAAAAATAAAGGCAAATCGTTTTATACACTGTTACTTGTAGTTGTAGGGAATCCCCCCCCCCCCCCCCATTTAAACTATATCTATACCTATATAAAAAGTGTGGATGTTTCTTACAAAATATGATTGCCTATTATGTCCACAATTTGCACTTAATTTAAGGGTAAAAAAGTAATATAATATATTACAATTAGTCTAAAAGGGGCATTTATACCTTATTTTTATGCATAGACATAGCAATACCATACATCGGTCTTTTATTGCAAGGGATTCTAGTTTAAATAAATATATAATGCAAGGCATGTTAATTTCATAAAATGCAGGAAGTTTCATCAGCATGCCTAACTCCTCCCCATCTTTATAAGCAAAGAATCAAAGGAAAGGATTCATGTTCTGAAGATATGTGTGCCACAGCAAAAAAAAAAAAAATCTATATCACATGTCACCACTCATATCTGACCAAATCCAGTATCTGCAAAATAAGAGCTTCAATAATATTAGGTAGAAGTTGCCAGGCTTTTTCATGGGGAACTTTGGTTCCAATTATGTCAGAAACCAACCCTGTAACCCTGTCTTACAGTTATCATATGTTATACGCATTCTAAACTGTTATGTTACAGACAATTAGATTTTGTGCAATTTCGTCAATAGAGTCACAGGAGAGAAATGTTCAAAACATACTGATATTTATCACGTTCATAATAATAGCATCTCCCCAGTAGTCGGTAACCTCTTAACTAAGGCTTCAAATTAAAATGATATTGATGGAACAACAAACACATAACTAAACAGAAGGCTATGTATGCTGACAACACTCTTCTAAACCTGCCAACTTCACTGATTAATTATACAATGCCTCAGTGCAGAATATGATCAGAATCAGTTGAGGAAAGAGCCAGTGGAAGAATCATACCTTTACAGGGAAGGTCCCCTTTGGTAGTTTGGTAGTGAATAGCTCCCTTAACCGACGTATAGCTTTCACTTTGTTAGCTAAAATGTCAAGCAGTGGCAGGAGTTCTTCTGTTCGCAATGGAAAATCTGGAGACAACCAAAGAACCGGCCTTAAACCTTTTTTATACTCATTCTCCCGACTTCCATCCTTTCTTCGATTTCCACTATCAATACTTGTTGATGAAGCAGCTTTAGTGTCTTTTCCTCTCCGATGCTCATCCCGTTTCACAACCACCTCGACAGAGTGCCTACCTGGCCTATTTTGACTTCTAGGAGAGTCCTCTAGAAAATCACTAACTTTTTCTTCCACGCACAAAGAGCTTCTTGGTGGAACAACTTTTTTCTCATTGTCTTGCTTATTTTCTTTCCTCCTCCATCCATTGAACCATCCTTTCTTTTCTTGCTTAGCATCTCCATTCCTACAACCATCTATTTCCTCAATGGAAACATCCCTATGGTCATAACAACTATGACGGTGTGGAATGATGCCATCACCATTTTCATTGTTCACATCTGATGAGTCCATCTTAAGAGCAACCTCAAGTTGCCTTCTTTCTTCCTCTGTCAAGACATCTTCAAGCTCATTCTCAGTTTCATTCTCATTGCAGGAGTTGAAGAATTCATCATCCGTCATGGCCCCTGGCACCTTCCTTGATTTAATACTAACAACCACATTGTGCATATCATACACTTTAGCTTTCCAGGTACCCACCATTTCTGTTTTCTCCAGTCTCCTCCATGTTGTTTGAGGTAAAAGAACTGCTTGAGTCACATCAATTCCAGGCCTGAATATATTGGTCTGAGACATTGCAGTAACTTCCTGCTGTACTTCCGCCTCGGTTGCTGGAGCACCAGCACCATCCAAAGCATTCATTACCTCTTTGTCTTTGTGCGAAATCATGCATAGTGAACCTGGAGGAACTTGACCATCCTCTGAGCCATCACCAAGAAATAGAACACTCTGATCAGAACGTTGTATTCTGAAACCATCAAAGCCAGCCAAAGTCATATCTGCCCTCAAATTTGCGCCCCTCTTCCAAATCTTGTAAGTATCAGAAGGGGCAATTCTTGATATGAAAGGGATAACTGAGCTCTCAAAATGAAATGTGATTTCCATATAAAAATCTCTCATCCTTCTCATTGTCGCGATTAACCTTGGCAACCTTCTGCACCATTTTGCCCAAGCCAGAGGCTGGTAATGCCTAACTATAATTTTTGCAAGCCCTTCTTCTCTATTACAGATTGCCTCCTGTAATGCACTCCAACCATGCTCATTCTGCAAGCTCCAATCTGCCCCGGCAAGCATAAGCATCTCTGTCGCAGTCTCATCGCCATATTTAACAGCCAAATGAAGTGGAGTTTCTCGGTTAGGGACATCACGTCGATCAATTACAGCAGCTATGGCGTCAGCCTTAGCTTCTTCTGCAAGTGAAACTGATTCTGTATGGATCTCAGATGGGTCAGAAAGCCGGGGAAGGCCTGCAATAATTCTCCTGAGACCAGCATAATCCTTCAAAATTATGGCCTTATGGACAGGACTATGTTCATATTTGGATATATCAATAGCCGACATGCCTCGGGGTGAATTGGATCAAAGTATGCTATGCTACTAGCAAAGCCAATTCAATCATCCAAGTTCCACTGTCCAATACAATCAAATGCACCTCCGTCCGTTGAAGAATAAAGCTGCTGTGAAGCAACCAAATAACTCTTGAACCACTAACGACAACAAACAGAAATAGTGCATATTTTATTAGTTAAAAATTATAGATTCCAGCAAGACATCCCAAAAAAATAACTCAAAGACTACAATCAGATGATAGACAAGCAGCTGGAATGACTCTATAATAATTTACATACAATTTAAATGCAGATGTTTGAAGGACTCCTAAGTTAAAAAACTTCAAAAGGGTCAAAATCTATCACCCTTTTTTTTTTTGCTAGCAACAAAATTGGTGCCAACAAAGTTCCCTCAGTTATTGTGACCCACTTATGAAGTCAGGCAGTTGCCTGGTCTTCCGCCGTTATCAAATAAGCAAACATATTGAAAGGTTAAATAGCAATGAGCAAAATTCACTCATCCACTCCATAGCACAAAAATGAAAAGGGAAAAAAGAAATGCAAATGTATCAATGCAAAATTAGGGCATCCATGAAAGAGAAGAAAGTGGAACCCTAAAACAATAATTCAGAATCTGGAGAAGGTTGGGGCTCAGTCACAGGATCACGAAGAAAGGAATTACTTTTAGTAAGGTGAAAGAAAGGTACCAAAACCAAATCCTCTAAATGAAGCAATGTGTTTTGGACACACACATCAAATTTCTCTCCTAATTCATCTCTCATTTGTTTCATGGAATTGTCAAGGAAAAGTGAAGAATGGATTGGTAAAGAAAGGAGGTGGCAGCGACTTGAGCCAATAAATTACAGAGTTGCCATGACATTGTTGATTATACCATTTAGGAAGAAGAAAAGTTTGTCTCCTTAAATTGTAATCCTTGCATCAATTTGACCTCTCAAACCATAAATATATACAAGTTTTCCCCTTCTAAATGATAATATTATATTTTACCCTCATTCCAAAATGTGTGGAAGAAAACATACCAAACATCGAAAGTTCAAATAGTTTTTTTAACTTAACCAACACAATATTATCAAAGCTTTGAACAATTCTTCAAATCACCCAGCTATGAACTGCATCCACAGTTTCTTTCAAAGCAGCACAAATATGCCCATATCAAATTGGCACCATAGAACTGAAATTGAACACGTGCCCAAGCATAATCCAACTTCAACGCTGCAATACAGTAAGCTATTCCCAGAAAGCCCCAATTTTGAATACATCTCCAAAATTCAAATATTTCCATAATAACTCAAAAGATTAATCAACAAAATCCGGAACCATTCACAAAAGGCATAAAAACAATGTAAAATTATAATAACAGCAGGTATTAATAGATATTGCATTAATTTTATGAAAGCAAGCACGGATCAGAACAATTTTCACAACCAAATTGAAAATTTACAATGAAACTACAGAAAAAACGCATTACCTTAGTTCTAGTGGCTGTGGAAAGCTCGCAAAATCGGGTTTCGAGTAAAAGTGTTGAGCTTGTAAAGGACCACCAAATTCTGGTCAGATCGGGCCACTACAGTAGTTGCGAAATGAGGGTTTTGAAGAAAAAAATGGGGAGAAAATAGAGATTTTGTCAAATGATATGAGGCAATTACTCTTTTGAAAGAAATTTCTTGTTAAAATCTGAGATAGCTGGGGATCCTGTCTGATTTCGTTTGATTTTCTTTCATTTATTGTGCAGAAAGAAAAGAATTATAGCCTGTAGGAAGAGCGCGTGTATATGTATGTTGGTGTGTACATGCATACATATATATATATATATGTGTGTGTGTGTGTGGATGTCATATCCATAGCCATGTAGGGGAAATGCATATTCCTATCTCTAATATTTTTACCATTTTGAGTTTCGAAATTTGACTTAGGATTTTGTGCTTTTATTTGTAAATGTTAATTTTTTTATCTTACTTGCGCAAAAAAAAAAAAAATGTGTAAGATTGTCTGATTAATATCCAAATTCATTTTGTATTTTACATTCAATTCATATGGATGTGTGGATCGATTTTGGGTTTGGATTCAAACATATAGAAATTATTCGGCTGATCTGTTAGACTATCTATATGATATTGCATTTTTGTATTTAAGATTTTTTTTCTTTTGTTCATAAAATATCTTCAACTTTCTAACATAATATGTCATTGGTCATCGATGTATAACCTAGCCTAATTAGGGTTGTAAATGAAAAGAGCAGCTAGCGAGCTATTCGGAGTTCGGCTGGAAAAAAGCTTGTTCGAAGTTCGTTCGTTTTCTAAACGAGCCAAACTCGAGCATCAAATCGAGCTCGATAAAGTTATCGAGTCAAGCTCGAACAAAGCAGTATTCGGCTAGCCAGCTCGTGAACATGTTCGAGCTCGAGCTTAATCGAACATGTTCATGAATATTATAAATATTTCAAACGTGTAAATTAAATAAGTTAATTTTTCGAGCTTCGAGCTCAAATATGTGAATTAAACAGGCTTTTTTTCAAGCATTCGAGCTCACTCGTTTAGTAAATTTTCAAAAATTTCACGAGCCGAGCTTGAGCATCAGGGTGTTCGGCTCAATTCAGTTCATTTATAGCCCTAAGCCTAATGGGTAAGAAATATAAAATAAAAGTGTAAGAAATTAGATGGTGTGACATAACTCAATTAAAAAGTAATAAATATAGAGCTTGAGCATATCTGAATTCATGACATATATATCCAATTCTTTTCAACATATGTTAGTGCAAGATAGAAAAGTGTAACATATGTACGAGCAGAGTTGTAAATGAGCCAAACTATTAATGAGATATTAGGGTACCGGCTCAAAAAAAGCTCGTTCGAGATTGGCTCGTTTGTTAAATGAGTAGAGCTTCAGTTCGATAAACGAGCTCGCCATTTTCTCGAGCTGAACTCGAGATTGGCTCGTTGAGCCGCGAGCTAACTCAGCTCTTGAGGCTCACGAGCTTTTTAACGAGTTGCCTAACTAACTGTATCGCGAGCCAGCTCGCTAGTAGTTAAACGAGTCAAGCTCGCGAGATGTCTCACGAATACTTATACAAGTCGGGTTCACAAGTTGTCTCGCGAGCTATTTTATTTAGAACTCAAAACGCATACTCCCTCCGTCCCATAATTATAGTTCATTATTCCTTTTTGGGATGTCCCAAAATTATAGTCATATTCTAAATTTGGATTGTATTTAAATATTCTTTTACAAATATAACCATATTTAATATAGTATGAATGCAATTAATATAGTAAAAAATAAGGGCAATATAGGATAATTATTGTAAATTATATATTTCCAATACATATTAAATGTGATTTCTTAATCTGTGTGAAAATGGGAAGTGGTCTATAATTATGGGATGGAGGGAGTATTATTTTTGTAATGTTTTAAATATTATTTCTTTGTATTGTAACTTTTGTGAAATTAATAATTTTCATTAAAAATAACATGAAATTAATGGTGTTAAACTAATGTTGTAAAAGTTAAGAAATCAAATAATTAAGATTCAAGAGTAACAATTATATACACAAACAAACATTCTAATGAACTACATTAGTTTGTCTTATTTAAAATTTTACATAGTATATTAGCATAATGAATAATAATATGAAATATGAAATATGAATTGATATTAAATTAATATTATCAAAATTAAGAAATAGAATGATCAATAGTAAATGCTAAGTAATAAAAAAATTACAAAATAATAATTCTCAATTCATTAAATAATAAATATCAAATAAAGTAATAATTTATTAATATTAATCTAATATTATCGAAATTAAAAAATAGAATGTTTAACGCAAGAGTAGATGAGTAATAAAATAAATTAAAGAAAAAAATTGACAATATATAATGTGTGTGTGTATATATATATATATATATATAATATAGTCCATCTTAGGTTATTAGTTATAACTCATAAGAATATAAGTTATAATTTATAAATTATAAATTTGTAATACGTGTAAAGTGATAAATGAAAAAGGAAATTTAATAAATTAAGATTAATATTGACAATTCGACAAAACAATACTCATCGTTAACACATGAAATCAAATCAATGATATTAAACTAATTTTATCAAAAATAGCAAAGTAATAATTGAAAAAGAAAACTAATAAAAATTAAGACTAATCAAATGTTCAAGAGTAACAATATTCTTAACACCGGTGTTATATAGTTAATCTTAAAATCTTAATTATATATATACTATTAGGGCATGGCTGCTATAATGGAATGGAATGGGAATGGAATCACATTCCCACGTCTATTCCCATTCCTATGGCTGGTATGATTTTTTCAATTGGGAATGGTCATTCCCGAAGGAATCACATTACCATGAACATATGATTAGCCATTACTCCTCGCTCCCATGGTATTATGCATTCCTAATTATCAAAATAAATTTTATTTTTTATTTTACAAAACTATACTTTGTTTTTTGTATTGACAAATGAAATCTCATATTCTTATAAAATATTTTATTAAAAAAACAAATTTATGAATTTTTCTTAAAAAATCATTAATAATTTAATAATGATTCATAAAATTTTGTAAAATTTCACAAGAGTACTAATGATATTATAGGATTACATAAAATATACAAACCCGTTAATCATTAGCGAAATACTTATTTAAAGTATACTCAATTTTTTTTCCACAAATGTTAATAAAGTAAAAAAATCACATAATATTCAACAATATGATATTAAATATAATAGTATATTTGAAAGAAGTGTAATTTGTTATTTAGAACTACATAAGTCAATTTGTGCATTTTATTTATTAATTAGATATTGTTATAATAAAATCAATTCAAAAATGTAAGTTTCACTCCTATCTTATTACTTGTGATACCAGCCAAATGAATGGTAATAGTCATTCCATTCCATTCTCATCACCATTTCATTACTAAGTTCATTCCATTCCCACTTGATTCCATTCCGACATACCAGTCATCCCCTTAGTATTATAGTATATAATTTATATTAGTTAAAATGTACGTAGCAATAAAAGTAAAAAAGAAAATTAACAAAAAAAAGACTAATATTGACAAAATAATCATTCTCAATTCATTTAAGAAATATGAAATGAAATCAATGGAGTTAAAAAAATTAATGATTTCTTAAAAATTTATGTACATTATTTTGTGATTCTTGTGCATGTAAATGAGCCGAGCTCGAGTTCGAGTTCCACCTCAAATTTCACATAATCGAGTCGAGCTCGAGCCGGCTCGAGTTTGGGCTCCAATTTTAAATAATCGAGCCGAGCTCAAGCTCGATTTTTTTCTCTGATTTCACAGCTCGAGCCTACAAATACCTAAACGAGCCAAACTTGAGCTCGGTGGTAGCTGACTTCGCTCGGCTTGTTTACACTCTTCCTATCTCTAATATTTTTTACCATTTTGAGTTTGGACTTAGGATTTTATGCTTTTATTTGTAAAATTTAATTTTTTTTTTTATCTTTTACTTGCACAAAAAAAAAAACTTATTTAAAGGCTAAAGATTGTGAGATTCATATCCAAATTCATTTTGTATTTTACATTCAATTCATATGGATGTGTGGATCGATTTTGAGTTTGGATTCAAACATATGTAAACTATTTGGCTGATCTGTTAGATTGTCTACACGTGAGACCGCAATTTTTTTATATTTAAGATTTTTTTTTCTTTTGTTCGTAAAATATCTTCAATTTTCTAATATAACATGTAACTGGTCATTGATGTATGTCCTAACCTAATGGGTAAGAAATATAAAATAGAAGTGTAAGAAATTGGATGGTGTAACATAATTAAAAAGTAATAAATATAGAACGAGAGCATATCTGAATTCATTACAAAGAAATCCAATTGTTTTTAACATATGTTAGAACAAGATAGAAATGTGTAACATATGTAGGAGAACATATCTTCAAATTAAGAAAATCTATCTTCTTAAGTATTGAATTTTTACACTTTTATCGTCAAATGAATATATGTTACTTTTTTCGTTACATTATTCTCTTAGAAATCCAATGCTTAACGAGATAGAAATAAAAGTGTACGAATTCAATACATGTACTTTTAGATTGAGTTGTAAAAAAAAATTGAAGGGACAAAAATTAAATTTTTTGACAACCAAAAATATTCATTTCATTAAGTCATTTTCCTAATTTCTATCTAAAAATACACGAATTGAATTCATATACTTTTATTTTTATCGTGTTAAGTATTGAATTCTTACATTTTTATTGTCAAATGAACATATATATATATATATATATATATATATATATATATATGTGTGTGTGTGTGTGTGTGTTATATGTTACACTTTTCATTATATTGTTCTCCTAGAAATCCAATACTTAAAGGGCTCGTTTGCTAGGGGTTGATAGATATCTACGACACTCTAATATGTTGTTTGATTCAAAGCTCAAAGCCCTTTATTAAGTAAGGGCCCAGTATTTCTAACAAAGATCTGCAGGATTCAGTAGGATTCTGTATCCCACCTCCTAGGTAGGATGTGTAATACAGAAGATCATTATTATAATTATTGGACTAATTGTCCCACTCCATATTAATTAATGTCTAATAATAAATTCTCTCTTGCCTAATATAAGAGGGTATTTTTGGAATTGTAATTATATGAGAATTTTAATACTTCCAACCAAACAGTAGATTATATATGTATATATTTTATAAATATTTTAATACATTCAAGCAAACATGATATTGATACCTAATATATCAAAGACATCCTAATCATAGATATCATACGTTATCTTATCCTGTCTAGCAAACGAGCCCAAACAAGATAGAAATAAAAATGTATGAATTCAATACACGTATTTTTAGATAGAGCTGTAAAAAAATATTGAAGGGACAAAATTTAAATTTTTTAACAACCAAAAACATTCATTTCATTAAGTCATTTTCCTAATTTCTATATATAAAGATGCACAAAATTGTGAGAGACGGTATCACATCACATACAAAATTTGCGAGACTAAAGATTCAAGCCATATACTTTTAAGTATAATATATATATATATATATATATACATATAATGTATTTTTTTAAATACATCACTACTTACATCATCAAGTTTTTTTAATATTTGAAACGATCATAAATTTCTTATTTTTAAATCTGATTTACGTAAAAAAATTATTAAAATGAAGTTCTTTTCATGATCTTTCATTTTAGATTTCATATTGGCATGCTTGGACGAAAATATAAAACATTCATTTTTCGTGCATGTATAAGATCCATATGAAATTAAATTATAACAAAATTATTAATCTTAATTTTGGGATGCAATAAATCCTAATTGGAATATTGTAATTCATAATTGAGATTAATAAACTATGATTGTAATGTAATGAATCCTAATTGGGACAAAATGAATTGATGGAACTTGGAATATAAACTTGATTTGTAATAAAATAAGTCAAGAAAAATCTAGAAATTATTTGAAGTACATGTGTGCTAGAATTATCTAGAGAATGTATACAAGCGAATTGTATATAAATATCTAGAACCTATCAAATGGAACTATAGATTTGTGTATTAATGCATAAAAGAGAAAATGAGCAAGGGAATGAGATGAAAAATTGAATTAAAAGATTAGCCTTGCTCCAAATATTTTCCACAACTCTCTATGAATACACGTCTATTACATATATTAAACAAATATAAGCCTTCTACATTTGTTTCCTAAATTCCAATAAAGTGGTATATGAGTCTCCAAAATTTCCAACATGAACTCATATAATCCATGTAACTGGGTGACATTTTCAGTGTTACAAATGATACTTTTTTTTATTAAAAATGATATTTTTTCCAGTATTTTTTTTACGGGTCAGGTTGAGTGGGTTGCGAGCATAACCCACTCGTCGAACATAAGTATTTTCCATACTCGGTTTGTTCCATTTATATAGGCTAATATAATTTTTCACTGAAGTAAACATTGAAAAATATAATTAAACAAGTAAACTTACTAATATGTTCATATTTATTTTATTTGATAATGAATTATGGTGCAAATTTTTACGATTAAAAGAATAAAATAATTATTGCAAATACACATTGAAAATGAGCATATTAGTAAATGAGCTAAATAAATATTATTCCCTCCCGTCCCCAATCATATAATTAGTCTCTATTACTATTTTGAGATGTTCCAATTATATAGTCTAATTATTTTTCATAGTAATTAATGTACAAATACAACTTTATTAGATCTTAGAAACTGAAAAAACTAATCACTAAAGTTTTTAAAAGTTATAAATCTGTTTTTTTTTTCGACAAAAAAAAGAGAAGCATTAATTAAAATTTACTAACTTAATTGGCGTGTAAATTGAATTTGACCAATTATGTTATATTGTAAATGCTAATTTACATGATTAGTTGTATGTTTTCTTTGTTTTGAAAAATACATTAAACTTGAGCTAAAATTATTATAATGAGTTTAAATTTTCATTAAATAAGGTTAATATTGAAAGTTTTGATTTTATGTCTTGTTTCCATAAATATTTTTAATTTACGTGCTAGTAAAAAATGGACTATATAATTGGAAAGGTGAGAGTACTCTATATAGAAACTTGCCTATATAAATGTGACATCCAAAAAAGAAAAATAAAGTTATATAAATGGGATAGGGAATATATATGTATATATTTTCTTTTTACTTCATTTCTCCTTATTAATTTTATGACTGATTAATAGTATATGGGATTTCCCCCTGAAACGTCCACTGTCATTAATTATGCATAATGTCGTCAATAAATACGAAGCTGGAAGCCTGGAATGTGGTCCTTCAAAATTTCTTGCCGTCTTAAAATTATCACTTTTTTTCTTCTAATATTACAAGAATATACTGTGAATTGTGAAGCCCCTCAAATCGGGAAAATGTCTTATTGATTATGACAAATAAAAAATTGTCGAAAACTTCTATAATTAAGAAAAACTGTGATAAATATATGAGATTATTGAACAAATCCATGCATGCAACTCAACTCCATGCAGCACAACGGTGAGGGTGTTTGCATGGGATTCTTCTCACCAATTCCACGTGTCATTGCTTCATGCAGGACCACCTCACGACTACCGTCGATCAACGCTGAAATGGATTGTCAATCATAGCCGTAGGATCGAGAGTTGGTAGTTAGTTAGAATCTCAGATTGTATAAAAGCAAAACAAACACATTTTTGTTGTATCTGAACTTCAAATATTCTGTTTTCATTCTATTCAATAAACCCTACGTTTTCATCGCAATATGCATGATTTTATGTGATTTCAACATGGTATCAAGTGCAAGGTTCATTGATTTCATATTAATTGAATAGATTGAATCGCTGAATCACAATGACTAAGAAGAACCAAGCTTTTTCATGGAAGCGAGCTCAAGATGAGGAGCTAGGGTTCATGGTGAACTCTTCTCCGCTGGAAAAGGGAGAAACTAGCGAAATTAGGGAAGCTTGACAACATGGAACACAATTGGAATTAGATTCAAGTCATCGATTGACCGAGGAAAACAACAATATAAGATCGAATGGACTCCAGATTGGCCACACTCGGAGCGAGGTGACCACCAATCACATGCTCGCGAACAACAAGCTCTATGTTGCACCAACCGATCACCCTGGTATGAATCTTACCACAGATATGTTTGATGGTATAAACTATCACAATTAGTATAGGGTAATCCGTAGAGGATTATTGTCACGAAATAAACTTGCATTGATTGATGGTAGTATGCATGCTCCTAGGAGAGACTCCATAGACTACATGCAGTGGGTAAGGGTGGACTATATTGTTTTTAGTTGGATAAGTAATTCGATGGTGAAGGAAATAGCTAGAGGATTTCAGAATTTGGCTACCTCTAAGCAACTGTGGGAGGAATTGCAGAGGCATTTTGGTAAGAAAAACGGCCCTAGGTTGTACAAGTAGAGGTATGAGATAGCTACTTGTACCCAGCATACACAAATTGTAATGGTGTACTTTAACAACCTTAATGCACTTTGGGATGATTTAGCACTTTTGAAGACATCCAAGGCTTGTGTATGTGAAGCTCTTGCAGATGCTAAAACTGATCTTGAAGAGGAACATTTAATGCAATTTTTTATGGGATTGAATGATTGTTATGATATAATCAGACAGCAAATTTTAATACAGGATCCATTGCCTACAGTTAGTCAGGCATATGGGATGATTTTACAGGTTGAAGATCAGATCAATGTTTCTACTCAATTCTCTGATAATGTTGAACATAGTGCTATGCTTGGTAATCAGAGGAAAAATTACAAATGGGATACCTTTAAGAAGAGATTAAGTAAGGAAGAGAAAACTAAGCTGAAATGTGAGCATTGTGAGGGCAAAAGACACTTGAAGACAGATTATTTTGAGCTTGTTGGAGTCCCAGACTGGTACAGGAAGTTCAAAACAGATAAAACCAGGGGTAAACCTCATGCTATAATGCATACAATGGATGAGAGAAAGAGAGACTATGCAGAAAAACAAAAAGGTATCATGAAAGACACTGAAGATTCATAGGTTGGTGTCAGTAAGTTGATACAGACTGAATTAGCCAAGCAATTGTCCTTATATTTTGGTAAATGACACAAAGGAAAAGAAGGAGCTGTGAATACAGCAAACCTGGCTGAACTTGATCTAGGATCTTCATCTATAGACTTCAAAGGGCATTATGCTTTTGGAGCAGGGGTGGAAATAACTAAGGAAGAATGGATTGTGGACTCTGGAGCCAATAACCATATGTGTTGCCATGTAGGTTTGCTGACAAGTCTCAAGAAGCTAAAACACCCTCTACAGATCTTCCTACCAGATGGTACAAGTGTCTGGGTGTTCTTAGCTGGTAATGCTCATTTGAACAAGGACATTGAGTTAAAGAATGTGCTTTTTGCACCACACTTTACACATAACTTGCTATCTGTTGGACAGATAGCAAAAGATTTAAATGGCAGAATTCAATTTATGGCTTCTCATTGCCTAGTTCAAAGAAAGAACAATGATAGTGTGTTGGGAATGTGTAAAATGAAAGGTTCCATGTATGTATTCCCTCAAGAAGTTATGTCTGATGTCTCCTGCCATGCAGTAGTACAATCAACTACTGATCTGATTCTAGATCATCAGATGCTGGGACATCCTTCACTCACCACAATGCAACACATGCCTCAGTACAAGAAAAGGCTCAGAGATGAAGCTACAGGATCTATCACTTCATGTGATATTTGTCATAGAGCTAAACAACAGCGTACCCCTTTTCCTCCCTTGCACAGAAGAAACATGGTGATGTTTGGTCTAGTTCACTTGGATGTTTGGGGCCCTTGTAAAGAAGGGAACATCACTGATATACCCTACTTTCTCACAGTAGTTGAAGACTATACCAGAGCAACTTGGACATATCTATTAAAGGCTAAGAGTCAGGTTTGGAGTATTATTCACAACTTTATCAAGATGGTGTATACACAGTACAATGCTACTGTAAAAATTATTAGAACAGACAATGGCAGTGAGTTTCTAAATCACAGAGTTCTCACTTTATTTCAGGATCTTGGTATATTGCATCAGAAATCTTGCACTTATTCCCCTTAATAAAATGGGATAGTTGAGAGGAAGAATAGGCACCTATTACAAGTTGCAAGAGCTCTGATGTTTCAGAGTAAGTTGTCATCTACATTCTGGCCTTACTCCATATTGCATGCTACCTGGTTGATTACCATGCTTCCTAGTGCTGTTCTAGGATGGATTTCTCCTTTTGAGGTGCTGACAGGGAGATCACGTGATCTGGATGCTCTTCATCCTTTTGGATATATGGTATATAAACAAAACACTTTACCTTACAAATCCAAATTTGATAGTAGAAGTTTTCAATGCATTTTTCTTGGATATGCACCTCTGCACAAATGTTTTCTACTCTATGATCTCACTCAGTTGAAGGTTTGTATTGGAAGAGATGTCCAATTTTTCCCTACCTTATTTCCTTTGCAAGGTGATCAGCTTCCTAGTTTACCTTTTCACAGTTTTGAAGAATCATCTATTCTTATTCTTTCTGTAGAACATTCTATACCTTCTGCGAACAATTTCTCTCATTCCCACTCTATTGTTGATGCACCTACTCCTTCATCACCTCCTAGAGATCCTCTCTCTATGACTGAAGATGATTCAGTTTCTTTGAATGATATACCTTCTGAGGTTTCTGATTCTCCTGTTATTCCTACCACTCCTAACCCCATTCTTCGAAGAAGTACTAGGGTCTGTCACCCTCCTACATATCTGCAAGATTATGTTTGTAATCTTGTGGATTCTTCTATATCAGCATATCCCAACTCTGGCCTCACACCTCCTACTTTCCCTTATATACTTTTTCCTACCTTATCTCACCACTATACTATCTTTCTCATGAATGTACAGACCTTGAAGGAGCCTACCTCTTACACAGAAGCTTGCAAATCTTCTGAGTGGGTTACAACTATGGATAAGGAGCGCTTTAGAGGAGAACCATACATGGGACATTGTCCCTTTACCACCTGGTAAGCATGCTATAGGTTGCAAGTGGGTTTATAAAATTAAACTCAAATCTGATGGCACCATTGAAATGTATAAAGCTAGATTGGTGGCCAAGGGATACAATCAGGAATATAGCATTGATTATCAAGAGGTTTTTTCACCAGTTTCCAAGATAGTAACTGTGAGATTGATGTTTGCATTGGCAACTCAATACAACTGACACATTTATTAGGTTGATATTAATAATGCCTTTTTGCATGGGCATTTATTTGATGAGATTTATATGTCTATACTACAGGGTTATGGGAAGTAGGCTCTTAGTTCAGTCTGTAAGCTTGTGAAGAGTTTATATGGGTTGAACAAGCCTCCCGGAAGTGGGATCAAGAATCGAGTAAGTTTTTGCTCTCTCTTGGCTTTCTGCAATCAGCACATGATCATTGTCTATTCTTTAAAGGCACTGGGCCTGCCTTCATTGCTTTACTCCTATATGTGGATGACATTTTGATTATGAGTTCTTCTCTTGAGCTTGTAGCTGCGATTAAGATTTCTCTACATAATGTCTTTATCATCAAGGATCTAGGGGAGGCCAAATACTTCCTGGGCATGGAAGTTGCTAGATCCTCTTCTGGTACATATCTTAGTCAAAGGAAGTATGTACTGGACTTATTAGATTCAGTAGGAATGCTTAGGGGAAGGTCTGCTCACACTCCTTTAGCATCTGGTGTTGTTTTGCAACAGGAAGGGAAGTTATTATCTAATCCAGAGTCTTATAGAAGAATTATAGAGAAGCTTTTATATCTGAGGTTCACTAGACATGACATTACTTATATTGTTCAACAGCTAAGTCAGTTTGTTCAAGCTCCTACTAAGGAGCATTAGGATGCAACTCTTCATGTCTTGAGATACCTTAAAGGGTGTCCTTCGTTGGGTCTTCATTTTATTGTATCATCTACATTTGATTTAACTGTACACTGTGATGCGAATTGGGGGTCTTGCAAGGATACAAGATGTTCTCTCTTACAGATTATTGTATATCTCTTGGTTCTTGCTTGATATCCTGGCGTTGTAAGAAACAAGATACATTATCTTTTTCAACGGCAGAAGCGGAGTACAGATGTTTAAGCTTCACTATTCGCGAGGTTTTATGGCTTACATACATGCTCACAGACTTTGCAGTTCCAATCTCTCTCCCTATTCCTATCCATTGTGATAGTAAAGCAGCCATACAAATCACTCAACATCAAGTTTTTCATGAGCGTACTAAGCATCTAGATATAGATTGCCATTTTGCGCGTTTTCAGTTCTAAAAGGGGTTGATTTTGCCAGTTCATGTTCGTTCTCATGATCAGCTAGTTGACCTCTTTACTAAAGCTCTTACTGCACTACGTTTTAGGTATCTCATCTCCAACCTCAACCTTGGGGATCTTCATCAGGTTACGGCTGATGGGGGCTGAACAAATCCACACATACAACTCAACTCCATACAGCACAATGGTGAGGGTGTCTGCATGGGATTCTTCTCACCAATTCCACATGTCATTGCTTCATGCAGGACCACCTCATGACTACCGTCGATCAACGCTAAAATGGATTATCAATCATAACCGTAGGATCGAGAGTTGGTAGTTAGTTAGAATCTCAGATTGTATAAAAGGAAAACAAACACATTTTTGTTGTATCTGAACTTCAAATATTCCGTTTTCATTCTATTCAATAAACCCTACGTTTTCATCGCAATATGCATGATTTCATGTGATTTCAACAATTATTTTTTTCCAATGATAAAAATATATACCATTTTAATTGTGCTTAATGAAAATGCACAGTTGACTTGAATTAAAATTAAAATATTATCTTATGTAGCGCCCCGGTCCCGAAAGACCGTGGAAATGGACGCCACGGGGGTGGGAATTAAGAAGCGGGAAAGAAATAGGGTAATTAAATTAATGACGGGGTGTTAATCCAAAAGGATTAATGTTTGGAATAAAATTTAACAATCGAGTATGCCAAAGATAGGTTATGCCTTCCGAAAAATTAGGCAGCATAACCTCTGTAACTAGAGCGAATCCCCGTTTATAACGGCTTATAAGAGAAGAATGGAAGCTGTAACAATTCAATAAGCCCTTTCATAGGCCAAACGGAAACAAATAACCAGATACCAACAATTAATAGACTCATTCATAGGTCGACAAAGAAACAGACACCAATATGCTGAACAAATGAAGCCCTTCCATAGGCCAAAATGAATGATCAAATAGACATAACGAAAGACGGACTTCCTCCCCTTGGAATAATTATGTAGCTAAGCATATGATACATGTTAACTAGGAAGTCAACAAATGTTCAGAATCAGAGAAGCAGAATCATATCAACAAAATACCAAGATCAGAGTTCTTAGCATTTAGCAAAAGAATACCATAAGTGCGAAAGCTCAATTCTTAACAGAATACTAACAAAAAGGGACAACGGAAAAATATGTAAATCATAATAGCCCATATCTCAGCCTCGTCACTTCCACGCTCCAGCCTACTTACCTGAAAATGTTTGAAAAGATTTGGGCTGAGTACTAATGCACTCAGTGGGCAAGTTTTACAATTCAAGTTATGCAAATCATTTTATTAAAGTAAACTATCTGTGTTCATGCAGGTAGTGAAACTTAGGAGGTTTAAAAGTTGGAAGCAACCTAAGTTCACCAAAACATTTTATCGTGAAGCGCTTAAGAGTATAACCCGTCACTGCCCGCAACCCGAACTACATCACCAGCGCATAAAGTTGAGTATGGCCATAATATACCCAAAGAGTATAATCAATAAGTGTTTCATTTTAGTCTCACCGACAAGGAGTAGGGCAGGACAAACAATGCATGCATACTGTAGCTACTCACATTGACACAGCGCTGGTTTATGAGACTCCGACAACATACAGTAGCATGTAAATATTTAACACAGATAATCACATATGCAATTTTAACAAAGCAGAGCTTAATAACTCGAAAGATACAATTTGCAAAGATATAGTATAGCCCACCTTATACATACAGAAGTCCTTCCCTGATTCCCCTAGGCTAAGATGCTCTAACCATCTCGAGATTCAATCCTTCACCTTCCTCGTAAGTCACGCAAATCCTACAAGGATCGATCTTCAGCTCAGAACGACTACTATATTTTCGGAAATTAATCTACTGTAATCCGAGCTATTATTTAATTTTATTCTTTTTAGAAATAGATTGCGCGACTCTAGAGACCTCGAATAATTCCGACAAAGAAGGAAATAAATTCCAAAATATTATTCTTGATTTATTGGGACCAACCGATTTGACAGGGGTCTCTTTTCAAAACTTGTCATTTTAATCGATTTTTATCAGATTTGTGCCACGGCACTTTCTAACCGTTCAAAAATTATGAAAATATTCAAGGACCATCCTATATATGCCAAGACTATAGTTTGAGAGTTTTAGAATTTTTCGATAACACATGACTCCAGTATAAAAATAACTGCTTATATTAAATAATCGATATTATTCAAAACTCATCCGAAAATTACGAAATTCGACGGGAGCATAGGAAATATTATTTCGAGCAACTTTTGAGAAGAAACTTTTTCGATTTGACGACCCAAAATGGGTGAAACGGGACAAAAACTCACAGATTTTAGCTGAAATGTATCGGTCTCGATTGAGATCGATACTCGTTGGATTTTCGCTCAAAAGTACAATTTTTGATAGTGCAGAAAATAAGGAATTTAATGGTGTAATCAGATCAAAGATCGAACGGCTAGATCATAAATTCGAAACTGGCAGATTTATAATGTAATATTCGGATCCGGATTTCAAACGACAAGAAATCAAACATCTATTCCGGTTAACTACAAGATCCAAATGATCAAAGACTATTTATAAAAAGAAGATTTCTAATACGACTATCCAGGAAGAGTAGATCTGAGATTTACATAAAATGAAAACGGGGAAAAATACCGAAAACTCACAACATCAAAAATCGGAATCGGTAGAATTAAAGATAATCGAAATATAAGCATATTTAGAACTTGAAATTTCTAAATTCATCGGTCCGAATGACCAGAATCGGAGAAAGTACCTTCTCCGAGGAATTGGCAGCGGTCACGATGATTTTCCATCGTGATCATCCTTCGTGTCATCATTTCAATCATGTATTCGTGATCTACGCGTTGACACCTTCAAAATGACTATTTCAGAATTGAAATAGGAAACTAGAGTTGTATATTCTCTGGAAGCTGCTCGGCGTTTCGATTTTGAAAATGAATGAAAAATGAAACTTTAAGCTCCTATTTATAGAGGAAAAATAAATAGGATAATAATGAATAAAAGAAAGAGGATAATGATGGAAAAAGAATAGGATAATTAAGAATAAGATAATCTTTTGAAAAAGAAATTGGATAATGACGGATGTGCCTTTTTCTATTAAATTTATTATTTTTCAACTTAAAGTTGTGCCAAGAGTTCATTTGAACTCGAAATTTGAAATTTCAAAGGTTGGCACGATTCTTGAAATATTTTCTATCAACCCGAGAAAAATATCATAACATATTTTTAAGGCAATTTTTGACCAAATTAGATTTAACAGATTCCCCTGACTGCGATTTTCCTTTATTTGAGTCCTTTAAGGACCCAACTTATTTTCTAACTTACCAGAGGGTAATATAAGTTGAATAAAATCTTCTAAAATATTTCGGGGTATTACATCTTAGATACACAAAAATTACTTCAAAATTTATTATTAATTTTTAGGAGAAAATCATAGAATATATTTAGTGGAAAATCGTTCAACAGACAGAACATCGTACAAATCAAACCCGAGACATCATAGGTAAAATAGGAAAAACAAAGGTTACTAGTAACAGCTAAATTTGCTAATGAATAAAATATTAGAATTTTCTTAGCAATAAAGTTTAAACTTTGCAAAGTATGGAAGATAGCAAATTATTCATCAATAATTTGTATTATTTTATATGGTTGGGGCCGGGGGTGTTCTTTTACCAATGAAAACAAAAGAATTGAACAGGTCAAACTGATCTTGATCAATTTTGATGGAGTTTTCCTGCTTTTGTAGAATTTTAAATAATTTAGTTGATGAAACAGATATACCTAAACGTAATTATTAATTCATAGTTTTTTAGGGGATCGAGTTTATTGATTCATAGTTGAACCAAAGCTATCCATAGTTGAATTCCGACAACATCGCGTCTAATGAGGTCTTATGGTCGAAACTTAATTCTTGATCTATGTCTAGGGCTAAAAATCAAAGTAAATATATTTTATTTATGTTCGTTCGGTAAAATTTCGTTTGAGCACGATTCGATAGGCATATCAAATAAGGTTAAACATAATATTGTATGATCAATTCTCATATACATTACCTCAGATGGGTCGGGGTCAAAGCACGTTGACAGTTGTTTACCCACAAATTTTTTTTATCAAAAATCAGTATCAATCCTAATACTAAAAAGTATCACTCAAAATTCAAAAAAGTATCACTTGTATCATTAAATAGTAACCGGATCTGCTACTTAATTTATATGAGTTTATGTAGTTCAAATTGTGATTTTTTTCATTCCAATTAATGTTTATGGGTTTATATTTTTTTAGGGTTCATGGTTTTTTAGAGTTTTTTTAGTATTTTTTAGCGCTTTTAGGGATTTATGTTGGTTTTTTTGGGGTGTATGTTTTTTTAGGTTTATTAATCTCAATTAGGATATATTTAATTCAAAAAAAATTTAAATTCATTCACTTTTATTTTAGTTCCATTTTAGGGTATATATTCATTTCAAAAGTTAATACCTTCAATAACCCACATGATTTGGACCACTTTTCAAAATGAATGTTGTTATACACACTACCAAATTTTCAATATACACCACCATTAAATTTAATTAAAAAACAAATAATTAATAATTTACATAAATACTAAAATGCCGTTTTAAATTAAAAAAATATAAATCCTTCCTACTTTCTTCTCCCGCAATTAGGGATGGAAATAAGTCTAGCTACCTGATAGAGGCAAAAAGGCCAAGCTAAGGCTTTACGAGAAGCCTCTATACATAATAGGCCTAGGCTTGGGCTTTGATAAGCCTAACACATCAGCCTATTTAAATAATAATAAATTATGTTTTATAAATAATTATATATTAAGTTTAATATTATTGTTTATATTTTAGAATAGAAAATAAAGATAACATAATCCCGAAATGACTACACGTCTACACCATTTAAACCCAACAATCCAACATCTAAAGAACACAAACAGCGCCGTTGTAAATCATTTAACTTTCATTCTTCCATTTCTTCAACCTTCGCAACCCGACAGCAAAATTATCACCTAAAGTTCCATTTTTCATATTCCTCTAGTGTTCAGACATGGAGTAGCTTTGACTTCAGCAGAGGATTTAGAAAGATTTTTCTTTTTCGTCTACTACAATGCCACAAATTTTCAACCTCGTCCAGTGGTCATCGTTCGAACGGTAGGTAGGCGCGCATCTGCTATTTTGAGGGAGTAGTATATCGCCACTAACAAGTCAACAATCTCAGACATCTCTGAGTTCCAGCTTATTGTGTTCTTATTCTTTACTTTCCTTAGCTAAATTGGGATCTCTCTATATATACAGATAAAATGATATGATATGATTTCCTTTATTTGATTTTGATATGTTTAGTTATTATCTTGAAATTTCTTATTTGAATCGTGGGTATATGAATACAAATGATTGAGACTGAATTGAAGAACATTTTTTAAGAAAAATTGAATAACCTTAAACATGATTAACTTTTTTAGGATAATAATCAATAGCTTTTCATTTGGAGAATAAAAAATAGAAAAAGATTTACTTTATTTTTTGTGGTAATTTATTGATTCAGTTTGGACTTAATTTATATTCATTTGAATCTTTACTTAATTTGTTGGTTTAATTTCGTCAGTTTAGAAGGAAGCAACTAAATAGAACTTATTTTATAATGAGAATATGCTCTTTAGATGACTAACACTCAGTTTTTTTAAGAGTTCGAACACCCCAGGAAATTTGTTTGAAATTTGACTTAGAAAAAAGGCTTTACCAGGCTTGTAAAAGGCTTGGGGCTAGGCTAGGCTTGTGTTTCACTTTAATATGGCAAGCTCAGGCCGTATAACACAAAGCTCGGTCTGGCCTGACCTATTTTCAACCCTACCCGCAGTTCCTGTATTAACTTTCTCTCTTCTCTCATTAGTGCCTACAACACCCCCGTCTACTACATCGGTGCCGCGACCCACGTTCGCCAAACCAAACTTAACATCCATTTCCATGAATTCCCAATATCTCCTTTCATTAGCCCTCCACTCGCTTGGCATTGTGGAGAAAATGGCAATATGAGTGACAATTTTATTTATTTCGTGTTTTTCAGGGCATTTTAGTCTGTATAAATGTCTTTTAGTGTCTTTTGTGTCAAAAAAAAACCAGAGAAGTGATTTGGGCATGACAAGAGTCGAATCTGGCAAATGGCACTTGGAAACTTTTTCAGTGAGATCTGAACGAGATAGAAGCAGTGTGACCATATTAGATAAGGATCAAATTGAATAGATGATGTCATGTCCACAATCCTCGTGTAGATTCGACCAAGGCACCATGAAGGGCATTAGTCGAAAAAATGGAGATTTGTTGAAAGGGATAAACTAGTCACAATTTGATCAAGTTTGAAGGTTGTTGAGCTAGATAATGATCGCTGGAGATTGAGAATGAGATCAACGAATGAATCCCTAAATTCTCGGGATTAAGCCAACAACTTCAAGATAAGCTTATCCAGTCAGACTAAAGCACAACAAATTCAGAAGAAGTTGAAGACCTCCCGCATGTGGGGGGAAGTTGAATTTAATTGTTTCTTTATTTAAGATAGTTTATTTTTAGAAACACGACACTTCGACCATTACAAATTATGTACTTTACTTTTCTGCATTTCAATTCCGTATAACAGCTATTTCGCAATAAGAACAATCTTGGGTCTTATGCTGCAAGAAATAGGTTTACATTTTGAATGTTGTTAAATGTTCAATGTTGGTGTTTTTCACTTTGATTCCAGTAAGTATTTATCTTTGCCATGTCTTTATTTTCTGCATTTTCAATTTTATCTAGCATGAGTGGCTAGATCTTTATTCTAGGATTTGAATGACAGATGAAGGTTTAAAAATACACTTAAGCACTCGTGACTCGTGAGGCCTCATGAGCATAATGCTGCATAAATGAGTTTCTGCCAAGTTTTGTACTTGTTCCAAGTGAGTGTGTGTTTAATATGACTATTGTGGTTAATCACTCTTTAGTTATAATGGGCACACCAACATTAAATGGATTATGAATCATGACTGTATGTTAATCCAACAGTAACTAGAAATTCAGTGGGTTATTGTAGGCAAATGAGGAATCAGTAAACACAACAAATTTAGGTTGTCTAAGGCATAAAGCTTCCTGTTTACTTACATTTTTTAGGTGAACAGGGAGGTGGATGATAGGCTAGGGGTTTAATCAAATATGAATAGCTTTTAAACCTAATCTGAATGATGAATAAAGAGACGTAGCGAGGAATCCGGTCTCCATAACTGGGTGATTTAATCATGTAGGAAAATCGGTGTGCCCATGATCGGGTGAGTGTGGTTTAAACTGGATTCTAGTTCAAACTCCGGTAACTTTTATTATTTGATATTTCTCTTATTTACTTTTACAGATTTACATTCAGTTAAGTGACAACATAAACCAAACCCTATTTTGTGATTAGTGACTGCAAGTAAGATCACATTAGCTTTTTGTGGGATCGACCCTTACTCACAGCTAGCAATGGATGTAAGTAAGTCGAGCCAACTCGTGAGGTACTTAGGATTAACTCGAAGAAAACTCAAAATCAATCCGGAAGTAATCGAGTCAAGCTCGAGTTCAAGCTTTTCAAGCAGTTGTCGAGTTTGAGCTCGAGCTCAGTATTACTAGGCTCGATAGGCTCGCTAGCCTAACCGAGCTCACACTGAGTCTATAATGTACCCCTAGTATTTCATTTATTTACAACTCATACCCCACTATAAAAGAGAGAATGAAAACCCTGGGTTCCATTCTTTCATATTTTTTCTACTCTTTCACTCTCCATCTCTTCTCTAGAGGCGGCGGCGGAAAAAAAAAAAACCAACCTTTATTCTTTTACTTCTTCTTCTCGGCAGCCATAGACAACAAAAGGAGAAAATTTCTATTCTCCAATTCTTTTTCTCACTCCTAATGGTGTACTGTTATCGACCACCCAGATAATTTGGCGGCTTGCATTGACATCCGTAAAAAAATCCTTATATCTTCGAATCTTATTCTACAACTGTTACCAAGATTTCTTTGTTGGAGTTCTAGAGGTGGCGAAGATCAGCCCACTATCTGTTTTCCAAGATTTCTCAATTTTGTAGTTTGTTCTTAATGTCCCTTCGCGATTGTTGGGCGAATCTTCATGTAATTTTATAATTCTAGGATAAACTTTTTAGTGTTCTTGTGTTATTGCGATTTTGAGATGGATCTGCTTCTTTATATCCTTGTGTTTTTTCAATTCTTGAATCTTGTTAATGTTCTTGTATTTTTTTCAATTCTTGGTTTGAATCTTGTTAATGTTCTTGTGGTTTAAAAAAATGATTGAAATAGTGTAATCATTTTAATTCTAACTCGCGTTGTAAAGCACGATTTTAAATTATAGTACTCTAATGAAAAAATTGTGAATTATCGAGTCGAGCTCAAGTCTAACGAGTATGTCATCGAGTCGAGTTCGATCTTATGAAATTAGAGCTCGGTCGAGTCGACGAGTCGAGCTCGAGCTTGAGCTTTCAAGCTGGTCAGTCGAGCTCGAGTTCGATCATAGTAGTATCGGCTCGACTCAACTCATTTACACTCCTACATCTAGCTACGCAATCTGTGGGCACATGAGAAGAAATTTATTTTGAACGTGGAATTTTAAACATGAAACAACCGCATGTCAGTTTGCGGCGGTGGAAAGATTTAGCAGCGACAACAGTGTAATACATTTCATTTTCCAATTCCAAAAAGATTTTGATGCCCAAGAAACTATTCAACGCCATGAATTGCAAGTTGTGATATAGAGAGAGACCTGGAATGGAGGAGCGTTGTTTGAGATGATGGTGGCGGTGACAACTAAAAATGACCGAAAAAGGCATGAGTGTTGTCGTGCTATTGGATCGAAGCACTCTTTCTTTTTATTTTTTAATTGAGGGGGTAAAAATGAAAAAAAAAAGTGTGGTGTATACAGAAAAAGTACTATAATTTTTTTAACGGTGATATATGTAGTACATGTGGTGTATATTGAAAATTTAGTGGTGTATATAGCAACACCCTTTCAGGTTTTTTCAGAATTTATCAGGAGCATGATCATGTTACACGATCGTGATCGGGATTTTGGTTGGAATATAATTTTCACCATGATGAAGATGATAGATACATCGTAATGATTGTCTTCCACTGATTCCAAACATAAAAATTGTGAATACAATTGTCGTAGTGTTAAAATATAAAAATTAGGCACTCTCATTTGAAAATTTGGTCAACTAAGTATAACATGTGTAAGAAAATCATCAATTCGCACATCAAGTTAGTTTTAAAGTTTTTTTAGGACAAATACACTAAAATTGAGTATTTTTTGAATGATTTGCTTAAATTAGGTAGAAAGAGATTTTGTTTTAGAAGAACAGGTAGTTTTATATATTTATAAAAATGTTTTATCTTTTTTATGTAAAAAAATAGAATTACTAATATTTTTTACTATTATAAATGATACTTCTTTTCTGGTCAAATAATTATTTTTTTTGTGCTGAATTTGAGTATTGAGATTTGTCCGACAAATCTTTGACCAATTAAACTTAGATGGAAGGACGAAAAAAGGCACCTTCTGATCTAATACTCTTGCACATAGCCTGACAATTTGTGTAATGATGACGAGTTTTGTGTCGACACTATAACAACACGCCACGATAAGCCCAACCATAAACACGACTCAATAAGCATTTGTCAAACAAGAGCACGCACAATAACGACTGGAACATGAAATTTGTCATGTTGTGTTGCACGATCACAACATGAAATAATTATAAAATTATTTAAATTGCTAATTTAATAAATATTCATAGCTATATTTTTTACATATTATCAGGTTGTTAACAAGTTATCGTGCACTAATATGTTAACAGATTATCATGTAACTTGCTAATTTCTTTGTGTTTAACAAGTTGACATGAAACACATGGCACAAAATTATCGTATCTCGAAAAACAATAAATTTAAGCACTAATGTGTTATTTTTGTGTTACACTATTGTGTCGTATCAATAATTATCGACACATTTAAAATTTTAAAACTCTTTCATGTCTAGGGAACCATATTATGCTAGTTGTCATGTTTGAACCAGTGTTTTCAAAATCGGATCGGACCGACCGGTTCGACTGGTTTAACCGCGAACCGGTCAGTGGTCCGGTCCGGTCACATGAATTTACGGGTTGGAGTCAAACCTGGAGTGAACCGGTCAAGTCCGGAATGAACCGGTCAAAACCGCCGGTTGAACCGGCCACTTTTTTTTTCAAAAATTAGATGCATTTATACCAAGTGCTCAACCAACTGGATTAACACATTTTTATGTTAATATTTGAATATTAATAACATATATATGCACACACACATTGAAAATAACAAATCTATATTTTAATAAAAATCAATGTTTAGCATGTAATTAAAATAAATATTTAACAATATCTCATTTAACATTTTGGCTTGTGAAATAATGATTAACAATGTTTTTAATTGTTATTGTGTAGTATTCTTTGTAATTAATATTTAATTATTTGACATGTAATTATATATTTTCTCAAATTTTAATATTATGTATTTGATGTTCAATATTATTTTTATAAATATTATAGTTTTAACTACTTAACTTATAAAACAACTATCGATAAATTAAACACTTTATTTTTTTGCATTGATATAAATTTGGTGTATTTTTTAAACTTATTTAATATATTAATCATGATATTAGTTTGTATAATTTTACTATGTTTTATTGTGTATATATACATATAAATATCATATAACAGTTTATCCGGTTTTTTTAAAACAATTCAACCAGTTGAACCAATGACCCAATAATTTAACCGGTCCGATTTTAAAAACATTCGTTTGAACTGCAATTTGGGACTCAGCAATTGGGGATTTCACCCCATTACCATTCGGATGAAAAATAAAAAATGGAGCGACCTTTCCTCTCCATTTTGTTATTCTTCATAATTTTAAGCAATGCCAATAGTAATTGCAGTTTTTATGTAACACATTTTTCCACCAATTTTTTTTTTTAAGCTCATCCCAAATTCTTGATTCTTTTCATTATTGATTGAAACCTTTAACTCAATAATGATCGCATGCAATTCACTGAGCACTCTCGATGTTTTACCGGCAAGAAACTTTCAGCCGACGGCGAGATCAAGTTTCACTCCGCAAGAAGCCCTCGTATTTCTCCAAAGATGCGCCAATTTCAAACAGATGAAGCAAATTCACGCCAAAATCATCCGAAGCAGTCTCCACCATCACCAAGTAATTGTTGCAAGATTGATTCGGCTCTGTTCTTCGTATCGGGAGCTGGATTACGCCTCTTTAGTGTTCCAACACGTCGAAAATCCGTCGACGTTTGTTTGGAATTTGCTCATCAGAACGTACGCCGTGAATGATAGCCCGCGTCGAGCTATTCTTTTGTACAATTTGATGATTTTTCGAGGCGTTAGTGTGGATAAATTCACTTTCCCATTTGTTATGAAGGCGTGTCTGGCGATTTCTTGCGTCGAGAAAGCGAATGAGGTTTATGGGCTCGCTGTTAAAACTGGGTTTCGTGGAGATGTATATTTGGATAACGTTTTGATAGATTTGTATATGAAATGTGGGGTTTTCGTTGATGCGCTGGAGGTGTTTGATAAAATGCGGTATAGAAGTGTTGTTTCTTGGACAACTGTTATAGCTGGGCTTGTTTTTAATGGGAGAATGGATATTGCGCAGAAGGTGTTCGACAAAATGCCAAAGAGAAATGTGGTTTCATGGACAGCGATGATCAATGGCTATGCCAAGAGTAAGAAGCCCGAGATGGCGTTTGAACTCTACACAGAGATGCAACGTCATAATGTGAAGCCGAATGAGTACACATTGGTTGCTCTTCTCATAGCTTCTGCCGAGTTGGAAAGCCTTGAATTAGGTTGTTGGGTGCACGACTACGCCATCAAGAATGGGTTTGAGATCGGGGTGTTTGTTGGGACATCTCTCATTGACATGTACAGCAAATGTGGCAGTTTGGAGTCTGCAAAACGAGTGTTTGAAAAGATGGAAAACAAGAGTGTGGCAACATGGAACACGATGATCACTAGCCTTGGCGTTCACGGGCAGGGGGAAGAAGCCATTGCAGTTTTCGAAGAAATGGAGAAAATGAATACAAAGCCCGATGCAATAACTTTTGTTGGTGTCCTAAACGCCTGCCTGCAGACAGGCAATATTGAGAAAGGTCGTAGGTACTTTTATTACATGGTCGAACACCACGGTATTAAGCCTATCGATGAACATTATGTTTGCCTCTTCGAGATGCACTCCCGTCTGGCTAAGTTGCTTGATCTAGAGCCATCAGGTCGTCCCACTTCATGACCCGACGATTGCAGCAAACTATTTATACGAGGAATAGCTACTAGTCGGAACAAATGTAAAAGTGAGGTTGAGGAAAATACTTGGGATCACGTTCTGGTTGGCTGTATATTCGTCGCCTGTATACAAACTGATAGAAACAAGGAGCAGCAGCAGCAGCAGGTTCAGGCCACCTACACCTGCATTACAGTTACATGTCGAAAATGTTTACTAAATGAGGCCAGCAAAATCATTGCTTCAAAAACGCGAGGAGAGCAAGTGTATAGATAATTCATTCGGCATTTTCAGATGCCCTAAGAAGAATCAACAGAGTAGAAGTGAAGAAATAATGTGAGCTTTTGTATTATATTGTGGTGAGTAAATTTACACCGTTTTAAGTTGACCATACATGCAGGATCTACATTCCTCAGGAATCTGAGTATTCATCTATCAGCTGTTGGAAAGGGATACTACTGTGTATTATATTTGTCTGCAATTCAATGTATACATGACTAAATTTTAGGCAACGAGCCACTATTTCTGATTATAACAGTGTATCACGGAGTACTCGTGCAAGTATCCGTGAGGACAGCCGACTGAGCACCTCCGGGAGCACTTTGGCAGATAGACCCGGCAACACAGGAAGTAGCTCTTGAACCACTTGAGGAATATTTACACCCTGTAGAAAAAGCACAGAATAATGTAAGCAGTTAATCTCTCGACATGTCAGGCTCAACAGGTAAGTTTGCCATAGATCATACATGGTCGTTCTTAACTCAGATATCACTCTCTACTAATGAAAATTTCACATAAACTTCAAGAGTGGCAGTCATTTCCTACTAAGTTCACTTGCCCTGCATACACTTCAATCTCACATATAAAATTACCCACTTAGTGATATCACTGTTGAAATTTCTGATGAGGACTCAAGGCCTCACTATCCCAAGATAACATTGTTTTTTCGGAAAATATTTCTAGTCATCGTCTTTGCTATTGCTTGACCTCCCTCATTATCAGATACTATCATTCAAACTAAACCTTTTCCTAGCAGTGAGGAACGTCTATCAGCAGTTAGCCATCAGATACCACAGAGAATTTGTCTTCTATGAAATAAACATTAGTTATTCATTACTCACTAGTTCTGTTTGCAGTTAGATAAGATATGTTGTTATATAATAGTAGTAGTTAAACATTTTGTTCGAGTTTACTGAAAGTTCATCGAGCCTCATCTGCATAAGCTTCATCAGGAGATGTTTTCCAAACAACTATGAATTTGACATTACCTGATTCGATGAAGCTGCAGTTCCGGCAGCTAAGAATCCAATAATTTTCTGAACATTGTTCAGTATGACTTTGTCTTCCTCAGTTATTGTGGGAAGAAGTGCAGCTGTCCTGAAAGGCCCCAAAGTAGGAACCAGGCTAAAAACTGGGGTTACATTTCTAATACCAAGAAATGCCATTATTTGGACCAGCTGTTCCCTTGAGACAGCATCGATACCCTTCACAATCTGTTCATGATCAAAATATAATAATATCAAGAAGAGCATAAATCTATTAATATAAATTAATCGAGGAATTCCAAACTAAAACATAGAGAAATGATTTTTAGCAAATTGTTTGTGAAAAAATGTCTTATTATCGCATCTTACAGTATTATGTATTACTGTTACACTGCACATTACCCCTTTACCACCCCAATCGATAATATTCATATAGTTTATTAGAGCTACATTTTCAGTCCTATAGAACAACTAAATCGTTGGCAAATGAGTCTTCAGTTAATTGAAAAAGAAGTCCATGGCTGCATCAAACCATCAAGCACAAAAATATTAGAGAAAATATGCTAAATAGCTACATTTAATTGATCAGACTAGATAATCACTAGTGGGGAAAAAAAAAAGATTTGACATGCGAACTATTTCAAGGAGATTTATACAAACATATGTTGACATGTATAGCAAACTTGCAAGAAAATATTAGTTCAGTAATAACATAGTGGCTACAGCCATCAAATGACTTGCGAGAAAACATTAATTCAGTCACAACACAGTAGCTACAGCCTAGAGTCATTATATTCATAAAGGCGATGCAATGCTACGTCATTAGACGATAGCATCAAACCAAGAAATCCGCTAATATCAATCAGTATTGAAGGTAACTACTTTAATTTTCTATCATCCTGGTTTCCTCTCAAGTAACCATAATTATAACCAATAAACTTTAGCAACAAAATTATTTGTGCTGTATACTAAAAATTACCTCGTCTAGCAGGAACTCTCGAAAAAAATTCCCTTCATCAGATAGTATAAATCCCAAGGCTGCTCTTGTTTGGATTGGTTGCGTTTGAGCAGCACCCGGAAAAACAGGAAACAAATTATTTGTTTGAGGTTGTAGAATGCCAAGCTCGGCCATTCTCCCATTCAGATCTTCCCCACCTCCGCTCTTTGCGGCATCTATGAAATTCTCAAAAGCTTGCATGACATCTATGAATCTTTCAGCATCAAAGACTCCAGATTTCCCATATATTGTGTACCGTAAAGCGGACCTTAGTCGTGGGGATTCGTCAGTGAGTAACCTCTAGATCCACAGAAAGAAGAATAAAGCTGTCAATCCATTCTAGCACCTTCTTGAGATAATTATTTATGTAAAATTGAAGGAAAAGAACTGCATACTATCGGTTTGATTAAAATCATTGTAGGTCGAGTACAATTACCATGTTCAATACAATGAATACATACATGTAAAATGTCTTAAAGCATAAATATCAATTTAATAAATGGTAATCCAGACCAAGTGGAAGCTCCTAACATCTATACTTTTACAAACGACGATTCAAGATCATAGGCATCAGTATCTCATGAAAGATCACGGCTATTTGAAAAATTGTAGTCCTATTTCTGATGTGACTTATACACAGGCCTTGAATATAATACACAACCTAATATTTGAATACAGAGAACTTTTAAGAGCTGACAAAGCTTGGCAAACTATTTATCAGTTATATCATTCGAGTTAATAATGGACAATGCATCATAGTAATGGCAAATTCATGCTGTCGTAAATCTGTACCTGTGCAATATATGGATAAGCTTCATCCACAATGGCAAAATCAGGATTGCCCACCAAAGCTATTCCCTCCAGCACCCCAATTGCTCTAATAATAAGTGCAAAGTAAGGTGGTATTCTGAACGGGTAATCAAATGTTATTTGTGCTAAATCTGATGCCAATTCCTGAAAGTTGATATTTTTGGCCCCCCCGCCCTCTAGTGCCTGATCGAAAACTTTGGCCAGCACAGGCAGAATGGGTTCTAAATTAACTCCATCCGGAATAAAGCCAAGTTTGACAAAGTCTTTTACAATTGCAGCGTAATCTCGATGAATAAGGTGAGCGATAGCTTCAATCATCCCGTACTTTTGATCATCTGTCAATTTAGTGACCAAGCCTGCCATTTTCTGACAGTTAAAAAAGAGCATAGAAAAATAAAATTACACATGGGACGTGGAATAAAATCTGGTGAATAGACTATGGGGGTGTTGAAAGAAGGTAGAATATATCAATTTCACGAAAATACGAGATCAGATGTATTAAAAGAGTCCACGATGTAGAATTTATATTTTCTAGGCATATGCAACATTGTCTCATCCTATCCTATTAGAAGTATACAGTACTACATGAAGCATGTTAATCTAGAAGATAGTAACTGTTTACCAAAATCCAATATTGCCAGCTTCCCATCAGGAGTCCGAATTAGATTTCCCGGATGTGGATCAGCATGGAAGAAACCTGTATCAAGAAGCTGCAGATCCAAATTGAAATGAGAAAGGTTAAATAGCTAAATTAATAATTTGATGAATTTTCATTAGATCCTCATAATGAATGACGTTGCTCAAACAGCGACTTCCTGTACTCTGTGATAGTACATTAAGAGGGTCTGAATGAGTTTATAGTTCAGCCTCTACGGTCTAGGGTGATGCTTATTTCTATCAAGATTCATTATTTAAATATAACAAGAACAATCCTGAAATAAATATTTTTGGGCCCATTGATATAGTGACATTCAATGGTAGACAACATGATTGTAAGCTATATTGTATACCAGAATTTTATGGTACAAAAATTAATATAACGAACTTAAGAATTCACGCTAATAAATTTATGAACAATTACAAAAATAATTACCTGCTTGAGGTAGCATATAACTCCAACATTCACCAGCTCTCCAACATCACTTTCAGTACTTTGTGAAAGCTTCTCTCCATCTATCCACTGTGTTGTAAGAACCTTCCTTGCAGTGTATTTACTGTATGTTTTTGGCACAACTACCTAAAAGCAGAACTCTGTTAGTGTAATGGAAGTCACTACGCAGATTTCTTTATTGTTGAATAGTTCTGGGTTTCACTAGATAAAAAAATTCATCTAAGCAGAAAAATTACCTGAGGAAGGTCCTTCCTCATCATTTCAGCAAATATTGTACCATTCTCCCCCTCATTAACATAATCCAGCTCTTCAAAGAAACGAGCAGCCCACTCATCAACTAATCCCACAACATCTATGGAGACCTGAATGAAATTATATTGCAGTTCAAATATCCATTTCAAAGTAATAAGAACAGGACAATGTATAATCAGTACCTGAGGAAACTTCCGAAGAACAAGACCCAAGTTTCTTATGACAAACAGATCAACTGTCACAGTCTCCAGAACAAATGGCCTCTGCACCTTAACTGCTACAACATCCCCATTTTCTTTTAGCCGGCCCTTGTAGACCTGGCCAAGAGAGGCTGCAATTGGTTTTCAAAAGAAGAAGACGACGTAAAACTATCAGACACCTAAACAAGTAAGAATATAAATTTTACACTCTTAAGCAAAAGATTATTTGCCAGCCAGGCTGTTTTTTGAGCAACCAAAGTTAGTAAAAAAGCTTAAAATTCTTTAAGATTACCAGCAGCAATAGGGGAAGCAGAAAGCTCGGAATAGACATTATGCCACGGCTGTCCAAGCTCTTCTTCAATAAGAGCCATTGCCACATCATCTGGAAAGGATGGGACCTAGAAGCACAATACATTAATTAGTTGATCACTGAAGAGTGGCAGATAATATAGTAACGATATTTCTCTTGAATGTCATTTAGAATCACTTTATTAAAAAAACAAGCTAGAGTAGAGCTTTTACATTGGAAAAAGGTTTTTAGGGAGGAATGTAATGAACTTGGACCATGAAGAGATTATGATGGAACAAAATCAAGTCAATATCTCTCAAACTTGGTGTAACAGGTGATTGTTGTAAAGAAATTATCCTTGTGGTCTTTATTATTTCCCATGCTTGATGGAAATTGAAGCAGAGATCAAATACACTTTAAATCGACTTAGACTAAGTTGAGGAATATGCTTCTCTCAAATAATTGAAGCAGTAAGTGAAGTAAAACTTGACCACAACTAAGAAATATCAAAACCATGCAAAACTAGTAAATAAATAAACACAGCGATATTAATTGATCAATGATATAAGAACACAGGATGAAGCCACAAATTCAGTGAATTGACATGTCACAAATATCCTAATCCATGACACATGTTTTCTACAAAACTAGTTGTATCATGATAGGAGTGAAAGGGGCTGCAATCTTCACATGATAATTAAGAATGTCACTGGAATTTAAACTTGAGTATAACTTATCACCTTGTCACAAAGCTTCTGTAGTTCAGTCATTGCAGAAGGTGACAATATATCAGGTCGGATGCTCAATGCTTGCCCAAGTTTTATATATGCTGGACCCAAAGAAGTAACTATCTCCCTCAATTCAATAGCACGAGCGACTTCATTCTGTGTGGAAACAGAAAGCAAAACAGATTATACTAAAAGCATGAAATTAACTTCCATAACCATCAATTAATACTGTAATTAAAATTCATTGTGGCCTATTATCCCATATTAGTAAACACAGCCTTCTCCTTTAGACTAATGAAAGAGATGATGTTGCCTTGATTGATAAATATCGATTTGTGTTCACAGCATTACTCCTTAACTTGAATATTTATACACTAGGAATGAAGAGATTCTCCTCCTTGGAAAGGTTTTCATTATTCTCTAAACCAATGTGGAGTCTCCTTTGATTCCCAAAGAAGCTTTGGCATGAAACTGATCTAAAGGTGGTTCTGAAGAATTGTTGCCACTCAATTCCACGAGATTTTTTCCAAACTGGATTGGCCTTCACATATGGGGAAAACTAATTACAGATTCATTGTTTCAACACTGGGATGATCAGAGAGTATCTCTGAAAGCAAACCTTTAACACGCTTGAAGTTTCTATACAATATTAGGAGTGGAAGCTTCAGAGAGTGCTCATGGAGTAAATTAACTTTTAAATGAACATTTTTCAAAATATTCCCTGCACATAATTTTTCTCTCTCTTGGCTTCCTTAAAAGCTCATTAATATCCTAATCCTTGATTCACATTATGTAGATGTGCTACTCAATAACTCATTAAATTATCATTCTTGCTTTCTTTGATTCAAAAAGTTGTTTAGAAATGACATCTCTTCTTATGCAACACATTCAATTAAGAAGAAATCCAACCAGGAAGTATATGAGTTCTGACTACAAATAGTAGGCAAGAATCTATTCACTATCCATAAAAAGCAACAAATTGAGCTAGGATTCATATAGCTCATAGAAATGTTAATACTTTGATTAGTCATTACATTGTACTTTTGAAGTGGGACAAAATAAATATTTGCAATTTGAAGAAGAGAATCGGAAGTTAGTCTATTTACCTCCTTTATCTTTTTATTTATTAGATCCCAGAGAAGACGAGAGAGAAAGCCTCCAGCAACAGACATTAACTGAACAACACGGGTTGCAACAGCACGCGGTCTTTTTCCCCAATAAGCAGCAATGCTATCGGGATCGTATACCAATGGTAAAAATTCACTGCTCTCATCAACCTGAAGGATTAGTAAGGGTCAGCCACTTAGTTCAAAGAGTGGCTCTTCACAATCTAAATGCTAAATGAAGCCAATTTACATGTCACAGCCCGTAGTTTCAACATATTTTGAATGACATCTGTGAAAATTTAAAACCTTCTGTGTATTGGTATCAACAAGTCTCATATGAAAATCAATGCTTATCATATTTTAATCGATTATCTTAGCAATCAGTTTAACAAGTTAGAATTATGACTATCACTAGTCAGAAGGCATGTAGCTTTATCATCATGAATAAAATTGCATAAGGTTGACTCAGTGAAAGCAAAACTAATCTAAACTAGAAGTATGTAGTCAAGTAGTTAGATGAAATTTATCCCAGTCATCTATCAAATAGAACTATTTGCTAGGAGCAGCATACAGGTCTATAAAAGAGTATGTGAGTGGGGCAACAGAATACATAGTTCCAACTTCCAGTTATTGCAAATGATGACCAATAAAGAGATTCACAGATGAAGGTGACTACTAAGAATTACATAATTGATTATTTTTTATATTTGAGTCATTATTATGGACCTCCTTAAAACATGACATATGCAACATATAAACGTGTATGAAATGAATATCACTGACAGAAACCTCCCAGTGTAAAACAATTTGGGGGAGTGATTAAAATAAACTTCAAATTCATACAACAAACCTCGACTAGACGGAGCTTGACATTATCATCAGCAAACTGAGTATCATTCAAATTCTGACCTCGAAGCCCTCTCATGAGAATGGCCACCTGCTCATTTTCTTCCATCTGAGCTCTCACCCTTTTGATCTCCTGTGAAACATCTTGAATTCTCTGCCATGTCCAAAATTAAACAATGGCAAGAATCACCACCTCAATGCATCACCAATGCATATAAATTCTCTAAAGTTGCAGGAGTTGCATGCATTACACCCATTTAGCCTTTTCGATTCAAAACTGGTTTATCAGTAATATAAGAAAAGCACAAGAACTTACCAATGAGAAATATTTCTTCGACCTTGATCAATTTCTCCCAGTAATTAATTATTTATTTGAATGTTGAGATTTTTTTTTTAATTATTTATTTAAAAAATTCCTAAAATTGTTACTCTCACAAAAAACTAATGGTTACATTCTTGAATTTTATAAGGTGAGAACAGTTCTGCTCCTTCCCTATACAGTAACCAAACAATTAGTTAACAGCATTTCATAAATCAGCTTAAAACCTAAAAAAGAGAAAACTTAAAACTAGACTAACACTCAAAAATTCTCAACCACTCGTCATGGTCAAATATTACAAGAAACCATTTTTTAAAAAACGGAAACAACTGCGACTTAAAAAAAAAAAAAAACTTACTTTTTTTTTTCAAAACCTAAAGAACTGAAGAAAACTAATAGTAGCAAAAAAAAAGTGAAAATTGATCAGAAAACCTACAGTTGATGAGCCGTTGACCTGCTTAGGGGTGCCATTACCGGCTTTCAGTGGGGGCTTGGTAGTCGGTGGCTTAGGCTCGGTGGCGATGGCCCTCACAACGGCATTTCGCCTAACACTTGGAAAATAGCGGCGGTTTCTCGACTGGAAATTAAAGCCGGCGGCGGAAGAGTACGGTGAGACGCGGTGGAGATGATCGATTCCGCAGTGGACGAGCTGAGCAGTAGCCGCGTCCATGGCGGAAATGAACCTTCACAACTGAAAATCAAATATCGGAGCAAGAAAAAGTGAGAATTGAGATACGTGGGAAGAGAGAAAAAGGAGCAAATTTCAGAGTGTGTTGGGCGTTTTTTTGGGTGAATCGATGAGAGTGTGAGTAGTTAAATGAGCAGCACAATTGGGTCGTGAAATACGTGGAAGAATAAGAAGCTGTGGAATTTTTATTTTTTTTCTTTATTATTGGCGCGATTCTGACCGAATATGGTCGCCGTTCATTTTTATTATTATTATTATTATTATTTTCATGTGCTTCTGTATTTGTTTCTTGTCTGGTAAAGTGTTTGGTTCTGCTTTTTCCTATCTTCCATTTTATTTTATTTTTCGACAACAATTTTATTTTAATTTTTAGTTTTTTGGGCTTTATGCTTTTCTATTTTGGCATATAAAGATATTTGGGTTTGTTTAAAGGTTGGGTATTTTCATTGGCCTTGTTTACAGTTGTTGGCCTTATCTTTGTGAAAATTAATTTCATTTTACATTGGTGATAACATATTTCATTTTATCATTATAATAACTTATATATATACACGCCTATGACATGTATACTTTAATAAAACTATACGAAAGGGCACTTGCTTTATGCGCGTTTGTTTATTTTGTATTAAATGTGTCTTTTATTAAAATTCGATCAGTGACTAATACTTAATTATTAGTTTTTATATATGATGATTTATTTTTCAAAACAAAACATATGAATGAGTTCTAGTTATTCATTAATTATTATTTTTTTTCAAATTATTGATGGGGGACATTGCTTATATGTGTAATTTATATTTTTTAGGAATACAATTCAAATTGGTCATATAATTATTTTTCAAATAACATTCTGATTTGTAAACTATTTTTTTTTTTATCTAAATTTGTCCCATAACATTTTCACTCGATCCATTCTACCCCTTCAGCCCTTTTGTTAACTCATTGCGAAACGATTCATAAACTCCATCAAAAATTCCTTTTGCGGTTAATCAAACGAGATTTAGTAAATTGGATTTCATCAATTTCTCTAGTTTTGAACAAGGATTCACATCCAATTCTATTTCAAGGGGCAAATCCACCATCCTACAACAATAATCCACAACAATCAATTTCTCCATTTCCAACCTTTATTTTTTTTTTCTTTGGATTCTTCATCAGATTCGTCTCTATGTACGGGAGTGAGCATTTGGTAATAACCAAATCAAGCAAACCAAATTTAATCAATCTTGATTTTCGCTAAACCAAAGTAGGGGTAGGACTGCACCAAATTGAAACCAAAATTACTGGTTTTGGTTCGGTCGGTTTCGTTAGTTTTTCTTTTTTGTGCAAATAATTAATGAGATAAATAAATATAAAATGTGGCTCACCTTTAACCTTTAACAAAGCAACTCGTGATTCAGTTGGTGAAGGGTGCTTCTCTAAAGCATAAATGTTGTATGTTCAATTTTAATGATTTCAACGACTGTTTTGAAAGGGGCTAATAGATAAGTATTTAAAGTATAGGTCGAGTCTATCAATGGAAGTATTGTCGAGCTCATTCAGATCTCCCAATTATCATAAAATATGCAAATAAACCCCTCCGTCAAAATGGTTAGCTTTACCCTTAGTAATTAAAGTCAATTAAAATTGTAAAATTGAGTGGTGAAATTTGATGCAGAACTTTGTCGTCTACAATTGTCGATTGAACGAATTGTGACCACACATAACCTGCGCTTTAGAGGTTCAAACCCCTCATTCAATTTGGACATTTGATGTCGAATTGATGTTGGAATTCTCACTCTAATCCATATATACAAACCTTCACCACAAAAACTTATATGTCCAATTACTTCGTCAACGGACACCCAATTGGCAAATCATTGGTACTTAAAGAAAGATCACAACTTTTCAACCACACCCGCGTTGCATGATATCATTATTGGAATCAAGCCAATTTTTTTTATTTGTTTTGCACTTTTAATTAACAATAGTTACTAACAACAATCCTAATAATTTTGATAGAGATATTTATTTGCACCATTGATCATAATTGAAGTGAATAAATGAGGTAGCTTGATAATACTATCAGTATCTAGGTGAGAGTCGAAATCTAGAGCTAAACTTTTAGGTGCCTATTCAGTGAAAATTGAATCACTGAAAAATATAGTTACTATCCATTTTTTAAAAACTAAAATTCAATAAAATATCTCAATGGATAGTTAGTCGTTTGAGATTCTTAAAATTAAGAAGGACAAAGTTTGTAAAGTGAGATCATTTAAATAGTATTTTTTACAGTTTATCCATATAATATAATATGTAGCTTATAAGGAACGAAAATAGTAATTTAACTTTAAACTAAACATGTACAAATACTGAAATGGTGGATATGTTAAATATGTATATAACTTGTTTAGTAACTGCAAAGTTCAATTAGAAATAATTACAAAAATACAGAAAATGTTTTCGAAATTCTGAAAGTCATATTTGCATTGTTTCGAATATGATATCACTTGAAGAAAACAAAATACATTCTAACAAAATAACATTCAAAAGACAGAATCATGAAATTCAATACCTTTTCGTTTGATTCTAAAGAATTCATTAATTTCGTTGAAATTAATCAACGATGTTCTCAATTTTACGTGATTTATGGGACTTTAATTAACAGGATATTCTCAGTTTTAAGCTCTTTCCCCACTCCTTTTTAAGTAAGTTAAACAGAGATTGTACTGGTTCTTATATATAAAAATGAATAAACTTAAATATGAAAAGTAGAAAATATATGAATAGTTTTAGTTCTTAACTAATAAGAGTTATAGTTATAGATAAGAAATGTAAGACCGACCGTCATTGAAGATATACATTAGGAACTAAAAATTGAATGCTTTGAAAATAAAACAATTAAACTATTGTCAAGAAAACAAAAAACAAATAGGCAATTAGGTTGCGAAGCAAAGGGTTGACGGGATCGCCAGCATTTCATCACGTGTATCATGATTCTTGTCAAATACATCATGTCCTGAATTTTATAAAAACTATCCTGAACTTTAAAAGATACAACAAAATATCATGAATTTTGACCATTTTCTATAAATGTCCTAAACTTAACAAAATATCAAAAAATATTCTGAACTTTTTAATTTTTAGTGAAAATGTCTTGGGATTCATTTTCCAGCGCCAACTTAATGACGAGGCATATTGGAGTCCAGCATATCAAAATGACGTGTGATTTTTATTTTTTTTAAACCTCAATTTGAAGGGCGGACAATTTTTTCTTCAAATTGGGCTGATTTTGTCCAGATTAAGATTTTGGGAGGAATGAAAAAAATATATTTATTTTTCTTTTTCATGTTGGAATTGAGAATTTTGGAAGGAATTGAAAGAAATCATTTTTTCCTTCAAATTGGATTAGTAATGAGAGATTTAAGGGAATGAGAAGTTAGAGTTATAGAGAGGAAAACAGAAAAACAACGTTCGTTGTCATTATTTATTTATT
Source organism: Perilla frutescens (assembly GCA_026008535.1). Classification (NCBI taxonomy): domain Eukaryota; kingdom Viridiplantae; phylum Streptophyta; class Magnoliopsida; order Lamiales; family Lamiaceae; genus Perilla; species Perilla frutescens. The sequence goes on from BRKX01000010.1 coordinate 49,139,418, forward strand.
TAAAAAAATTAAAAATTTGATCATGTCATTTTGACGTGTTGGACTCTGGTATGACTCGTCATTAATCTAGTGCTGTAAATTGAATTCCGTTATAATTTTACAAAAAAGTGAAAAGTTCATAATATTTTTGGGTATTTTTTAGGACATTTTTAGAAAAAATGTCAAAGTTCATAATATTTTGTTGTATCTTTTGAAATTCATGACATTTTTAGAAAAAATGTCAAAGTTCGGGACATAGGTATATATTTGACCTTTTAAATTTATTAGTTTTTCTAAATTTCAATTTCAATTTAAATATTATTTTTTTATTTCTAAAAATAAATTGTTTTATTCACAAAAAAAACTACATTCACTGAAATTGATTCTTTTCTTACGATAAATAAAATTTATTAGAGACTTAATATACTTATTACTAATTAAAATATAAAATGGGTGTTTCTATTTGCACCACTATTTTTTCAATATACACCATTATTAAATTAAATTCAAAAATAAATAATGCCTTTTTTACTTCAAAAACAAATACCTGCTAAAATTTTTGTCTTCTTTTCCGGTGAGTTCCTGTGTCATCCAATATTGTGGAGCATCAATTTCTTGATTTTTCTATCTGCCACCAAACCCACTTTCAACAGATCGATGAAATTAAATTTGGAGTCCGTTCGAAAAATTCAATTTGAAATGCATCACATGGATTGGATTTTTTTTTTTTCAAATATATTGCCCATATTAAAAAAAAACCTTCATGTTTGAAATTTAGTTTTCCAAAATATCGATGAGGTTCGAAAATTATTTTTCAAACATCATGGCATGTTTCGAAAAACTACTTTTGAAGTTCATGGTCTACTTTAAAAAATTCAATTCGTGGCAAAATTTCTGATGGAATGGAGGTGGAATAAAGAAGACAAGTTAAAGGAGACGTGATTTGAGTAGAGAAAATGGCAGTATGGCAGCGGTGGAGAGCAGATGCGGCGGGCCTCCGTCTCTTTCTTTGTTTTCTTTTTTTGCTTTTTATTAAATTGTCTTGGAATAATTTTTTTGGTTAAAGGTAAAAATGAACAATAAATACGGTGTATAAAGTAAAAAAGAATGGAAAAAAATTATAGAATGTGGTCTATATAGAAACACCCATATAAAATATAAATTTTATCAATTTAATAATTTCATATTTTCAAGCTAACTCATTCAACGAGCTAATGAGCTAGTCAAGTAGTGTCCAGCTTCAATTTAATTTGTTTAATTAACGAACTTTTATCAAATCAAATCCGAATAGTTCACGAAGAGCCTTACTCAATTACATTTGTACTCGCAACCAATACAATTTCAATTTGTGGCCACAAATACCCCTACTCCACCGAGAGGCAACGAACTGCTGAATTGGAGAAGGGAGTTCAAATTCAAACATGGTGAGATTTAAAATTTAAATCATACATCTCATGGGGAGTTCTACCCTACCATTGGGGTACTATCACAAGTGCTCCAATAGGTTTGTTGGAGCACTTGGGATAGTACCCAATAGGTAGGGGAGTGTCACAATAGACATATTATGACACTTAGGATAGTACCCCAATGGTAGGGTAGAACTTCCCCCCATCTTACAATTTAGCCTTAGTTTGTTATCATTTCCAACTTTAATTTTTCAGTTTTCAGTATTTCCGGTTCAATTTACAAGGTGTATAGATTTTTAAAAAAATATAATGATTTTGATATTTTGAATGATTTAATAATTAGAGTTATCGGTTCGTAAAATGAAAATATGTTTGTTTGATTATATTTTCAACTTGAATTTGTGGTTGAGATGAAAAGATAAATATTTGTGTGGTTATGATAAATTGATGAATATTTAAATAATGGGTCCCACTGTAATATTGTAGCGACCCGGTTTTCTTTATATTTAAATTGCTACATTTCTTTTCCTTCCTAAAAAAATATTTTATTTATTTTATTTATTTATGTGATATTAATTGATTAAGTCTAATAAGTCGCGCCTAAGTAATTTATAAGCATGAATTCATTTTAGTATATAGTAATTTCATAGCATGAACATGCATTTAATTTTTGTGCCTAATTGGTTGCATTTTATTTTATCCTAAGTTTTTCTCCAGCCCATTTATTTATTTGGGGAGCCCAGACCCTTCTTTTATTTACCCAAGCCCAAGTATTGAGGCCAAAATTCTAGATGTTTCAATTCTTCTTCCTCTTCTTGTTCGGATATCTTTGCCTATAAATTTTATCATTCCAAATTTTGAAGTTTATCAGCTTTATCTTTTGTTGTTGAAACAAGATAACCACATAATCTCATATCCTACTCAAATTCTAACCCTAATCTATCATTATAAATAGAGATATCATCTCTATTATTTTTCAGCGAAGAGAGCCAAAGTTTAGAATTTCCAGAAAATATCTCCGAAGGTATGGAGTTTCGTCTGTGTCTCTATATTTTTTCGCAGCAAACACATCCTAGCTATATATACATATTCACGTTATATCTGTATTCATGGGAAAAAGGGGGGTTGATGTTTTCTTTCCAGAACTATAAATGCAGTGGGGACCATAAGAAATGACTTTTTGGCATATCTTTCAAGTTGTTTCCTTTATGCTTTCTTATATTTTATTATTCTTTTCTTGGAGTTTGTGTACATGTGTGTTTTATATATAGATATATTTATATATGTGTATTTTAGTTAGTTAAATACATAAATGGAATTAAAGAATTATGTTGCTATGTATGATTATTGTTTTAAGCATGCATCGTTGATTAATCTCATGCATAGTTTCTTACATTATGCACTGTATTAATTTACAATAAATGATTTATAGGAAGCGCGCCAGACTTAATTAATTTATATTCAAGTCAAGGTTAAGGTGGGGTTTTTATGTGATTTCTGTCCCGATTATTCTCTCTATATTTAATTATCGAGTTATGTGATGACACAGCACAGTACAGGGCCTTCAGGCTAAATGAGACAGGGCCTCTGGGCTAAATGGGACTGGGCCGATGGGCTATATGGTTTGGTCTACGTACTGAACACTTTTACTATTCTCACTTGTTTAATTTTATATAGCTTGGATAATTCGACACTCCCCACTGAGTTTAAAATACTCACCCTAAAACTTTCCTTTTCAGATGGAGGCTCGGGTGATGCGTAGCGAACAAGATATGATGATGGTGGTCAAGTGATCAAGCATGATTAAAGATTTAATTAATTTTTTTTTACTTTATTTTATGTAATAAATGTCGAGATATGCTTTGAAACTTCCGTTGTATTTCAAGTAAAATATCTTTATTAATGAAAAGCATGGATAACGTGTCTTTTTCTATTAAAGTGAAATTGGGGCGTTACAGTTTGGTATCAGAGAATAATTACGTTCCTGAATACTCATAAAAAGCAAGTAAGCAAGTAAGTTAAGACCATCATTGCATCTGCCGCATCACCCCGAGTAGAGGTAAAAGAAAGGTTTTATTTCATGTTTATGCAAGTATGATTATTTCTTTTGTTCATGAAAATGTTTTATAGTCCTCGGAGTTTTGGTTTAGATGGTTCGGTTAAAGAAGACGGCGAGAATGAGTACGGGATGTCAAATTTCTGGGCGGCCATTAGCTAGTAGAGAGAAATTTGGTAGGGTTTCTAAGAATGTGGAGGGTAATTAAATGTGAAGGAGGTGAACTCAAGCCAGTTGAAGCTGCTCGAAAGGTGTTAAAGATCATTCCAACAACTCTCAAGCTTACAGCAGAAAATCTTTATGAAGAACTCTTAGATTATTCCCCAGGAATAGGAGAAACACTCGATTTTGTGAAGTTTATATGCGGTATTTTGGCAAATTGGGGTCAAGGACGGTAGCATCCAAAGATGGAGCATATCTAGGATTTGGTTATTTTATTATTATTTTCTCTAGTACTAAGTATTTGTTAAACCAGAGTTTGATTAATAAAGGCAGTTAATTTTCTCTTTTCGTTAAAGAATACTTAATCTTTGCGCTATGGTCGACAATAGGAATCATGCCACCAAAGAAGAATACGCAGCCAATCCACAAGGAAAGTGAGGAAACGGAGTCAATGAACAATTATGACAACAATACAAATGGGAAGGACAACAATAACAATAACATGGATGTATTTGCTCTAAACCTTGCAGATGCACTGAAGAGAGTTCTATCTCAACAGAATCAGAATCAGAATCAACAGCAATATCAACACCAGGAAGGAGACGGTATCTTGACACATTTTCGCTAGTTAGGACCGCCCAAGTTGAAAGGAACTGGAGGACCTCTAGCAGCAAAAGAATGGATTCGGGAACTGGAGTGAATTTTTGATTACTTGGGATGCTCAAACGCCCAAAAAGTTACATGTGCAGTGTTCCAGCTGACTGAGGATGCAAGTCACTGGTGGGAAGCAGTGAAGATCAACATGAGCCCAGAGCAGCACGCCAGCTTGACTTGGACCATTTTCAAAAGAATGGTCATGGAGAATTATTTTCCAAAAGCATTCCGCAAGCAAAAAGAGAAAGAGCTGATGAATATAGAGCAAGGCAACCTGACTATTCTGGAGTATAAGCAGAAATTCAACCAGCTAGCTCGCTATGCTCCTCACTTGGTGGAGACAGATGAAAAGAAGGCCTGGCGATTTGAAGATGGATTGCGTCCTGAGATTGGAGCACACCTATCCGCGCTCAATCTCACCACCTACTCAGAAATTGTGTAACGAGCTCGGGCGGTGTCAACTCGTTTGAACTTGGACAAGCTAGCCTCAAGACCTCCAAGAAATGGTGGAAAAAGATGATGGGAGGATCGCGACAACCAAGACAAAGAGAGAAGTTCCCAACTTGAGAAGAAGTCGAACGTTGCTGGAGGAGAGACGCCTAGAGTGATATCTCAATATCCACAATGCCAAAAATGTCATAAATACCATCTAGGAGAGTGTAAGTTAGGGACACAAGCTTGCTTCAAATCCCACAAAGAGGGACATAGAGCCTGGGATTATCCGTTGCATCAAGATAGGAACATTGAAAAAGGAGGAAACACTAAAGGAGGTGGAAACGCCGAAAGGAGAGGAAATTCTAGAGCTTTTGCAATGAATGGCAAGGAGTGAAGAAAGAAGGAGATCAACGCGTTAGATTTTATTATCCATTTCTAGTCTACCTACGTAGCTACTTTGGTTTTAGTTTTTATTTTTTTAGCAAATGTATGAGAACGCAAAGAAGTTTTTTTTAAGTTGGAATAAAGTTTTGCATTATTTTGGAAAAGATGGATCTACGTAGTATAAGTTAGTAACAATTCGTTAAAGACCCGTAATAAAGTGTAAGCAGATTGAAGACACAGAGCATATGAGATCCTTGATAAAGGTGGCGCAGTCGATGTACCGGGATGGTCGACTCATAATGCAGTTTTCGATGCCGCTTCGTTTTTTAGGAATATTTTAGTGTCCGAATAAGATAGTTAACCTAGAACCTAGCAAGACTATGGTCAATTAGAGAAATCTTTAAGGTAGAGGAACATAGCCAGGCTTATGTTTTACGTACTAGTTAAGAAGATCTCAGAACTTAGAAGTTTAGGCAATAGACATAGCATTAGCAAGATTATGCAAGATCGATGATAGATTTTAAGTTTAGGACTTAGACCAAGTAAGAAATTTCGAGGACGAATTTTTTTTGTAAGTAGGGAGGAATGTAGCGACCCGGTTTTCTTTATATTTAAATTGCTACATTTTTTTCTTTTCCTTCCTAAAAAAATATTTTATTTATTTATGTGATATTAATTGATTAAGTCTAATAAGTCGCGCCTAAGTAATTTATAAGCATGAATTCATTTTAGTATATAGTAATTTCATAGCATGAACATGCATTTAATTTTTGTGCCTAATTGGTTGCATTTTATTTTATCCTAAGTTTTTCTCCAGCCCATTTATTTATTTGGGGAGCCCAGACCCTTCTTTTATTTTCCCAAGCCCAAGTATTGAGACCCAAATTCTAGATGTTTCAATTCTTCTTCCTCTTCTTGTTCGGATATCTTTGCCTACAAATTTTATCATTCCAAATTTTGAAGTTTATCAGCTTTATCTTTTGTTGTTGAAACAAGATAACCACATAATCTCATATCCTACTCAAACTCTAACCCTAATCTATCATTATAAATAGAGATATCCTCTCTATTATTTTTCGCACACCCCAGATTAGAGCGAAGAGAGCCAGAGTTTAGAATTTCCAGAAAATATCTCCGAAGGTATGGAGTTTCGTCTGTGTCTCTATATTTTTTCGTAGCAGACACATCCTAGCTATATATACATATTCACGTTGTATCTGTATTCATGGGAAAAGGGGGGAGGGTTTGATGTTTTCTTCCCAGAACTATAAATGCAGTGGGGACCATAAGAAATGACTTTTTGGCATGTCTTTCAAGTTGTTTCCTTTATGCTTTCTTATATTTTATTATTCTTTTCTTGGAGTTTGTGTACATGTGTGTTTTATATATAGATATATTTATATATGTGTATTTTAGTTAGTTAAATACATAAATGGAATTAAAGAATTATGTTACTATGTATGATTATTGTTTTAAGTATGCATCGTTGATTAATCTCATGCATAGTTTCTTACATTATGCACTGTATTAATTTACAATAAATGATTTATAGGAAGCACGCCAGACTTAATTAATTTATATTCAAGTCAAGGTTAAGGTGGGGTTTTTATGTGATTTCTGTCCCGATTATTCTATCTATATTTAATTATCGAGTTATGTGATGACACAACACAGTACAGGGCCTTCGGGCTAAATGAGACAGGGCCTCCGGACTAAATGGGACTGGGCCGATGGGCTATATGGTTTGGTCTACGTACTGAACACTTTTACTATTCTCACTTACTCGTTTAATTTTATATAGCTTGGATAATTCGACACTCCCCACTGAGTTTAAAATACTCACCCTAAAACTTTCCTTTTCAGATGGGGGCTCGGGTGATGCGTAGCGGACAAGATGTGATGATGGTGGTCAAGTGATCAAGCATGATTAAAGATTTAATTAATTTTTTTTACTTTATTTTATGTAATAAATGTCGAGATATGCTTTGAAACTTCCGTTGTATTTCAAGTAAAATATCTTTATTAATGAAAAGTATGGATAACGTGTCGTTTTCTATTAAAGTGAAATTGAGGCATTACAAATATATATAATATATAATAACAACATCGGATCTGCAAATAGAAACCTTCATTTTTCCCGCCCATTTACACTTTTCGAAAATGAAAATGTCATCTCATATATTATTAAATTATTTATTTATCATGTAAACCCGTGTGTAAACTGTAAGTCCATCTCTCACCATTCATTCATCAAAAATTAGTGGCCCAGATTAAATCTAATTTAAGGTGATATTTTTGTAATATTTAATATATTTTATGGGTATAGAGTTATTTATGTAATTTAGAAATTCTTATTAGGGTCTGTCACCTGATTTCTTCTCCTTCTTCATTTTTCCCGTGAGTGGATTCTCTCTCTCTCTCTCTCCCCTCTTTCTCTCTTCACCACCATCGTCGTCCTCTCTCTCTCAATCGTCACGCCATCGCCACCATCGTCACCCCTTCCAACTCTCTCTCTCTAGCGCCACCGCGACATATGAGGAAATCTAACAACGGTAACATTGATTGCTTTGTATCTTCTCTCTATTTCACTGTCCATTCCATATATCACGAAGATCTTCATCATGTTTTTGTATTTTAGATCTGTTACACAATCGATTAATTTGGTGTTTGTTTTTTTCTGATTCATTTTTTTAGTATATCATCGTTTAATTATTTGTTACTATTTCGTAGATTTGATGGATTCACCAACGATTTTGTAATTTCTGTAAAAAAAATTAAAATTGAGCTATATATCGTGTTTTTTGTTTGAATTTTTTCTTTTATTGAATATGTGTTCTTTTTAGAGATAATGTTTGTTGATGGTTTATTTTTTCAAATGTAACGTTGATTAATTGTTGGTTGATGTTGAATAATAGTTGGTTAAATAATTAGTATATATATTTTTGGTATTTTTGTTCACGCGGTACGTTGTTAGCATGATGCTGTTTATCTGTCAGTATCATTATGATTTGTCATTAACATTGTGTTTTTGTTGTATATGTTACGAATTCGTTTGGGAAAATATTTGTGCTAACGAATATTTCTCTGTATGCTAAGTAAGATGATTTTAAATGCTGACCGTATAATATTATGATGACATGTACCAACTCAAGTTTTGATGGTTTGAAGACTAGAATAGTTATGCATGATGTGAGTCTTCTATGAAGCCACTAAATGATTTACAAGGCACTTGGGTGTTTTTTTCAGATGAAGAAATATTAACTTGAAATAGGCTAAATTACCTTGTATTATTAGTTTTTTCATTAAATAGGCTAATTAGTATCAGTTGGTGTCTACCACCACCATCATCATCACCGCCGCCACCACTATTGCTGCCTCTTCCATCAAAAATAGTAGTAATAATTGTTATGTATTATCTCTCTCTCAACTATCGACATCGCTACGCCTTATACCTACATGAGGAAATTCAACAATAGTAGCGATGATGAAGATCTGAAAAAGAGAAAAAACGCTGGTGATTGAAGCTCGTCTGGAGCTATGTTTTTTATTTTTAGATCCTTTCACACAATCACGATCAATTTTTTTTTTCTGATCCATATATGCGTATACTATCATTGTTTTAGTGTTTCATTTTTTTATAAATTTGATGGATGCAACATGTATTTTTTTATGAGATTTAGAAGTCATCTGAAAATTTGTTTGAGTTTTTTTGTTGTGTCAATGTGTTCTTTATTTAGAGAAGATGTTTTTGTTGGTGGTTTATGTTTTCAGATTTAAAGTTAAGTAATTGTTGGTTGAAGAATTAGTATATATTTTTGATATTTTTGTTCGCGTAGTATGATATAAGTATGATACCGTTTATCTATTAGCATCATTATATTTTTCTGTTAGCATTGTGTTTTTGTTGAATATGTTAAAATTCTTGCTAACGAATATAATCATGCATGCTAAGTAAAATCTTTTAAATATTGACACTGTAGTATTTTGATGACAAATGTCAACTCAAGGTCTCATGGTTTGCAGACTAAAATAGATATACCAAGATCTGAAAATCTTCTATGAAGCCATTGAAAGATTTATGAGCCATCTAATTTTTTTTCTTCAGATGAAAGAATCTAAGCTTTAAATATGCTAAATTGGCTTGTCTTTTTAGTTTTTGTTATAGTCTTTTTATTTTTATTTTTGGTGTTTTTGGTACTTTTGTAACTTTAATGTAACATGAACTAATATTAATTTTCGTTAGCATATTGTTTGAATTACATTAGAAATCTATTATATGTTGTATTCGTCTGACACAATTATTCAATGATAATAATATTTTATTATAATGCTACTGAAGTAACAACACATCGCTAACGAAGAGCAATATATTGACATAGAACAATATACATTAATGCATTAAGCTATTTTATCATTGGTTATCCAATGCTAATAACTTATTACTATAATGCCAATGAAATAATAGCATATTGCTAACGAAAGATAATATATTGAAAACAAACAATACATTGATGCATCAAGATATTTTTTTTTATATGAGAATGAAAATGCATTGCTAACATTAGCATTGTCATATGCTAATGAAAAGATTACAATAATGCTAATAGAATCATGTGTCTTTCATATACTACATGTGATGTTCGTGATGATAATATAAACGAATATTAATAATAGCAAATACTAAAATATTTGTTAGTACAAATAAATGTTAATGATATTGTTAGCATATGATAATTCTAATAGTAGAATTATGTAACGCATATGACAATAGCTTTACAATGTTAGCATTGTCAAATGATATTGTTGGCATTGTTGTATGCTAATAGAAACATTATATATTGCTATAAAGGTTTATTACATCAATTTTAGGATTCAATAATTTAATTTTATTGTATTTCATCATTTACTTCTATTAGCATTGTTGTATGCTAACGGAAACATTATGTAATGCTGAATGAATGTATTATCAGCCAATGCTAGTGAAACAATAATGTAGTGGATTGAAGCCAAATAATGAAACTAACAACCTTCAATAAAACAACCATAAGTTTGTCAACGATTAATATTTTTTTGAAATTATTTTTTTGTTGAAAATTAGGCTTGACTAGCTTTCCAACCATATTAAACTCATCATTTAATTATTTCACAAGAAAATCAGTTTTGCATTTAAACTTACGTGTTGTGTATTAAGTGATATTGTTTCGTTAGCATACGATTATGTGTTCGTCAGCTTATGATTGTGTCTCTGTTAGCAAGCATCATGGAAGTCCGCATTTTTTTTATTTCGACCTTAACGTGAAAATTATCAAAATATCACCACGTTTTTTGAAATACTTCTTATTTACAGTAATGTCACCACCCCTTTGACCAAATCTAGACCATTGAATTTTGAAAGATCTGTGGTGGAAGATTAGTTTATAGTTTACACACTAGGGATGGTTTACACCAGAACCATCCCATATATATATATATATATATATATATATATCCATCAATTTCAACTAAAAGATTGTCACCACTAAATTAATTTTCAATTTACCTTAATTAGGAACACTAATACTAAAATGTACTCCTTCCGTTTCGTTTTGGTTGTTGTTTTAGTTTTTTTTATCTATAATTAATAATTAATATTATGGACTAATATACACATCCCTCATATATGACATAAAATCTTATTCATTTATATTTTCCTAAAATAATATTTGAGATAGGGTTAAATTTGAGAGAGTGTGTGAAAATATCTAAAACAATAAATATTTTGACTCAAAAAAAATAAAAAAAAATAAAACAACAATCAAAATGAAACGATGGGAGTAATATATTGTATATATAGTAATAGAAATCATAATTAGCCGAATTTGCTTTAGCAAGATACACGAAAATCTCTAGGCAGAATCGCAATCAATCGAATAATTATCTATATATATACTAACATAAAAAGTGGCTTATCTTACAATTTTGGGTTTACCTATTATAACCTTATTTTTTATTTTATTTAAGGGCAACAATGTAATTATCTAATATATATTATTATAATACTATTACAATTCTAATTAATCTACATAATCTAATATATTATTATATTACTATTATATTCCTAACTAATCTATGAGAATACTATAATATATAATATTGTTACGATTCTAATTAATTTATATCAAATTAGATTAAAAACTTAAGTCAGTAGACAACTTTTGTGAACCATGCACCTTAAAAACTTTGGCTATCTTTTCCCATATAATTGAAGAGTACAAAAAGTAATAAATGAAGCAAGACAATGAAATATAAATATTGCAGCATGAAGAAAACAATCATAAAAACAGATCAAACATTAGGTTAAGAACGTCAGGTATTAGACAACTTTTGTGAACCATGAACTGTAAAAAATTTGGAATTTGGCTTTCTTAAATTTCACAATCCAAAATATTTTAAAATCAATCCTAAGTAAGCTTGGTAAAATTCAATAGAAAAATATACTCAAAATTAATGATTCGTTCGTTCAAATAAATAACCTAAGACAATAAAATTATACTACCTCCGTTTCAAAATGTTTGTTGTTTTAGATTTTTTTATTTGTTTCAAAATGTTTGTTGTTTTATATAATTTGACATTCTCTCTCCCAATTTTAACCCTCTCAAATCCTACAAGATTTCTTGATTCTAACTTACCTATAATATATGGAGAGAGAAAATTATATGGAGAGAGAAAATATTATTATTTTTTAGGAAAATATAGATGAATTAGATTTTATGGCATATATGAGGGATGAGTATATTTGTCCACAAAATTAATTCTTAATTCCAGATAAAAAAATAAAACAATAAACATTTCGAAACGGAGGGAGTAACATTTATATATAGTTAAAAATTTGCATAATATATGTATATAAAATATGGATCACGTTAAAGTACTTTGAGCTTCTATGTTATACACACAAACACGCACATAATGTGACAGACTCTTTACATAGTTTTTCAACCTAGATTCAAAGATAATAAACCATAAGCAAATAAGAATGAACATAATTGGAAGATCAATTCTTTTTTTAACAATTTATTCAAATGAAATAAGTATAATTGTAATCTAATACCAAATTCAGAATTTATGATATAATAAAAGTTCATTTATAATTTAATAATATATCTCTAAGGTGAAATAAATTTCCACGTGTCTACGTCATGAGTTAAAAGGGCTAATCATAATTAGTAACAATTATAGCTCATGAATAAAAGTTGGTTGATTAAATAAAAAAAACTTGATGAATATTGTATAAAATAATAGATTTTTGTTTATAGCTTGGAGAAAGATTGTAGACTTATAGTACATAGAACTATATAATACATAATTGAATACTTAATTAATTTATTATAAGAATTGAAATGTAGAGATGAGGAATTGAACACGGTACCTCTAGGTTAAAGAGGAGCGTGGATTGTTAAACCAAATCACTTATTAAATTACAATTTGAATTAATTTAATTTTGTGCTTTGATTAATTACTATATGCCATGTAATTAATGACCTATTTACATGCGTGAAATTAAGTAAAATTTGTTAAAGAGTTATTTAGCCTTATATTTTATTATATTGTTTCATACTTTTTAATTGAACTTAAATTAATGCAATATAGAATTATTTTCTATCATTGTAAAAAATAATGTACGACTATATATATATATATATATATATATAATAGGTGTACATTTTATAATGTGAATATATGAATCATAGATATATAAAATGAATATATCTACTTTACTATTTTCAATAATTAACATTGGAAAGAACACATTAAATGCCGATATAAATTCAATTTTTGCACAAAAATTTTCAACATATATATATATATATATATATATATATCACAAGCATGTATACAATAATTCATATTAAAAACTAAATTTTTTTACTTACTATTCCAATGACATATTAGAAAAAAAATTAGCTTAGAATACATTGTGCTAGAGTATAATAATATAATATACAAAATGATACAATTAATTAATTAGAACATAGATTTTTGTTATCCAATTTAATTGGATATATAATAGCTTATTTTTATTTACATTTATTTGTACTAATTTTAAAGATAAATACACAACAAATAAAGAGTTCTCTAATATTTTTTTTTCATTCTTTATTTTATGTAAGTATTAATAATCACATGTTAGTTTTCTAGAGATTCCCCAATAATTTATTAAAAAAAACTTACTAATCTGCTTAAAAATTATTTATCATGATCATTTTTCTAACTTTACTGCTATAATTGACGACAAAACTATTGTTCAAATACTACTTTCTAAGAGTTTATAATTCTCAATTTCTACATAAAATGAAACTCGTAACCAGTCATTTGTAAATCAAGATTTGTTTCTATTTTCAACATATTATATATGATGTATTAATATTATTGTTGGTGGTTTTTTTGATAATTTTTATTTTAGATTGTATTGTACATTAAACTGAAATATTGATCTGTGTGATTAAAAAGAAGAATAATATGTTTAGTGTGTGTGTATAACATAGAAGCTTCATATATTTTAACGGGATCCATATTTTATATGCAGTATCTTATGCAAATTTTAGCTATATATAAATATTATAATTCTATTGTATTGTGTTATCTATTTGAACGGATCTTTTTGGAGTATATCTTATTATTGAATTTTACCAAGCTAAATTTGGATTAATTTTTAAGTTATTTAGATGGTGAAATTTATTGGAGTTGAAATTAACATTACAAGTATATCGCATGACTTTTCCAATCACCTACAATTTTACCTTTCAAATTATATTTAATTTTCTTATGAATTAAATTTTAATAGTTAATTATATTATAAATAATTTATTGAGCACCATAAACTCTTGATCTCAATGGCTTTACTTGCACCATTTATAACTATATTTAAATTTAATTACACATAAACAATGAATAGGAGTGATCCGCAATGGAGTGTAAACTTTAGGGGTGATTTTCACATCTTTTTTCTTGTATTAATGATGACTTTTTTCAAAGTTATTAATTTGTAAAATTATGTCGCAAGTTATGACATGTGATTCAAATCATAAAAAGTCTACAAAAATTACTCATTTTACAAAATATGATTCACGGCTTGTAAAACCAAAGCCAATATTGTATTTATATAATTATAAGAGCGTAGAGGTTAATATTCAAACATAAAGACCAGTGAAAAAATAATTATTTAGATGCTATTTTGTAAAATAATATTTCAACTTTAGTATTACACTTACAAGTAAGTTTAAGATATATATAGCATGTAAATCAAAGAAATATATTTCTTGTGGTACATTTTACACTGGACAATAGTGACAACAAATAAATACCAATTAATGAATTAATAATAATAATAATAATAATAATAATAATTATAATAATATATCTAAGTATTAATGTACTTGTTGATATTAATTTAATTTAAATCATAAGCGAACAAGTTCATATTGTTTAGGTTAGACTTAAAGATTACTAATATGAATGAGATTTATATAATTAATGCATTTCTACTATTGAGATTCAGAAAAAAATAGCAATATATATATATATATATATATATAATGAGTGTACCTTTATATCGTGAATATATAGGAGCTTTAGATATAAAAAATGAATATATCTCTACACTTTATTATTTTCAATAATTAATATTAGAAAAAGCACATTAAGTGCCTGTATAAATTAAGTTAACGTGATCATTCAATCATTATTACAATCTTTTTCGGATAAATACTTTATACGCTACATTTACTAAATTCACCATAATCTTAAAAAAGTCCTTGTTTTTTTTTTTATTTTATACAACCACACTTTTTTGTTTACTCTTCATGTTCACCAAAATTTTTAAAAAGGTAAATTTAACCAATTAAAATAAAAGAAAGGAAAAGGAAAACCATGTATGCTGAATAAATTGGTTACGTTGAAACACAAAAATAGATTTGTGTTCACATACATGAGAATTATATAACAAAAGAAAAAAAAAAATCTTTGATTTTTTCAGAATATTATAATGATTCTTATGTTGGACAAATTATCCGAAGAGGATTGTTTAAAACTCACAAAATTTTTAGTATTTTTAATATTATTAAATATTAATAGCAAATTTGGCCTCCTGAGCACGCTCTCCCAACTCAAAAAATAATAATAAATTTCAATAAATGTTAGCAAGTAAACATAGATATATATTATCATAGTAGATCACCAAAAATAAAATCATTCTACAGTTAATTGTCGATCAAATTTGCTATTTATATATATTTTTTTTATCTAATATTTGTGTTATCCTCATTTAGTCTGTAATAGGTTTACTACATTTATTATCGAGTATTTCATTAGACATATAACCACATATAAATACCGATTCAATTAAATTCTAAACATTTATCGTAGTATTTGGAAGATAAATACAAAACAAACCAAGAGTGTCCTTTACAGTTAAATACTTCAGTTATTCTTTATATTCTGCACTTATAATTAATTAAATATAAAACAGTTCATAAATTGTTCATCATTTAATTTTAAGAAATTATTGAAAATAATAAACATTATGATAAAAATAAAATAAAATGTAAATTGCACTTATTGATAATGTTACAATACAAATAATATTAAATTTATATAATAAATTATATATGTACATATACATATATATACGTATATATAAAATTGGACAAATTTTCAGGGGGTGGGTGCCCCCACTAGCCCCCCTAGGTCTGTCCCAGGTTGTACTCTATGTTGTATTCTTATATAGTTATTTTGCAAATTCTAAAAGAGTAGAGAATAAAAGGGCATGTCGTGGTTGTTGAAGGCTTCCAGTTGGATTGAAATTCATTCCGCAAATGTATAACTCATGAAGATATTCGATAATTAGTAAATTTTGTTTATTTTTTTGTACACAACTAATTATAAATATTTAATATATATTTTTTGATGTTGTTAATAGACTAGAAACATATAGTGAATGATGTATTACTGTATTATGGCTTACATAACTGAGAAACATTCTGATTTTTATCGTAAACTATCATATATTTTGCAATGATTTTTGCATCTTTTTAAAATCCTAGATTGCTTTTTCTTGAGATAGTCTGTGTCATCGTTGATTTCGTGAATGAGTTATGTGAGAAGACGACTTGTAATGATGCTCGGTGAAATCGGAGAACATGTATTAATTTCTTCCAATAATGCCCTTAATGAATTTGCGCCAACCGTATGTTTTGAGTTATTTATGAAATTGCCACCGCGTGTTTATTTAAATCCGGAGCGTTGATTTTTTGTTTAAATAATGTTATTTTTATGGGTAAAACATCAAACATATATTAATCATTGAATTCGGCTAAAAGAGCAAGCTAAGTCGGACAACGTACATAATAATTGAATTTGAATAAATGAATATACATCAATTACTATACATTTTTTATTTGTCAAACAATACAAATGTTAAGCCACCGGAGCTCCATAAAATTTGAAGACTTGATTGTAATAATTGAAGGCGCTCTTAATATAATAGATATCTTTTAATGAGTTCAAATCTTTAAAGATAACATACTTTACTTCCTTTTTTATTAAAAAAATAATTTTTTCATCACCTATCATTCCTGTTTTTTCTCACACATATGTGAAGCTCTAAATATGCTTACATATGCAATCACCCGATGATATTTTGTTTTCTACGGCCCGGTCATGAAGCTAGATGTAATGGACTAAATTAGTTTGACGAAACAACATAACAATCCATTTAGAAAGATATAAACATCATAAAATTCACGGTCTTTTCTTTTATAAAGTCAAAAAAGACGACACATTATATAAAAAAATACACAAAATAATTCATAATTGAGTTGATATACAATCCATATATGTCCATATGAATTCATGATTTGATATAGTTTTATTATCGTACACAAATCTTTTTTAATACTATCTGTGCATCACACAGGTGGTATACTAATGATATATATATATATACATATAATTGAATAGGTTATATAAGATTGAGAAACGTGACAATTAGAATTAAAAATAAGTAAAACAAACATGTGTGTAAGTGTTTTGAATAATAAAAGTGGAAAATTTCCATTTGAAAATGTAAACAAACATGACCTAAAAGTTGAATAAAATATTTCATGAAAAACATTTTATATTAATTTTCAATTTTGTGAGCATGAGTCACGAGTTGAACCTTAGGGTACAAGCCCTTAAAGCATTGGGCTTAAGTTATATGAGTTGCCGCTATTTCTGAGAGCACGCAGCTAAGAACCCTCGAGAAACACACAGTAAGGCACGCAGAGAGAGAGAGAGAGGAGGAGGAAGAGAGAGCGAGAGAGTGAGAATGGAGAGATACCAGAGGGTGGAGAAGCCGAAACCGGAGCAACCCATTAACGAAAATGAAATCCGAATCACGGCTCACGGTCTCATTCGTAATTACGTCACTTATGCAACTTCCTTGTTCCAGGTTCTTTTTTTCTTATTTTTTTTTTTTGTGGATTTTCGGATGCTTTATCTAGTGATTTTTGTGAAATTAATTTGTTAGTAGTGATAGATATGAGGTAAATATCGAGTCTTGATTAGAAGGGGTTCCGCGTTTTCGATGTTTGAAGCATGGATAAGTATTGAGAGTGAATATTTTGAATTTAAGCAATTTGCTTTGCTGTTAGAAATTAAGGTACATATTGCACAGAATCATATATTAGAGTACCTCTACTGCGGCAGATTATTTGTCGATTGTCGTAGGATCGATTAACTTGTCTACATGCCTCGCCGGTTGCAACCTTTGCACCCTACTAGAGTATACACTACTTGTTCTACACCTTAAAAGCCTTGGAGGATTTATGGTGAATCTTCGAGAAGATTATGTAAATAGCCCTTATAGTGGAATATATAGAGAGTTTTAGCAAGAATGAGTTACTTCCATCGTATGAATATATGACCCATCGTTATTATAATTAGATACTGATCAGCACAATATATTAAAACCAATCTCACAGGTGCATATTGATATAGTTAGATATGGATGTCTCAAAATGAGATTTTGTGCATGTAGGTAGGAATAGGATGTAGTACTCCATTCCCATTACATTACTTCTTTTACTTGGAACCTTCAGGAACTTCTTAACACCCCTAAAGAATGACATCATCACCTCCTCAACTCCCGCCCCCACCACCCCGCGCCCCCCCCCCCCCCCCCAAAAAAAAAAAAAAAAAAAAAAAAAAGAGAGACGGAGAGAAAATAATACACGGGGGTGGGCGTAGGGTGGGGGACGAGCTTTGCCTGACATGATTGGTTTAAGTAAGATTGAGTATTAGCATATCCTTTGGAATGTGTCTTTGGCTTGTTTTAAGTGCCTCTGCTGGCCTCCAAAAGTGTTTGAGAGTTAATGCTCTGGCCCTCCAAAAATGATGATTTCAGCTTTTCAACTCTTTGTTTTTGTGTTGGTTCAAGAGTCGTCTTTTTGTTGTTCTGAACAATTGTTATGATCTTTCTTCACGTTCTTCCATCTCCTCAGCCTTTTGGATTTACAAAACCTTTATCTTGCTTTATTTTATTGCATTGATATGAAGACCGATTATGATTCCTACTCTTATGTTCAGGACAAGCAGGAAAAGGAGATTATACTGAAGGCAATGGGGCAGGCTATTAGTAAGGCTGTGGCTATAGCAGAGTTTATCAAGGTCCTGTTAATTTAGATGTTGGTGTTCCATCTTATCTAGTGGATGTGGGGTTTAACCTACTAAAATACTTTTATCTCTAGCACAAGTCTTGGTTAATTGTCAATAAGATATGAGATTTCATATACAAGTTTGACATTTTGTTTGTGTATAAATACAGAAGAGAATCCCTGGATTACATCAAAATATATCAACTAGCTCCACAACTATAACTGATGCCTATGAGCCCATTGAAGAGGGCCTCAGTCCGTAAGTTCTTGCATTCTGTTGGTCAAAATTCCAGAAAATGTGTTTCCTTAGTTGCCATATGAAATTTGTTCATGCCCAAATCTTGCAGGCTAGAGATGAAGCGGCAAGTTTCCTTGATTAGCATTGCTTTATCAACTCTTGAGCTGAACAAGACTTCTCCGGGGTAATTGTAGAAGCTGCATCATGAGATAATTGTGGAAACCTTTTTTTTTGTGTAGTTATATTATTGTTTGCATAACTGACAAAGGCAGGATTTCATTGTTGTAGGTACCAAGCTCCGAATGCAAAGCAGGCTGAAGGTGAAAATCAGCAAGAGCAGCAGAATAAACAATTGATCGTTTCATCTACAGATGTTGGTGAAGGTAGCTTGATTCTTTGATTGAGTCCCCGATCAACTGGAAATTCTGAACTTTAAGATAGGGTCACTACCCTTGTCGTGGTGAAATATTTATTTGGAAACAATTGATTTTCATTAATCTTGTACCACCACAGGTTGAGCTAGGAGTTGCAACCAGGGCTGTGAACTCTCTTAAATTCAGATTTTGTAGTTGATTATCCAACTACTTGATCCTGTAATTGAAAGCATATAAATCGTAGAGATCAAGCAGTCGTGGCTTTCATTCTTTTCTTTCGCAGCCTGAAACATTGCAGGCTATTCTCTGTTATGCATATAGATCAGCTTCAATGATCCAGAAAGTATATCCTTAACCTGCTTGGATTATAATAATTCTTACCGCAATTTATGATGCACAGATAATGTTGGAGGCCGCTTGCAAGGTAGAGGTGGAGCCCGAGGTGGAGGTCGTGGTAGAGGTAGAGGTAGAGGCCGTGGTCGAGGGAGGGGTAGGTATGGTGACTTTCAAGGTACTGTTCTAGTTATACATTACACATGATTTGCAATTGCTGGTCTTGAAAGTCTATGTTCTTACTTCTTACTTATATATTCTACTTGCAGAAAATAGTGGATATTACAACTGGGGTGAGGAAGGGGGACGTGGCCGAGGAAGAGGTGGGTATGGTGACTATCAAGGTAGTACTAATCTAGTGATAATTCACCTGATTTGCAATTGGTTGGTTTTGAAATTGTCTTTTCTTAATGATAATATTATACTCGCAGAAAATAGCGGTTATTATAATTGGGGTGAGGGAGGGGGACGAGGCCGAGGGAGGGGTGGTTATGGTGACTATCAAGGTACTGGTCTAGTGATATTATACTCATGATTTGCAATTGGTTGGTTTTGAAATTCTCTTTTCTTAATGATGATATTCAACTTGCAGAATATAGCGGATATTATAACTGGGGTGAGGGAGGGGGACGAGGCCGAGGCCGAGGTAGAGGCTGGGGATACCGTGGTAAGTTTTCATCTTCTTGGGGTCACTCTTTTATATTTTATGCCTTCAATGGAGTTTTGTTGTCACTGTAACCCAAAAATGAACTTGTATGCCAGCTATATATAGTGTAATGAATTTTAATTTCAAAACTCAAATGAAATAGGACAACAATAGATTTTCGGATCAACTCATTAAACCTAATTTTTACTGGCTTTACAGTTCTTAAATTGATTATAACTTGCAATTTTTGTTAAATCACATTTTAGACATGTCAGATGATTATGTTTAGTAATCGTCTTCTGGCTACCATTTTATATGTCAAATTAAATCTAAGAGACATCAAATTGACAATTCTCCTTAAGAAAGAATACTGATTTATTTAGCCTGATGAAAATGTGAAATGGTGCAACCATAGTGCTATTCTGGTGTGACAACACTTATGAATTCATTGATATGATACTATGGTGTCATCACTTGATATCTCAGTTGATGTATTATGCATGCTAATTTTCATTTACCTGTGAACGTATATAGCCTTGGGTGAGTGTGATTGACTTGATGACTTATACTTTGTTACCATAACTGAAAGGGGCTGGATACGAACGGGGCAGAGGTGGTGGGAGAGGAAGAGGCCGGGGTTATGGCTATGGTCGAGGAAGGGGTGCCGCTAACCAACCACAGTAGCTTACTATAAAAGTGTGCACTGGAACTGTAATTGCAGCAACTTATTGGGTCACTGTCTGCAACAATTTTGTCGGTCGTCTTCATTTTGTAAACATTGTAGTTTCTGTTCCTTGATGTTTCTGACTATTTTTTATTTTTAAATTTGTGTCATCCCTTAAATCTTATCAGAGCAAAATTTTAAGGTAGTATGCTTTATATGCAATGACAGGTTATCTAGTAGTATGAATTTTGGTGCATTTTTTATTTGTCACATTATAGACTAAAATCAAAGAAATTAATTTGAGTAATTTACAGGACGTTCTTTTTTACCAAATCTGTATTTTCAAGGAACAGCTTTTCCAATTCTTTATTTGCTAACTTTTATTTGTTTTTTAAGTGTGGTACATTGTAAACAATTATTTATAGGGTGAGATAAATCTTTATATTTATCTTAATAGGATTTTATGAGGGTATATTTGTCAAAATATTTACTTCAATTCTGTTGAAAATTCTAAAATGACAAATAAAAGTTTACTGATGGAGTATTTTTTAAGGAATTCTTTGTGCCAGACCATCTTACATGTCAATATTTGGATTCAATTACAATCAAATACCAATAAAATGTAGAATTTAGCTTAATAAAACAATATAACAATGTAACAATAATTTGAAATACCAAGGATCAAAACAACATATGAATAGAGAAACCCCATATGCTCGTGAGATTACAATTTTCCTAAACCAAATTTGCCCTGTATGAGCGTTTGATTTTCATAATACCACGGATAAATCGGAATTTTCTCTGGCGAAATGTACACTATGCTTAAATTCGATCAAAGAAATCTAGAACTCAAAACTTGGAACACCAACTAGAACACAAGCTTAACTTGAAACTAGTTGCCATCACTGCAAACTTTTAGTCTCTAGGGTATAGAAAAATCTAAATAAAATTCCCTCACAAATCTTTGTATTTTCCAACATGAAATTACAAATATGTTATTGATTATAAGTTTTTATTTGGATTTTGAACCATAAGACAGTCTCATATTTGTGTCTTAATCTTGTCTTTTTCTTTTTTCATGTGAAATATAACTTGATTAAATAGACTTCGAAGGTAGGTATACCTACCATATTTGTTAGAACGTTTTACATGAAGATATTTGTTTGTCTTTGGAGTATAATGATAATACTTGGTTTTAGTATAAATACTAATAAAAAAAAATGCAGTTTAGTAGTTCCAGTGGGAATGGCATAGTGGTGGAGTGAGGTTGCTTGGAGACCAAATATCACGGGTTTGAATCTCCTCAATACCACAGGTCGGATGTGTGAGTAAAAAAAAAATGCAGTACAATATTTCTCATTTCATTTAATTCCTTGTTAACATGTAGCAATATTAGTAGCAATTAAGTAATTAATTATAAATTGGGGTTACTTATAATTTTGTAGTCTAGCGTTTCCATTTTATTTTAATACGAACAAAAAACTATATACCAAGTTTTTTTCTTCAATGTTTTTTTTTTTTGAAAGAACTCTTTAATGGTGTATTAATAGTCGGATCAATAATCAAATTAATCTTCCAAGTGATAGGTGACTTGGTTGATATAATCTATACCTGTGTAAAAAGAGTGGATGATTTCTTACAAAATATGATTTGCCTATTATATCCATAAGCTACACTTAATTTATTTATATTTATACCTATATAAAAAGTATGGATAATTTCTTACAAAATATGATTTTCCTATCATATCCATAATGTACACTTAATTTAAGGGGAAAAAAATAATATAATATATTACAAATTTTTTTGTAATATAATTTATTATATTTATTTAATTTCTTACAAAATATGATCTATCTATTATATCCATAATATACACTTAATTTAAGGGTAAAATAGTAATATACTATATTATATAATTAATTATTTAATATAATATATTATATTTATTTCAATAGTATTGTACTATTTCAATTCTTCATCCACATCATATTAATTTTCCACCAATTATTTCTCTATCATATCAACCATAGCAAACAAGAAAAAAAAAATTAAAAAATATAATCCCACAACAGTATAATATATTAGATAATTAATTCAAAACATATAATCTGTTATATTTAATTTTATAATTTAAATATTAATTCAATAAAATTGTACTATTATAATTTTTCATTCATCCACATGAAATATTTCACCTCAATTACATCGTCTATATAAATTACATTTGAATGAAGAGATTGAAAATAAAAACTTGAATTTATAGAAAGATTATAAACTAACTTGATGATACTTAAGAAGTTCTCTATCAAAAATCAAGAATTTCTTCTCCATCAATCATTATATAATTAATTACACATGTAATATATTATATTTATTTCAATAGTATTGTACTGTTACACTTCTTCATTCACATCAATTAAATTCTCCACCAATTATTTCTCCATCATATCAACCATAACAAACAAGAAAATAAAAATAAAAAACATAATCCCACAGTAATATAATATATTATATAATTAATTCTCCACATATAACATATTACATTTTATAATTCAAATATTATTTCAATAGATTTGTACTATTACATAGTTTATACAGATTACATCCCAATAAAGAGATTGGAAAATAAAAACTTGAATTTATGGAAAGATTATAAACTAACCCCATTGTTCTTAAAATACAAATTAAAATAAAATTTTGATATTTCTTAAAATTTTATCGAAGAAAAATGAGAGTGATACCAAAATAAATATAACATATAAATATATTCTAATAAAAAAACTAATTATACATTTGATATAATTTTATATATTCAGATAAAAAATTGAAACGATAAACTATTTTTCAATAAAGTAAACGTATTTTTATTAAGGTATACAAATTATTATATATGTATTAATTAAATACTTTAGAATAAAGTTTTTAATAAAATAAATTATTTTAAATTTGCTAAAATAAATTAGGAAAACAATCACATACTAAAACAATGCAATTTAGAAATATAAGAAAAATAAATTAAGGCAAGTGTTGATAATATTAGGTACTATACTTTATTCAATTATAAAGAAATTTAAAGTATATAAAATATTCATTTATAAGATAAAAAATAAAATAATATTTCATTCCATTCTTTATTCTGCAGATATATCAATCATAAGAATTGTCATTCTATTCAGATCTTCATTCCATTCCCAAGTTCATTCCATTCATACCTAATTCAATTCTGTCATACCAATCACCTCCTTAAAGAAAGTTTCAATTAAATTTATTGAAATTAAATTCCAACTTCTTTATTTACGGTCGGGCTCGGATAATGTTGACTGCACCAAGAAGACATGTCAGATGATATATGCTAAACTACTAGAATATACATCTATTAATGTGAATGAAGAGCACAAAAAAAAGTCAATAATGAAGATAAATATAAGAATCGATTAATGTAGAAAATTTTGGGAGCTTTATTTTGGAAGTTTCTAGATAAAATTTTAAAAATATGGTTAATTGTAAAAAAAAAAACACCAATTTTAAACGAATTTACAGTTTATACACGACTTTTAAAATATTACAATAATAAATGGTTGATTGGAAAAATAAATTTTAAATTAAGGCTCAAATGTTACGTTTTTCTAGCTTATTAATTTATAATTTGAGAAATTTAGAATATTGGTTGATTTGATAATTATATATAAAATATTTTATATTATATTATTCAATTAATTAAGAATAATTAATTAAATTCACGTGGGGGGAAGGAATGAATATTGCACAATTTTTTGGAATATGGATTATGTTGACTACCCATAACCATATGACTGATAATGAACATAATTCAATTACTTATAAAAGAGTGAAATAGAAGAATTGAATATTTCTCACTTAATTAGATTGAACTACTAATTATTTAATATAACTCTCAAATTATTTAGCTAAACATAATATAGAACAATAATATAATACGCAGTGATATGTAGAAGTGTTATACATTAGATTTTTTTTTTTTATAGAATGGTATGTATTAAGTGTTTTGGTTGAATACGAATGATTAAACTCCTCGGGTGGAGGAATGTATATTCCACATTTTTTGGAATATAGATTTCCACAAAAATGGTGATTACCAATTTTAAAATATATCAATTATAGAAATGAGAATAACATTCTCTGTTAGTTGATTAAATAATTGAAATTAAGGAAATGAATAATTTTCCCTTAGATTTGTACTATTAATTAAATTAGTTAGTCATTGAATCAAGAATTACAACTGTCAATTAAATTATATTTTTCTTAAAAAATGTAACACAATGTATAAAATTTTAAATAATATATTGAACATGAAATTTTGAATGCAATTTGCCACAACAAACTATAAACCAAACTTTGAGATTTTATCATTTCTTTATCATCGAGCAACACATGTTGGTATAATAATAAAGTTTTTTTTTTCTTTAAACACATGATATTTATACAATCAACACCATTTTAATTTAGTTAAATTATTTTTAGTTTTATTTGTTCAATGTAGTTATTTATATTACAATAAAAAATATAGTATTAAATGTATGTTTGGCTAAAATACACATACAAAAAAATAGTTAATATTTTACGATATGTGTAATAATTAAAATAGTTCAATCAATTTAGTATATCGTGATATCATACGTAAATTAATTGATAACATAAAGCGGTTAAATTTTTTTGTCGTGATAGTAAAAAATTATATAATTAATAATATTTTGAACTAATTAGCTATTTAAATTATTTTAGTAAGTTTAATTAACTTAATACTGAATCTTTCTGAAATGGATGATGCAAGATTTTGTGAATTTATATTAATTAAAAAATTATATTTTTATTAGATAGTAAAGTCAAAATAAAAATTGTTGAATAAAAGATTTGAATTGTATTAATACATATATATGTAAACAATTAAATGTTGAGAATTGTTGTAAAAAAATGAAGATGAGAAATGATATATGCATGTCTGTATGTGTGTGTAGTGTATATATATATATATATATATATATATATATATATATATATATATATATAGACAATTAATTAGTGGGATTAAATTGAATGATTTGATACACATGTGTGTGTGTGTGTGTATGGAGATAATTAATGAGTGGGATTAAACTAAATGATTTGATACACATACTTGTGATGTTTTAAAACTGTTGATCTATTGTGAGTTGACAATTAATCTAGAGACGAAAGTAATAGATAAATTGTTAATCTACTTTTACTTTGAAATCCAATGGAGCTATGTAATTAGAATTTTGATCATCCATCGATAATTAGATTAAATTGGAAGTTGATGGAATTAGATTAATATATAATGGATTCATGTGTTTGCATACCCTAAAATTAATTAGTTTCGTTATTTGATAGTTCACGCTTTTAGTCTTATTTGATTTGCATTTGATTTGATAATTGAGTTTAGTAATTTAATTTTGATTATTTGCCTAGGATTAAATATGGGTTGGTTATAATAGGACTTCTCCCCATGTGAGAAATAGGGACAAATCTCAACCTCACAAAATTTGAAGATGGATGGTTGAGATTAAATTGGTGAAATATGGTATAAATCTAATATAATCTATATGATTAGTCAAATGGGGTAATTATGTAATTTAAATGATTAATTTAATATGGAAACAACAATAAAATTGATACGTATCCATATAGTATTTTTTGTTCCTATCCAAAATTGAAAACCAATTACACCTATATCAATCTCCCTTCTCCATACACGACGCAGAGCGAGAAGATTTCTCTCACCCGAAAATCGGTGGTTGCCACTGTAGAAAGAAGGGCCGGTAATCTCTCTAAAAAATTAACATCATAAACATGGCTTGATTTAATGGTTAATGCATGCATAACTAAGTGTTTGATCATATTTTCGCATTTTCTTGTGCATTCTCATGTTTTGCTCTTTTTATTGAAGTTTGAGCTAAAAAATGGGATACTTTTGAGATTCAATTCAATTGGGAGATAATCTAGAAGGATAGAGGAATAAGTTAGTGTCATTCTCCAACTTGAATCGGGTAAATTGGATGAGAAACGAGCGAGAACGGAGCAAAACAGTGGAGTGTGCCAGAAACTGCCGAGACACCCGCCGATCTCTAGATAAATACATCGATTGGTGGTTTCTTCAATGTTGATCAGCAAGCAGAACAATGAAATCCGCTAAGGTGTCTTTTGGTCGCCGGTTTTTACCCGTCGATTGCCGGATTAGACCTCCGGTCGCCGAGTTGTCCGCGAAATTGATGGTTTGCATATTTTTAGCCCGTGAACTTACCTTTTGGGCCGAGTTTTTATTACTTAGTATAAATAGGGTTGTTAGGAACGAAATTAGGGAGCTTCTTTACATTATGTCTCAATTTTATTTTAGATTTTAGAGCAGCAAAACATAAAGATTCAAGATTGAAGTTTTATGCATTGAATTTCTCTACAGTTTTTCTAACCTTTGTTATTTAATTATGTTTCTTTATTCTTTCTTTCTTTCTTTCTTTCTTTCTTTCTTTCTTTATAGTTTCAGTATTTGTAGCTAAGTTTGTAATTAATTCTAGGGTTTGCAAACATGTAAAGATTATGTGTTGATTAAGTTCCAATTTGATTTTCCTTCAAATTATTGTGTTCATAAATCCAGGTTTTGATTTCTCATTGGCCATAGTTATTGCATGCAAGTTGATTAATTTGAGTCCTAGCGGGGATAATTAATTAATGAGATTAACTAGATTATATGATACACGTGTTTACATCTGTAGGAGGTTTTAAATCTGAGTTTCTATTAGGAGTTAATATTTTATCTTGAAACCTGGCGGAGATCGATAATTTATTAATCTACAGTTACCTTGAGACCTGACTGAGATATGTAGCTAGATTTGTGATCCTTCACCTTTGATTAGATTAAACTGGAAATTGAATGAATTGGATTAAATACATAATTGATACACTTGTACGCACTCCCTAGAATTAATTTGTTTTATTATTTGATAATTTTATTCTTGTTTAATTTTATTTTTAAATGCATCTTTGATTTATTTAGTTGATTTTAATTTATTTGCATAGGATTAATAATTTCTCATTTAGTTAGCCTGAATAATAGAGACATGCTAGCTTAGTACTCTGTGTTGATCTTTATTATAATCCCTATGGATTCGATATCTGATTTACTACCTATATTGCAGTGATTTGTGTTAGTTGCAGTTAATTACATAATAAATAGTGTATCAATGTTATGGCTTTGTAAGACATATAGTACTGCTTCTATAGACAAGCAATTATTTATAATGCATAACTTATATAATTGGGATTGCTAAATTGTTGTTAAAGAAATAAAACAAGTAATACTTTGTATAACTTATTGCTTTTGAATACATATATTAATGTTTGAAATACGTATTCATTATTTTTTTTATTATTTTTATTATGGCTAATACATTTTAAGTTTTACATACTGATGAGTGATATTTTTGCACAACATTTTGAGGTTTAAATGAAGTGAATTGAAGAGATATTGACATGTTGGTCCCGGGCAAGTCGAAGTTAGTTTAGAGGGAGGTGAATAAACTAACTCAAAAACTTTTAACTCTAATGCGGAATAGATAAGGCCCTTGACTCGCGTATGAAAACTTATCAATGCACTTAGTTAGTTGAGAAGATTAGTTGTCTTGTAGGTGCAACTTGTGTGAACAAAGTGTGCAGTTGTAAAGATATGCAAATGGAGAGCAATAAGTACAACACACAAGCAGTTTATAGAGGTTCGAAGCTTAAACTTCTACGTCCTCTCTTCCTTACGGAAAATGAAAATTCACTATGCAATGATAAAGTTTCTTTATTACAATTACACAATGGAAACGGCAACTCTTGCAGAGTCACGGTCGCCTTTTCAACTGGTGCTGTCCTGAAAATGGTAGTTCTCACAGAGCTACAATCTCCTCAGCCGGTTTCAATAGCTCACACTTGCAGTCCCCAATTGCTCGCTGGGGAGTTAGGTGCTATTGCCTGTCTTTACAAGATTTTAGATCTCTTTGATCTTCAAGAATACAGTCTTGAAACTAGTATCAACTAATGTGCTCCTTTGACTTGAGCTGAATAGTTGATCGTTGAATGTCTTGAACTGAGAAGCTTGCTTTTGCTAGACTTTCTGCAGCTAGCTGGAGTGATGAATCTTTAAGATCGTCTTCTCAGTTGTGAACTTTTCACAACTTTGAATAGTGCTTGAACTTTGAGTTGTGAGAGGGAGAAAGAAAGCTCAGTTGTAATATCGCGAAAATTTAATCAGCGAAAGTTAGATTGACGAAAAGTTATTTTAAAATGAGATTCACTCTTCTTATATAGATGAGTGATTTTGTGACCGTTAGGTTCCATTGATCGTTGATTCTGTTGATTCATCAATGGTAGTTGATTCTTGTAGCCATTGAAGCTTTGAAGGAGATAGCTGTTGCTGAGCCAATCGATCTCTGTTGAGCATTTACTTCAATATCTTCTTCATTAATTTCAGGATCTCTGGTTGATCATTAACTGCTGGAAACTCCAGTTGGCAGATTCTTCAGCTGCTCAGATTCCAGTTCTGGGCTCTAGTTGGCAGCTCCTTAGCTGCTCAGTTTTGAGTTCTGGACTCCAAATTGGCAGCTTTGTGCTTTAGCAGCTTAGTTCGGCTATAGCTTCAGTTGGTTGTTCCTCCAAGCTCTTCTGCCAGTTTGACTGATCACAACTGTTAGTCAGTCCAGTCGGTTCAGCTGGTCTTATTCTGAGCTTGCTTGCCAGTTTAACTGATTACAAACTATTGGAGAGTTTGTCAATTTGACTGGTCTTATCTTGAACTTCGTCAGTATTCAGTTTTGAGCTTGAGCTTTCAGTTGACTGACTTCAGTTCTGGCCATCAGTAGTTAGTTTGTCTCTAAGCTTCAGTTCGGCTGATATCTTGCTTTTGGCCATCAGTTGGATGCTTCCAGTCTTCAGTTTAACTGACTTGCTGTCAGTTTATTCAATCATTTTAACTTCTCCTTTGGCTCTATTAGTGCCATCTGTACTCAAGTGTTCGAGATTGTCATGATTTGTATGGCAATATCAAAAGAACATAAAAGATTTTGGTTATTCATGTTCGAATACCATGTGCTGGACATTTCAAAGAACATTCCGCTGCCAATCTGATTGAAGATCAAGACATGTACTTAATCATGTTCATGAACATGATCATGTACATGGTTGTCCAGAGAGTTTGCAAGAAACGTACTATGCTAGATTCAAGGAGTTAAAGCTGCAGAATCAAGATGGACGTTTCAGAATAGAAGCTGCCTTGTTCGTGATGAAGATCAAAGAAGGAAAGAAGGAGTTCTATTCAAGGAAGACATCTAAACTAGGAAAGTCCAATTTAATTAAGGAAAAGTTTCCTTGTTGAATTCTAGTCAAAGTAGGACTTCTGATTACCTTGTTAAGGCTATGTCTTTCTTCTATAAATAGCCTGAGAATCAGACTAGTTTAGTGAGCACGTATTACACATACACGAATACACATAACTGATTTAGAGAGTCTAAAAGACTTCACATCTGAAGCATTAGGTATTCGGTATTTTTAGACTAGAGTTGATCTTTTGATCATTATTTTTCTAGTCTGTGTTTGAATCAGTTTCATACATACTTAGAAGAGTCTCGGGAGAGATTTCCTGTAGGAACCCGAGGGATTCTAGGTTGTGAGGGGAGCTCACAATTCAGTCTAACGAAAAAGGTTGTAGTGGGTAGGAAAGAGGTCGAGTGACGGGAGGTCATCATGTAATAGCTTTTGTAACCTTGCAACAGATTAGTTGATTGTTTCTCACGAACTTGTGAAGTCCCCCTGATGTAGATCAATTGATCAAACAGGGCTACCAACCTCATGCCATTTAATTGCTTTCAATTTATCTATTCTGACCTTGAATGTTCACAATAATCTACACATACATGATGATGAATATGATCGCGCAGTTTATGTAACTTTGATTGGTACCAAAGCGGGTCGCCTTTGGTTCAAGTTGCCGAAAGAGTCCTGAAAAGTACATATTTGCGTGAAGGTTTTGGTTGAAATTCAGTCATGAGTTCAATCAAAGAAGGAGGATCTACGGTCAGACCACCATTGCTTGAAGGTAACAACTAGCCTTACTGGAAAGCAAGGATGAGGGCGTTTCTGAGATCGATAGATGAGCTTGCATAGAAAAGTGTCACTGAAAGATGAAAAAAGCCAACTGTTGCCAATAAAGGAAAACATGTGGAGATTAAAGAAGGAGAGTGGACTGTGCCGCAGAAGAACTAGTACAATGTCAACTCTAAAACTCTCAATGTAATATTCTCTACAGTGGATCTTGAGACATTCAGCCTGATCTCAACTTGTGAGACTGCCAAAGCCGCATGGGATATTCTAGAAACCACCTTTGAAGGGACTAATTTAGTGAGGCTGTCAAGACTTCAAAATCTTACTTCAAAGTTTGAAAGTCTTAGAATGGAGGATACTGAGTCCATAAGCGAGTTCAATGCCAGATTGAGAAGCATTTCAAATAAGAGTTTTGCTCTTAGTGAACCTATCAGCAATGAGAAACTTGTAAGGAAGGTTCTCAGATCTCTTCCAAGGAAGTTTGCTTACAAAGTTTGTACAATTGAAGAAGCCAAGGACATCAAGAGTATGAGGCTTGATGAACTGATGGGGTCATTGAGGACGTTTGAGATGAACCTGAAAGATGAAGACAGCAACTCAAGGAAGAGAGGTATTGCTCTTAAAACTGAAGTCTCTGAGGATGTACCTGAACATGTACAGAAACAAAAATCTGTACTTGATTCAGATACAATGAACAATATGGTTTTAATCACCAAGAACTTCAGTAGAATGTTAAAAAGAGTCAACAAGCAGTCTTCCAGAAGGTCCAACAACAGAAGACAACCATTTGGTAATTCTCAGCAAGAAAAAAACTCTAGGAGTGAACAGAAAGAGTTTCAAACTTCAAATCCAAGAAGAAGAATCCAATGCAGAGAATGTAATGGTTTTGGACACATTCAAGCTGAATGTGCTAATACTCTAAAGAAGAATAAAAAGCATTACAATGCATCTCTCAGTGATAATGAGTCTAAAGAAAGTAGCAGTGAATTAGAAGAAGAGACCTATGCTTTTATAGCAAAAGTCTCAGAGTTCCAGGATCCTTTCAAACTTGCAGAAGATAAAGACTTAGACAATGAAGACTTTGGCCATGAAGATTTTGTCAAGACATACAAAGAGATGTATGAAAAATGGCTGGAAATTGCTGAGATCAACAAGACTCTACAATCTCACAACAAGGATCTTCTCAAAGAAAAGCAGGAATTAATTAGATCTGATGCTGAACAGAAGGTCATCATTTAACATCAAAAGAAGGAGATTGAAAAGTTATCTGCAGAACTCAAAACCATCAAAAGGAATGTCAACATGCTGAACAATAGATCTAAGAATCTTGATAAGATTCTTATTACTCCAGGACATTCAGGGAAGATTAATCCAGGTCTTTGATATAATGGTGTACAGTCTGAGACAGTGTTTGTCAAAGCAAGTACAAGCCAGCTAGTGCATGTACAAAATAATGTTCAGAACATCCAGAAAAACATTAACAAGAAGATGACTGCTTATAATGGTAACATGAAATAAATTATCTGCCATTATTGTGAAGAAAAGGGCCACATTCGTCCACATTGTGAGAAGTATCTCTATGATCTGAAAAGAATGAGAAGAAGATTTGTGGCTCAGCATTCCAGTAACACCAAGAAGAGATCAGCCGCTCAGAAAAAATGGAAGCCTGCATAGAAGAAACAATAAGTTGTTAAGCAGACCAGTATGATCACCCACACCTCTCTAAGAGTTGAAGACAAGGGGCAACTGGTATTTTAACAGTGACTGCTCAAGACACATGACTATAGATTGCTTTGTGGTGTAGAATCTAAAAGCATGCTCATAAGACTTTATCACCTTTTAAGATGGAAAAAGAGGTAAAGTAATGGGTAAAAGTGAGCTGATTGTTGAAGGGATGCCTAAAATGAAGAAGGCTATGCTAGTTTATGGACTCAAAGAAAATCTGATTAGCATCAGTCAACTGTGTGATGATGACATGACAGTTGTCTTCACCAAAGAAAGTTGCAGGATAATGAATAAGAACAATGACTTATTCATGGAAGGAAAAAGATCAGCTGACAACTGCTATCAGCTATATGTCCCTGCACAATGTTCTTTAACATGTCAAAGAACATCTATAGAAGAGTCAGAGATCTGACATCAAAAACTTGGACACATCAACTTTAGGAATCTCCAGAAGATCATCAGCAAAGAGGTTATCAGAGGACTGCCTCAGATCAGAATTGACAGAGATAAAGTATGTGGTCTATGTCAGATTGGGAAATAGTCCAGATCTCGGTGTAAAGAAGTTCAGGACAGAACTTCTAAGAGAGTTTTAGATCTTATTCATATGGATCTAATGGGGCTTATGGCTGTGGAAAGCTACGGAGGAAAAAAGTATGTTCTTGTCTGCATAGATGATTACTCAATGTTTATATGGGTAGACTTTCTCAGAGATAAGAGTGAAGCTTTCACAGCATTCAAGAGACTAGCCTGCAAGTTCACAGTTGAAAAGGATCAACACATTATCAGAATCAAAAGTGATCATGGCAAGGAATTTGAGAATAAGTACTTTGACAATTTCTGAAGTGAGAATGGAATAAGTCATGAGTACTCAGCCCCCAAGACTCCTCAGCAGAATGGAGTTGTTGAAAGAAAGAACAGAACTCTTCAAGAGATAGCAAGGACCATGATTGCTGTTAAAGGAGTTGCTACTATGTTCTGGGTAGAAGGTATCAATACTACTTACCATATCTGCAATAGAGTTCATCTCATATCAGGTACTTTCACTACGCTATATGAGATTTGGAATGAAAAGAAACCTATAGTGAAGTACTTTCATGTGTTTGGCACCACATGCTATATACTCAATGATAGAGAATATCTCAGCAAGATGAACAACAGAGGAGTTGAATGGATGTTTGTTGGATACTCCAGAAATAGTAAATCATACAGGATTTACAATAAAGAGATAAAGGCTGTCATTAAAACAATTAATGTCAGATTTGATGATTAGAATAATACTATCAATACCTCAGAAGAAGATGTGCACACAGATGTATTTGAACATCCTAAGGTACATGATGACACAGACAGAGAATCTGAAGAACAGATAGTGAAGCAAAGGAAGCCTTCATGATAGATCATCAAGGATCATCCTACTTCAGAAGTAATATGAGACATTTATGAAGGAAGAATGACCAGAAGCAGACTAAGAAAGAGGATGCATGATAAAATATCCAATGTCTATTTCACATCCAAGATTGAACCCAAAAAATCCAAGAAGCTCTCAAAGATGACTACTTGGTTGAGGCTATGCAGAAGGAGCTTTTACAGTTCAAGAAAAATGATGTTTGGGATCTAGTTCAGAAACCTGAAGGAGTCAACATAGTTGGAACTAAGTGGATATTCAAGAATAAAACTGATGAGTCTAGGAATATTACAAGAAATAAAGCCAGACTGGTTGCTCAAGGATATTCACAGATTAAAGGCATTGATTTTGATGAAACATTTGCTCCAGTCACAATGATAGAATCAGTCAGACTTCTTCTAGCCATGGCCTGCATCATGATGTCAAGAGTGCTTTTCTGAATGGATTTTTGAAGAAGGATGTGTTTGTAGCTCAGCCTAAAGGATTTGAAGATCCACATCATCCAGAGTATGTCTTCAAACTGAAGAAAGCCCTATATAGTTTGAAATAAGCTCCTCGGGCATGGTATGAAAGACTGGCTACATACCTGGATAGCAAAGGATACAACAGAGGAGGAGAAGACAGAACACTATTCATCAGAAAGGAGAAGTCACAAGTAATTGTGGTTAAAGTATATGTGGATGATATAGGGTTTGGCTTAGTGTCTAATAAGATGGCCAAGGACTTTATCAGGGACATGGAAACTGAGTTTGAAATGAGCTTAGTTGAAGATCTGAAATACTTTCTTGGACTTCAGATTAAGCAGTCAGAAGAAGGTATATTCATCTCACAGTCCAAGTATGCCAGAAACTTGGTCAAAAAGTTTGAGCTGGAGAATTCTAAGCATAAAAGGATTCCTATCAGCACTACAGTCAAGATTGGAAAAGATGATGCAGGAGCTGAAGTTGATCAGACTTTATACAGAAGCATGATTGAAAGTCTCCTTTAACTCATAGCAAGCAGACCAAATATAGCATACAGTATGGGAGTGTGTGCCAGATATCAGTCTTGTCCTAAGGAGAGTCACATGAAGGCTGTTAAGAACATCATCAAGTACATCAATGGAACTGCAGACTATAGATTATGGTATACTTTTGATACAAATTAAAGTATTACTGCATACTGTGATACTGATTGGGCAGGGTCTCCAAATGACAGGAAAAATACATCAGGTGCTTATTTCTTTTTAGAAAATAATGTTGTTTCCTGGTTCAGTAAGAAGCAGAACTTTATATCTCTATCTACAGCAGAAGCTGAATACATTGTAGTAGGTAGCAGTTCTACTTAGATCATTTGGATGATGTAGATGATGAAGGACTATGAAGTTGCTCATGATATACCTATTCTTTATTGTGATAATATGAGTGCTATCAATATATCCAAGAATCCAGTTCAACATTCACGGACAAAGAACATAGACATCAGACATCACTTCATCAGAGAGCTAGTTGAAGAAGAAGTTTTAAAGATTGAACACATGAAAACAGAAGATCAACTAGCTGATCTTTTCACCAAGGTATTGGATGCTTCTCGATTTGAGAAACTTAGAACATATCTTGGGGTGTGCTTGGTTCAGTAAAACCAAGAAGATGGGTATGAGTGTGTTTATTTCACACTCAGTAGGAAAGAACTATTCCTGCACAAAGGGACTGAACATTCCCATAAATGTTCATCATGATGTACATGAACAATTTTCAAAATCCAGTGTACATCATTGTCAATGGCTAGTTCTAACTTGCGATCGTCATCTCTGATTTTCCGAGATTTCCCTCCGGTTTCTTAGTCTAACGGAAACCTGAGCCTTTGCATTGAATGAAGAACTCTCTTATATATATATGATTAGCCATTTAGAGAGATTGATTATTCATTTCAAATTTCTAAAATCATAAACCCCTCTCTCTTTCTATCGTCTGATTTTTCTGAGATTATTTATTCTTTCTTCCATCATTTTTTTTTCATTGATCATTCTTGAAAAATACCCAAATTCTATCAATGGCTCCTAAAAGAAAACTAGTCTGCCCTAATAAAGTTGTAAAACCCCGAATGAGGTATGGAAAAGTGACATATTCCAAGCATTAGGACCAGTTTTATGAAGAAGATGAGTTCGATAAACAGGTTAGAGGAGAATTATCATACAAAAAGCCTGTTAAGAGGACACTCTGTGATGAATCATCCAACAAGGATGCTGAAGTATTTATTGAAACTTTCCGCGGAGAAGAAGAAGATGAAGACTTGGAAATAGAAGAACAAGAAGTTGCCTCTTCTGCAAAGAAATCAAAGACTCAAAGTCTTACAATCCAAGATTTGTTAAAGGAAGCAGCACGTTCATCCGACGTAAACAAGAAGTCTGTTGCAAAGAAGGCAAGAACAAAGGGAACTACAGTCAAGAAATTAAAGAAGACTGCAACCCCTTCAGTAAAGAAAGTCATAAGTATAGAGCTGCTGATTCACAAGCTGGATGCCAACAAAGCATAGAGCTGCTGTAGATGCCAACAACTGGATGCCAACAAAGCATAGAGCTGCTGTTACACAAGCTCAGGGGAGATTTCTATTTTACCTTGGAACTCGAAAGAAGTTCAATTTTGGTGAATTTGTTTTTGGAAAAATTGTCAGCAATGCAGAGTCCACAGTGGTGAAGGGTCCTATGTGCTATCCATCCCTTATCTACAACATCATAAAGTAACAGAAAAAAATGTCTCTACCAAGAATGACAGAGTCATTCCTCCCCAAAAAGCCTCTCGTGATCAAGGTAGCTCTTGAAATAGAAGATCATCACATGCACCTCCAGTTCAAGTAGTTTATAGCATCGAAGAAAGGAGGTGATGCTACTACTGAAGTGTCCTCACCAAAAAGTGTTGTACTGAAATTTCTAGAAAGAAGCCTGGAGTTTCATGCTCGTTTGATTTATGATCACACTTCTAAAAAGATGAAGATTCAGGCTTTGATTGCTGAAGTCTCATCTGGTGAAGAATTTGCCTCACCAACAGCTGATGTACCTGCAAATGTATATAACTTGCACAAGTTGGCAAGTACTGCTGTAGCTGCTACTCAGAAGGATTCTCCATCGGCTCCAAAACAAAGTGAAGCACAATCTGCAGCAGAGGAAAATAATGCTAAAGCAGACAAAGAAGAAACTACAGAAGAAGATGAGGAGGCTGATGAAGAGGAGTAAGAGGCTGAAGAGAGTGAAGAGATAGAGTATGATGATGCTGAAGAAAGATATGAAGAAGAAGGAGATGAGCAAGCTTCTGACAAATCCGAGTAGTTTCTGAGATTACTCCCTTGCCTTTCTCGGTGGCAAATAGGGGGAGTAATACAATATAATTTTAACTTTTAATGTTTCTGTCTAATTATCTTGCATCCATGTTTTGCAAGATATTTTTTTGTTCTGCTCTAATTAGCTTGTAATAACTTTCTGATATTGAACAGAATTTCTATCTTCCATATATGATTCAAATCTGCTAAAAAAATTAAAACTGCTATCAAGAGATACAATGATGATAAAAATACAATATAGCAGAGTAGATATAAGCTGATAAGAAAGTGAAAAATAGCTGAATCATATGATGTTCACAGGAACATTTAAGGACATTTTATGGTACATGTTCCTTCAGTTCAAAGATTGTGTTCTTTTAAAACATGGAGCTGATTTGCCACTAGATAAAGACAAATGGGGAGATTGTTAGTGAAATCTACACTCAAATGTTTGAGATTGTCACAATCTGTATGGTAATATTAAAATAGCACAAAATGGTTTGGTTATTCATGTTCGAATACCATGTGCTGGACATTTCAAAGAACATTCCGCTGCCAATCTGATTGAAGATCAAGACATGTACTTAATCATGTTCATGAATATGATCATGTACATGGTTGTCTAGAGAGTTTGCAAGAAACGTACTATGCTAGATTCAAGGAGTTAAAGTTGCAGAATCAAGATGGACGTTTCAGAATAGAAGCTACCTTGTTTGTGATGAAGATCAAAGAAGGAATGAAGGAGTTCTATTCAAGGAAGACATCTAAACTAGGAAAGTCCGATTTAATTAAGGAAAAGTTTCCTTGTTGAATTCTAGTCAAAGTAGGACTTCTGATTACCTTGTTAAGGCTATGTCTTTCTTCTATAAATAGTCTGGGAATCAAACTAGTTTAGTGAGCACGTATTGCACATACACGAATACACATAACTGATTTAGAGAGTCTAAAAGACTTAACATCTGAAGCATTAGATATTCGGTATTGTTAGACTAGAGTTGATCTTTTGATCGTTATTTTTCTAGTTTGTGTTTGAATCAGTTTCATACACACTTAGAGAAGTCTCGGGAGTGATTTCCTATGGGAACTAGAGGGATTCTAGGTTGTGTGGGGAGCTCACAATTCAGTCTAATCAAAGAGGTTGTAGTGGGTAGGAAATGGGTCGAGTGATGGGAGGTCATCGTATAATAGCTTTTGTAACCTTGCAACGAATTAGTGGATTGTTTCTCACAGACTTGTGAAGTCCCCCTAATGTAGATTAGTTGATCGAACATGGTTACCAACCTCGTGCCATTTAATTGCTTTCAATTTATCTATTATGACCTTGAATATTCACAACAATATACATATACATGATGATGAACATGATCGCACAGTTTATGTAACTTCAGGCTCAGCTGACTCGGCCTTCAGTTTGATTTGAAGTTGTCTCGATTTTTGTGTTTTAACCAACAGTTGGGTTAATTTTGGAACCGGTCAATCTATCCTTTCAGCTGAGTTGACTAAGCTCCTCTTGATTGACTTTTTGCTACAGCTGAAACATTAGCTGAATCCTTAAGGAGCTGTCTTCTGGTCAACTTTTAAGCTCATATCTTGGAACTCCTATAATTTTTCAGAAAGCAATTTGACATATTTTGACATCTCATCAAAATCATATATGTAGGGCTTGATAGTTTTTCCTAACATGACATGTTATTTATTAACAAATAAACGTACCGCAAGTGCACAGTGTGTTTGCAATATATAGGTAAGCAAGATTATCGTATCCCACAGAGAACGTTATTTTCCAGTTCTTACACACAAGTACATAATTAATATCTAGACACGAGACAAGCAGGCAAAAAGGAATAAAACTAAATAACATAAAAATAAAGACAAGATAAATAAAATGCTAGACTAAAACAGTTATATGAAAACCTAGGCTTTAGGGAAATTGAATTTATTATATCATTTAACAATATTCATTAATTCTATCAACCCGACTTATGTCTTTAATCTATTAATGGTGGGGGATCACTAGTCTGTTATTGGACTACTTTTTAAGGTATATACCATAACACAGATATATTGAGCATGCGCTTCACTGCGGTCGGTTCTTCACACATGTCATTACTCCTAATCTAGCACACGAAGATCTATTCAACCCTATGTGATACTTGTTCACTTGGTCTGTCCTTCCAAACACACATAATTTGATTTCTATCTTTCCATCATTAATTCTTCTCTGGTCAGTGCTTCAAATTAATGACTAGCATGCACAAATGGTAATCAAGCATTCATGTAAGACAAAGCGAGTGTGGACGAAGCGAAACCATGGAAGCTACAGGAGACGCGCGCCAAGCGCGATC
Source organism: Perilla frutescens (assembly GCA_026008535.1). Classification (NCBI taxonomy): domain Eukaryota; kingdom Viridiplantae; phylum Streptophyta; class Magnoliopsida; order Lamiales; family Lamiaceae; genus Perilla; species Perilla frutescens. The sequence continues at coordinate 49,179,325 of BRKX01000010.1, forward strand.
TCTAAACGCGACCTTCTCGAGATTGCATTTTGGGACTCTTCCAGGTGCCACCCGGAAATGTGACCTCCTTAGGTCGTGTTTCGAGCCTCTTCCAGGTGCGACCCATAAGCGCGATCTCCTCCTAGTCGCGCCCCAGAGCACAGAAAAACGCGATCCTTTTCCCGCATTGAAGAGCCTTCTGAGCCTTGATTTTCTTCATCTAGAACGCGATCCCAAAGTGCGACCAGGTCACGCCCCGAACACTGATTTTCTGATTTTTGGTCATTTTCACCCATTTATTGATTTTCTTCGATTTCATTTTTCTTCCCTTACTATATATAACCCCCATGGAAGAAAATTGAGAAAAAAAGCCTCCACAATCCAAAACTCCTCACAACACAAATTTCTCTTTTCCTACACCTCAAAACCATAGTCACCCATCAAACCTACGCCTTAGCTAGGATATTCACCTAGCTAAGGTGAATAAAGAGCAAAGAGGAGAGAGGGGAAGCAAGGGTGGAGTCAAGGCCCGAATTCCGGGTTATACCTAGTTTCTATTCTTTTTTTATTTTGATTTTCTTTGAAATGATTTGATTCTTGCATTTGTATGATGTTCGACTAGATTATTTTGTATTATTGGATTGAGATTATTTGGGTATTTGTGTATTTCTCTTTCTATTGATTGTTTATGGCCCTATTTCATTTCTTGTACTTATGCTATGTATGGGTATTAGTTAATTGATCACTAGTTGACATGATTTTATCTATTGATTCATAATTCGAGAGTTGAGTCTCAATAAACGAATCCTAGGCACGAGACACATTTGTCAATAAATTCGAGAGAATTGAGGTTTAGTGTGAGGACTAGAAATATTTTGAGCTTTTGGTAATTACATATGTAAGCTTTGATCGGAGATGGTGAACCTAGTGTGTACCCTACAACTTGAGTGTTTCAAGAGAGAGTTTAAGATGCAATAGAGATTGCCCTAGTGAAATTTGACATCACAAATAGAAATTTAATAGGATCATTAGTGCTAAATACCCAAAGAAATCAATCCCGAGAGTAACTCTACCTTCATGTTTCCTTCTCCATTTATTTTTTCCGTTTATTTATTGCTTTTCTTAGTTTAGATTAGTTAGCTTTCCATTTTTCTTGTCGTTCAGAAAACAATTGAGGTTCGATATTGTAGTACACATAATTAGGTCTAATTTAATCTTTGTGATTACGACACTTGCTCACCACTGTCTACACAGCCCCGTCCTCTTACAAGTTGTGCTAAAAAATGGTCGATCAACTTTTTAAACCCGTTGTCGGGGAGACTAAATAATTTAATTGTGTTATTATGATAAAGATTTATTTGTTAATCTAGAAATTATTTTTTAGTTTTTGTTTTAATCTTTTGTTCATTTTTTTTTTGTTTTTGAAGGTTGAGTAAGCAAGTGGAGAAAATATCGAAGGAGTCCAGACGTGGACGTTATATGTCACCATGCCCTCCTTAATCATTTGTGAGCTAATCTAAGGTAAACCACTTCTTTCCTTCAAACTTGTCCTCACGTAGTATCAAATAAGTTTGGGGGAGAGAAGTGTGGATATCTTGGACCCCCATTTCTTTTTTTTTTTAATTTAGTTTTTATTTTATGTGTTGCATTACATGTAGATTGTATTAGTTTTATTTTAATTTTTGCCTTGTTTGTTTGTTTGTTTGTTTGTTTGCACGTTTACTTGCTTTCAATAACTGGAATTTTTTGGGATTTTGAGCGTTTGGGCTTATGGAGACTTGTGGTTGATGATGATTAAAATGTGGACTGGTGTAACACCCCTTCCTAAAATAAATCTATGAATTACTTCAACCGTATAGGAAGCATGTGTTGATTATAGAATGCTTTGAAATGATTTTAGAAAATTCCAAATATAGAGAAAACGACTCCTAAAGTTAGCTCAATTCTATTATTAAAATCATGTTGTCCTCTAAATCTTTCCCGATCACATATTTTGTTCCTTGTGATGAGACATTTTCATGAGCCTTTTTCATTTGTCATTTGGACGCTTATTAAATCATGGGTGTCCTAATTATTGAAAGACCGTATTTTTATTCCTAAAATAAAATCCTACCACTTTATGTCTAACTCCGAAAATTAGTTTCGTCTTTGACTAGGAGTTACAAATCTTTTCATAATCGTGTGGTCGTTAATTTCATTAAAAATGGAGTTCGTTTGACCTTCAAACCCAATTTTATTCATTTTCTATTTCAACCCAATACCATATATTAAAATACATCACAAATTGATTTCCACCATTCAACCTTGCATTGCTTCAAGTGTCAACCTTACTTTATTCCAAATGTCACCTTGCATTGCTCAAAATATCACCATGCATGACAAGAGTGCTCCATGTGTCACCATCTATTCCAACTAGTTGGATGCATGCCCTACACATGTTTATCATAGTTATTGGTTGAATCAATTAGAGGGGGGAGGGATGAGGAAGAGCGCAACTTTCTCCCACATTCTCTTCTTCACTAGTTTCTCTCTTCCCCTCACAGCAGCAACCTTTCTTTTCTTCTAATTTCGACTCTCAAACCTTAACCAACAATTATGAAATTTTACAGAGAGCTTCTCACTTTGATGTAGATGATTTTAGCGGAAGAAACTCATCCAATTATGTTCTCATATGGTTGAGAACAAAGGCAAACATTACACTAGTTGCTGTTTTCCGTCACAGCTGCAGCAACAATTTTCTTATATATATTTCAACCTTCAAATCTCCACCAACATAGCTAAAATTTGGATATGATGTTCATATCTTCACGTAGTTGAGGTTAGCTACTGAAATTTCTCGATTTGGTGTCTGGAAAGTCAGAAACGAAGACATGCAAAATTGGAACTTCTAGCTGTAAGTTTTATCATTAGTGTAGCAGTCATATTTTACCATTTTCATCCCTTAAATCTCATCCATAATTTCTGAAATTTGAATATGTTTTTCCTCTAATTATTTAGATGATTTTAGGATCAATAATTTCTTAATTCGGAGCTCTAAAGCTCCTAAACGAATCTCAACTATTTTCTTGGTGGTTGAATTTTCATAACTCACCAAACCCATTTCTGACATCTTTTTCCATAGATCCAGACATTATATTTCTATGAGATCTACATCATTATAAACTTAACTCTTCAAGGTTTCCAGAATAGGTCTCGGATCATTGATACGATATCATTTGGTCTATCAAAGATACGTCACAAATTGACACGTTAAATCTGCCGCAGAAATTGTTGTGTTACGAGTGAAACTTCGGAGGCTATTTCCCGTCGTTCCCTCCATTGCATGGACTTGATTTGGAGTATATAGCAACTCTTCCTTCCAGTCTTTCAATCTCTTATGTCTGATCAGACATCATTTCATCCTTCGAATTCCAGCTGTAAATTTTCCAAAAACCACACTCTTTTTTGGCAGTTTTTATCTATGTTGAAGATGCTATATTCCTTGCTCATTTTCAGTTGTTGTAGCCATTGTATTATTGAATAGTTTGTTTCATTGAAATCTTTGTTTTCCATACTATGAAAAATTATACTTTTAATCAAAAATCCATTGAGTATAGAGTTCGATCGAGACCCAAACTTTTTGTTGATTAATCTGTTCGGGTGAATAGTCACAGTTGCTTTTTCGGCCAATTTCAGGCCAGGGTGATCGGAATTTGTCTCCGACTCCTTCTGACCGATTGTAGGACTCGTTGTGACGGACGCGTGACCACTGACCGTGTCTCAATCATATTTGAATTGAATTTCCTATGATTTTTCGAAGTTTCTGTCCTGTTTTAAGTCGTTCCATTTTACGTCGAATTTGTTTTAAGTTAATGGAAGAGTATCGTAAGAACCTATTATCGATTCATGTTAGGTTTTAAACCTGAGTATTGTGCATGTTTAGTCAAAGTAAAATTAATAAAGCTCCAATTAAATTAAAGCGGATATTAGATTAATTCCGGAAATAGTTAATTATCCTGAAGCAAGGATTGATCCTTGTAGGACTTGCATGACTTACGAGGAAGGTGAAGGATTGAATCTCGAGATGGTTAGAGCAGCTTAGCCCTAGGAGAACCCGGGAAGGAACTCCGGACCGTTGCTCCATCTCCAGTACCGTGATCGAGTGTTGGATCCTTGTTAGTACGTTTGTATCTATAAGGTGGGCTATACTATCTTTGCAAATTGTATCTTTCGAGTTATTAAGCTCTTCTGTGTTAAAATTACATATGTGACTATTTGTGTTAAATATTTACGTGCTACTGTATGTTGTCGGAGTTTCATAAACCAGCACTGTGTCAATGTGAGTAGCTACAGTAGTGCATGCCTTATTCGTCATGCACTATCCTTGTTGAAAGACTAAAATGAAACACTTATTGGTTATACTCATAAACTTTATGCGTTGGTGATGTAGAGGGGTTGCTGGCAGTAACTAACCATACTCTTAAGCGCTTCACGATAAAATATTTTGGTGAACTTAGGTTGCTTTCAAATTTAAAATCTCCTAAGCTTCACTACTTGTATGGATACAGATAGATCAGTTTTAGAAAATGATTTGCATAACTTAAATTGTGAAAACTTACCCACTGAGTGCATTAGTACTCAGCCCAAATTTTTTCAAACATTTTTCAGGTCAGTAAGCTGGAGCGTGAATGTGACGATGCTGAGAAATAGGCGTTTGTTATTTATATATTTTTCCTTTGTCTCTTTTTGTTATGTATTTTGTTAAGAATTTGAGCTTCTGCACTTATGATATTCTTTTGCTAAATGCTAAGAACTCTGATCTTGGTATTATGGACAAGTATATGTTATTATAAAGCACGTTCGGTTGTTTTGAGTCTCCTGTTGAGGTTTCATTAATTTAATTACCCCATTTCTTTCCCGCTTCTTAATTCCAACCCCCGTGGCGTCCATTTCCACGATCTTTCGGGATCGGGGCGCTACAACTGGGTTGTTAAGTTGCTTATGATGAGATGATTTTATTTGGAAAAATGACATGAAAGCATGCTATGACCTTGTGATATGTGGCTTGATAGATTTTAAAGTGCATTGCCTTTTGAACTTGGTTGAACCCATGTGAGTTTTTGAGTCAGAGATTACTTTGTTCTTACAATATTTTCTTGCTTGTGTGGTAATCATGCATACTTGTATTGTTTCTAGAACTTGCATTGTGTCTAACTCGAAATTGCAATTAATAGTGTGCTTGATGACTTCAAAATGAAAATTTTACCATTTCACACTGTGAATCCCTTGTTAGCCCTTTTGAACCTTTAGACCATAACTTTTTTTACCTTGGGTTGAGAATGAGTAGTGATGAGGAATATACTTATGAGAGGTTTGGAGTGCTTGAAATAAAAATCACATTTTCGAGTATTTTGAGTTGAAAATGTCCAATAACTCTTCTTAGCTGTCACAATGAAAGTATTTTTTTTTTTGAAATGAGCACCTTAGTGAAAAAAAGGAGTTGAAAAAAAAAATATGTTTACATTAGATCATTCAGAAGAAAGAGCAAAAAAGGAAAAGTAATATAGTTTATCATGAGAAATTTTCTAGACTTTGAGATTTCGTGAAGTTTGAAAAGTGGAGGAGAACTTGTGTAGTTCTGCTTGGCTGTTTACTGCAAATAGCCACAAAAAAAAAAGAAACAAAAAGCAGTTATCACTTCATTTTGAAATTAAATTCCTTTAAGGACCTACTGGCTAGCTAGGTTCGTAAAGTTCAATGACATGTACACCAATCCTTTGTACTTAAGATTTGGACAAGTAGATGAAGTTTTCCCTGAGATTATTTTATCCGTTAAAATTAATAAAATGGATTAAAATTATAAAATATTTAAGATTTAAATACTGATAAAATTATAAAATTGTCACTGAATTAATATAGGTTTAGATCTGAATATTAATGTAACTGATGAACATAGTTCTTTTGGATTCTATGAGAAAGGAAATTAAGATTGAAAAAATTAAATGACTTGATGGCATGCTGTCGGGCAGATCAGGCATCAGCTAAATAATTTGGCAATTAATTGGCACGTGAATATACTTAAATCAATCGTATGATCAGGCACTATAAATATCACAATTATCTAAGATATTTAATTTTATAATTTAATTAATTATCAACATGCACACCAATTTTGAAAAAAAGAAGAGATTATTGAAAAACAAATTATTTATTGGGATAGTTTTAAAAAATATTTTAAATTAAAGTTAAATTATAGCACAATTTTGTTTATTGGACAATGAAATCAAAAGGCTACAATCAATACTTAAATTAAATGAAGGTAAATAATTAACAATGTCCTTTAATAATGATTATAAATATTACATAGTTAATTAAGCAAAATATGGGATCCATAACCACAACAAGTTTGGTGCAACAACAAATATAATACTATACATTTGGTGTATTATTAATTTTGGAAACGAAGTAGAGTGAAACCAAAGAAATTCCCTAGCGACTAAATAAATTGTATGCATAAAAAGAAAAAGAAATTAAGAAAATCAATAAAAACCAACCAAATTCCCGACAAATTAACGAAGGTTGTGTTTTATTAATGAAGGATCTAGTCTTCCCTAGCAGCCATCGGTTGTGATCGAAGGTATATAAAACCTAGTGGACACGAGCAAACATCGTGTGATTAGAAAGCCGGTTTGGATCCTCTATTACAAAAGATGCTGCATCTTCTGTTGCAAATCACCAATGCATGTCATGTGTATAGTAATGATGACATTAAATACATAATGACGTACAACATTCATTCATCAAAATTGAATATGGGATGTAACACCATTTGCAATAAGGAATTCGAACCGCTAGAAAACTGACATGAAGTTAATTTAGGTTCAAATTCATACATTTAATATATCTTTTTAGAGGATATGTTTGATACTCAAAATCATATGGGTATATGATATGATCGTAAATGATGACTAATTAAGTTTAAGAAATATTGAATATAGGGGGATATAGTAGACAAGATTATTCCCTTTGTGAACCCTGTTACTATACATTCCCTCTTCCACTATCAATCTTTTAAGTATTTTCTCCATTTTTTTAATGTCAATATCTTATGTTTTATTTTAATTTTACATTTGTTAAATATCTAGAGGTCATTGTACCCAATTATGCTTTATAATTTTTTTATTATTATAAACCGATTATTTGAAAATTAAATCTAAATATTGAAAAAATATAATAATCATAATTAGATAAAATGAATCCTAATTACTCAGTGTAACATTAAATTAAAACACTCGATCAAAATTTAAATTAAAAAAAAAAAGATAGTAGAATAGAGAACAAAACATGATTTCATCACTGACGATCTTATCAGGTAGACAAGGGTGCATGTCACTGACCATATTTTCAGGATTGTGTCTAAAATTATTCAATATTCGACAACCTCTCTGTCTCTCCCCACAGAATAATTTTGACCTTAATTTGTGAGCGAGGCTTTATCTTCAACTAATTAATGTAGAGTAACAAAATTTTGGTTTTTGATAAAAAAAAAAAAAAAAAGGTTTGGCCCTGACCCCGATTCGGACAGAAAAGTACTAGCGGGTATGAATTAAGTTTGTTGGTTCTTTTTTTTTTTTTTAGGAAAGTTTGTTGGTTCTTTAATTAATTTATCGATCCGACATTGGAAACGTATGGAAATAGGTATTTATCCCACTTCCGAAGGGTGGGTCGATACTACACCCCCACCCAATGCACACCCACCCTCAAATGATGCCATCTGTAAAGTAATTTGGAGAAGAGTTGAAAAGTTAAATGGTGTGCGGTTAGCTATTCAGACCGGTCCGGAAAAAGATTGACGGCTCCGTTAACAATTTCCATCCCTCCACCATAAATGCGTGAAGGTTGGTACTGTAACAAATAAGAGTAATTACCGCATTATATAATTAAACTCATAGTTGGCTTTTCAAAATTACTGTAACGGTACCAATTTGACTTTTGAAAATTTCCAAAGTTTTGCAGGCAAGGGAAAATAAATTTCAAAGACCAATTTAAGTTAATTTAATTAATTATAAAAAATTAATTTCCAAAGTTTTGACTTTTTGAAAATTTCCAAAGTTTTGACTTTTAAATTATTAGAAATTATATTATTATAAATTAATTTAATTTGAAATTATAAAAAATACATTATATTAATCCATTTCATTTCAATTATAAGAAATTACATTGTATAAGTTCAATTGATTTGAAATTATAAGAATATTAGTTCACCTGAACATGGATTATGTAAGTTCATTTCATTTGAAACTATAAGAAATTATAATATATTGGTTCATTTTTATTTCAAATAACAAGAAATTTCATGATATAACTTTATTTCCTCTAAAATTATAAGAAATAACATTATATTTGTTCATTTCATTTCAAATTACATGAAATTACATTATATAAGTTCATTTCATTTGAAATTATAAGACATTACATCACATACGTTCATTTTATTTAAAATTATAAGAACTTACAAGTTGTGCCTGGATAAACTCTGCTCATGCATAATAGATATGCAAACCACAAATTAAATGAGAGATAAATCATATGTGGAGAACCACAGTGTGACAGACTCGCACTTAGCGGTGTTGGTCATATTCGAAAAAAATAATACTACTCCACCAGTGGATTATCTCCAATGAACATATTGTAACTTATTATTGATATTTAGATGAAATAAAGTTATATAATGATATTTATTGTTATTTGGAATAAAATGAACTAATATATTGTAATTTCTTATAGTTTCAACCGAAATCAACTTATATAGTCTAATTTCAAATGAACTTATATAATAAAATTTATTATATTTTGAAATGAAGTGAACAATATAATGTAATTTCTTAGTTCACTATAATAAATTAGAATATAGTGGAAATAGATAAAAGTAGATAAAAGTAAATAGTGATTGAGAAAAAAAAACTTTTAAAAATAGGTAGTTTTGTGGGCAATTTGTACTATAACACACTTGGTCCCCCACCATCATTGGCTCAGTGTACTTTTGTCAGTGTATTATCAATACACAATCACTATATATATATATATATATATTCATTAAATAAAAAGAAAGATAAATTACTAAGTTTCATTAAATAAAAAGAAGGGAAATGAAGGAATTTGTTGACCAAATTTAATACATATTTTTAATGTTGTGTAAGGAGGTATGTAAATTTTTTGAATAAATGGACATAACACCCGAGCTTATTCACACTACAATCCAAATTGACCAAAAAGAGTTAGAGCAAAAGTTGGAGAATTTTTGGAGCAAGGCGTGCGAAAGATTTTTCTCAAGAAGAAAGTAATGTATGAAATTTTCCATCAATTTTCAAAGGTATGTTTTGTACTGTCCATTTTTGTGAAATTATTTTGTAAATATTTCTCGTTTTGATTATATGGCATATGTGCTGTTAGATTTGAAAATAGGCATGCGGGAGAGATTTGCATGTCGTAGTCTTTAATCTTTAATAGTAGACTTTAAAAGCTAATTGTAACCTAGTTTTAGTTACTCAATTCTTATGAAAATATAATCGTGCTTATTTAGTTAATATAATCGTGGCCTTTGTTATTAACCGTTGCTTTTTTTAAAGTAATCGTGCCTTTTTTTGTAAATTAATCGTGGTTTTTATAAATAATCATGGCTTTTGTAGGTAATTAGTCGTGGTTTTTTTAAAAAAAAAATTAGTCGTGGATTTGTTATTAATTGTGGCTTTTTGTTTAAAGTAATCTGTTGCTATTTAAAATTAATCATGGCTTTTTAAAATTAATCATGGATTTTTGTTTAACTTAATCGTGACTTTTTTTTTAATTAATCGGGGCTTTTTTAAAAAAAATTAATCGTGGCCTTTGTTTAAAAAAATTAATCGTGGCTTATGTTTAAAATAAATTAATCGTGGCCTTTGTTTAAAAAAATTTACTCGTGGCTTTTGTTTAAAATAAATTAATCGTGGCTTTTGTTTAAAATAAATTAACTGTGGCTTTTTTTAAAATAAATTAATCTTGGCTTTTTTAATTAATCGAGGCCAATTTTTTTAAATTAATTGTGGCATTTTAAAAAAAATATTAATCGTGGATTTTTTTAAATTAATCATGACTTCTTATTTAAATTAATCGTGGCCTTTTTAAAAAGTTAGTCGTGGCTTTTTTTTTTTTATTAATCGTGACTTCTTTTTAAATTAATCATAGCTTTTAGGGTTTATGGTGTAATCATGGCCTCATGTAATGACTCGTTGCATTGTTTATAAATTGCAGATGGTTAGACATCGCATTATTGTACGACACAGTACGAACAACTCGTGGTGATGTCATCCGATAAACTGTGTTTTACCGAACAATATGTTCGCATAGAATCATCCGGTATGCGAATAATATATTCACAACTTTCACATATATAATCCGGAGCGTCTCTTGCCATCCTCATCTGTGCGAACCTCTCCTCCATCTAATGGACGGTCGTGCGATTCCCTTGAAATAAACGATGGTAGACAGCCCTGGGCGGAACAATATGATCGTCATTCGGATCGAATGTCGAGTCGCCGAATCGTAAACCTGACACCACCAGGTTGTACTCACTCGGACTAAAGCGCAACTGAGAGTGATGAATCTGAAACCATGTCTCCCGTCCCACCCGTGCACGATCCGACATGTGCACCTCGTGAGTCATAAAAAAGGCATGATTAGCATATTTTAAGCCTCGATTAATTGCAAAAAATCTTGATTAACTTAATATAAGCCAAGATTAACATAATAAGCCTCGATTAGTTTCAATAAGTCACAATTAACATAATAAGCCTCTATTAATTACAAAAAACCACGATTAACATAATTCAAGTCTCGATTAATTTCAAAAGCCCTAATTTCATTAAATTAGGGTCACGATTATTTTTTAAAACTAATCGATGCGAAAATTAATCAAACAATTCAAAAATAATCAAATGTTTCAAATGTTATAATAATATAATTTCTTATAATTTCAAATGTAATGAACTAGCAAGTATAATGGAATTTCTTATAATCTGAAATAAATTGAACTTATATAATGTAATTTCTTATAATTTCAAATGAATTGGCTTACATATAATTAATTTCTTATAATTGAAATATATTGAAATTTCTTACTTTCAACTGAAATGAACTTAATTATATAATTAATCTAATTTCAAATGAACTAATATAATATATTTTTTTATATTTTCAAATGAAATTAATTTATATAATAAAATATATTATAATTGCAAATGAAATGAATGTATATAATCTAATTTCAAATCAAATGAAGACGTATAATGTAATTTCGCTTTTTAATTACTTCATTGTCCGACACCCAATTAATAAATTGAGATTATCACATAAAATCCCGTAATAATTTAATATTAAGTAATATTAATTTCTAATATTAAATTATGGCTATACACCATAATATTAATAGTCAATACTAATTTACAATATTAAGTTGTAATACAATAACACTCTTTAAAAAATTAAATTATTATCAAAATAATTACTTTGTCATTTTATACATTGAGAGAGAATGCGATGATGTGAACATAACAAATTTCCCCTTTAATAGTTAATTCAAAAAAGTAATACACCAACACATTAAATTGTATATTTGTATTCAATACAGTAACAATCAAGGAAATCATTTATTATATATCTAGCCAACCATGTATACAATTAATATAGATAAATTATATAAAATGGGGGCCACAAACTGAAATGCACCTGCCTAATTGTTCTCTGCAAAAAAAAAAAAACAGCAAAGTTAACATCTGTTTTGGATTCAAAAAAAGGGACCAAAAAATGAAGTGAACCGGAACGATTTTCTTCACCCGAAATACTGTGCGAATCAAAGACTTTTGCAGCGGAAATTGTACACGTGCCATGATTTGGGGATGGGTGTGTAATGGGTGGTGGTGTAGTATCGAATTTGCCGTGAAAGTGGAGCATTAATTATAATTCAGTAGAAATAATTGGATAGGAATCTATGTGCTGATTTTATAGGTTGTACTTTTTTACGTTCCTTGTGTACGTGTGTAGATTTATATTTATAGTAATTAGTTTTCTTTTTGTTTGTAAAAATAAATTAATACTATATTATTTGTCTTTGAAGCATTTGCCTGTAAGTTGTTACCGGGTAACGCTCGACGGTTTCTAAATATATTAATTATTATATATTGATGTATTGTTCAAATTAAATACTCTATTTAAAATTATAATATTATTATGTAGGGCAAATAGTCAAATAAACGCTTGAAGCAGATGCACCGTGTCACATGGGTGTATGAACTCTTTCTTTTATCCTAAACTATTTGTAAATTAATAATACCAATTCTTTAATAATAAGAGAATTCAATGTGCGGGGTTTAATCTTAATAATTAATATCCGACACAATTTGTTTAATTTAATAATACTTTTTATTAAATTATTCAACTAAATTTCTATTTTTGAATTATATTCATACATCTTTATTAGCTATATACTACCGCGCGCGCATATAAAATCATACTTTTTTCTTGGCCTAATCTAAAAGCAAAGCATAATTCTTAACAATATTTATAAATTCTAGTACCAATTTGTCACTAAGCAAATTCACCTTAATTAGATGAATCAATAAATACATGTCCCGATGGGAATCACCTAGTGGTGGAGTGAGGTTGCTTGCAGACCAAAGGTTACGGGTTCGAATCTTCTCAATACCACCAAGTCGGATGTGTGAGTAAAAAAAAAGATGAATCAATAAATACATCACCATCGAAATATTTATATCTTAATTGACAAGTTTTAAAATAGTTTTTCAAAATGTAACAAAATTCGGCTCATCTTAAAAGAAAACTTGAAATTAAAACTTGAAATTTAAATTAAACATCTATTTCAAAGAATTTAAAAGTAGGGGAAATTAAAAGCGATAGAGGAACATTTATATATGAAATTTACAACTCATCCAACTCAGATGTTCACATGCAGACGTACGATTGCATGAAATAGGTCGATCAGCACCTAGCTAGAGTACGTAGAACTGCAATATTAATATATAGAGCTAGCCATAAACTTATAAATTTAATTACGATTTTGAAACAGCATGAAATATCAGTAAATGTCACATTTAATTAGCAGTAACATCACATAATCATTTCCAATCAAGATGACATTCACACAACACGAGATCTTTTATTACAAATTACGCTTCAATATCATCCATATACACACTATAAATATATATATAAACTCGACATGTACATATATATATTGAATATTATTGAAAGTACGTATATAGAATAAATTAAAGCTATCAAAGTAGAGAAAAGCAATAGGAAAATGGTCAGATATAGTTTTTGACACGCAGATGAAGTGGGTTTTTCTTATGCAGGATTATTCCAGCGGATGAATCGGTGTCGATGTCTTCTTTTGTCATTCCATTTGGAATTTCCCAATTGAAAAAGTAGAGAAGTTTAGCCAGCGCCATTTCCATGTTTGCAATAGCTAGAGGCGCTCCGGGGCAAATCCTTCTTCCCGATCCAAACGGAATGAACCCGAAATCTTGCCCTTTAAAGTCGAAGCTCGTGTTCAAGAACCGCTCAGGCAAGAACTCATCCGGATTTTCCCAGTATTCGGGATCTCTACCAATGGCCCATGTGTTCACCAACACAAATGTTTTTGCATCAATTTCATAGCCGTCGATGATGCACGCCTCCGTCGTCTCTTTCGGTGTGAACGGGACTGGCGGGTACAATCTCAGAGTTTCTTTTACGACTGCCTTTAAATAGGGCAGCTTCTCAATATCATCTTCATCTACTGACCTTTTATTTCCCACCAAACTTCTTATCTCTTCTTGAACTTTCTTCATTGCGCTAGGATTCTTCATCAGAGCTGTCATTGCCCAACTTAGCGACGTCCCAGTCGTGTCTGTTCCAGCAATGAATACATTCTGCGATTTGTTTCATATACAAGTAAGATTATTATAGATCATTGAATAAATCCAAAAACGAGAAAAAGAAAAGCTTATTTGTGATTTATATATATATATATATAGTCCCTCCATTTCAAAATATATGCTGTTTTATAGTTTTTCACATAATTAAGATTAATAACTTTGACAAATATATCCCATCTCTTTCCAACAGCCATATCAAAAAATTGGAAGAGAACGTGAAAATATGTTTTAAACTCTAAAACAGCATATATGTATATATGTATTATGAAAGGGAAGGAGTACTAATTAATTACGTATGTACCATGAGTATTGCCTTGATATGCTTCCAATCAATCTTAACAGCAGCAGAATGATCTTCACGAAGTTGAATCAACAGATCAAGAATGTCGTTGTTCATCGATTCCGGCCTATTCGGATCGAGATGCTCATCGATAAGTTGTTGATAAAACGAATCCAAATCCTCAAAAATATTCTCAACTCTACGACTAGCCCCAGAAAGTTTATTAATCCAACCAAATACAACAGAATCAGCGAAAAACGTTTCTACAATGCACGCAGCAAATTGAGTCGTAATCTTGTGGAACCTTCTCGAAGACGTACTGTTTTGATCCAATATCTTCCCAAACGCCACTCGGCACAAAACGTCGCAGTTAAAAGACCAGACCGTCTCTCCAAAATCGATGAGCTGATTGGAACTGGCCCTCTTAGAAATGGCAGCGATCATTCGAGAAACTTCATCTTCACAAACGGGGCGAAATGATCGTATTTTTTGGGGACTGAAGAGATGGTGAACAACCATTTTCCTCATCTTCCTCCAATAATCAGTGTAGAATGAAGTGATGATGTCGCTGTGGTCGTACGAGAATCTCAACGAAGCGGACGTGTAAGGCCGGCCGGCAAATGCAACGTCGTTTAGCTTTAAGGCCTTCTTCGCTACGTCTGCCGACGAAATGACGACGACCGGCAATCGGAAAACTTTCAAGTACATGAGAGGGCCATACTTGTGTGAAATTTTAGCCAACCAAACGTGAGGTTTTGAGACGTCGACTTGGTGTAGGTTGCCTATAAACGGAAGCCCTTTCGGCCCCGGTGGACGACGGTGATTTGGTCGTGATTTATTTTGGGTGGCGATCAAAAGGAAAACGATGAAGATTGGGAGAGCTAAGAAGATGAAAAGAAGTGAATTCATTGTGGAAAGAATTGAAGATGAAATTTCGAATGGTTTGTTATGCTTTTTGGGCGAACCATGGAGCTTCTTATATAGATGATGGCCGATATATGGGTGTTCACTATTTACCATTCACTATTGCACATAATTTTTTTTTCACTCGTACGACATGCACCTCATATATTGATACGATCCAATAATAAATAAAAATTGTTTGTATTTAGGTTTATCATATCATTGTCATCGGCATGATAAAAATACAAAAAATTCAATGTTGTGTGATAATGATTTTACTATGCATTTGTTATTATAATTTTATATATGTTTTTTTAATAATGTTTGAAGGTTTTTATAATTGTATATCATGTATAGTAATATATATTATTATGATAACAACTTATATGAGCACTTGAGATTCTCTAGTCCCAACTTGTGTGTGTCAACCATGTGCCACACCTCAAAATTATTACATTTTCTTTTATTTTTTTCTTCAATTTTAATTTCTTTTGATTTAGTATAATTTTACATTATTATTTAGGGTTTATTCCACCCAATTAGGGTTTATAATTATTTTTTAATATTTAATTTTCATTTTTTAATTAATATAATTGATTTTTGGGGTTTATTATTCCAAACTTAGGGTATATAATTTTTTAAAATTTTAATTTTTTTACAATAAATATTAATTATGATTAGTTATGATAAAACAAATTTTATTTTTTATAAAAAACATTATTAACAATATATAATTTTAATGGTGGCATACGGTCGGCACACACAAGTGGGACTAGAGGATCTCTACTCTTATATGAGACAATCTAATTTTATATATGTTTTTTATAATGTTTGAAGGTTTTTTTATTTTTCATTTATTTTTGCTTTTTTCATTTTTTTTCCAAAAATGTTTTTTTCATCCCAATTAGATCTATATTTAATTCGATAAAATTAATTATCAAGAGTAACATGTCGGGCGAGTGCACTGCGTGAGTCACTGGATAAAAGTTTGAATTAATTAATTTTAATTTTAGAGTTAACTAATTCCAATATTTTAGGGGGGTGTATATTTCAAAAAACTTAAGACAAAAACTTGTATGTGAGACGGTCTCATACATGAGACGGATCAATACATGTGAGTTAATTATACTTCACCCACAAATAATTATACATGTGAGTTAATGATACTTCACCCATAAATAATTATACATGTGAGTTAATGATACTTCACCCATAAATAATGATACTCACATGCGGGTATAAATAATGATACTCACATGTGAGTTAATGATACTTCACCCATAAATAATGATCTCCGCATGTGAGTATTGACCCGTCTCATGTATGAGACGGTCTTACCCAAGTCTGTCCCAAAACTTAATTAAAGAGCGTAGTGCACAAGCTGTCGACGATTTAATTTTATGGTATATATTTTTAAGAAATAAAATAAAATAATATATAATTTGAATAAAAAAACTAAATAGAGAAGAAAAAATAAGCATGAAAAGTGGCGGGAGGGTCTCGTCCAGGAGATAGCTCTATTATTATTATATAATATGAAGTAAATTTAATGTTTTAATTATTATTATTATTATTATTATTATTATTATTATTATTATTGAATACTTCGATGATTACAAGTTTACTCGAGTTTAATTGAGCCTAAACGAACTTTCAAAATTTAGATTTAATTTTAAATATTCATTGTTTTCTTTTAAAATTTATATTTTATTTTATTCACAAAAATAATATAGTTACTAAAATTCATTCTTTATATATTTGTTACTAATTAAAGTATAAAAATATAAGTTTTATCAAGTTAATAATTTTAGATTTTCATGTTAACTCACTTAACGAGTTTACTCAAGAGTTAACGAATCGAGTAGTGTCAAGTTCAAGTTTGACTCGTTTAGTTAACGAACTTTAGTAAATGAGGATCAAACGAACATTTATCAAGTTGAGATTTGAGTAGTTTGTTAGTTAATTAATGATAACGCTACGGTTGAATTTATGAACAATTAGCTAGCAAGGAAAATGAAAAAAAATAAAAAAATCGTATGCATCCGATATTTCACAATTTTGTATTGAATTATTTATCGTAGCAAAACATTAAAAAACCCTAGTTACTATCGTCGAGCGAATTGAACTAACTAATTGAGCGCAGAAGTACTCTACGCCAAATGGACAAGAATATTATTTAATTTTCATTTTATTTTGAAATTAAAATGTCATTAAGAGCACACTAGGTAAAGTATTGAATGACACCATTCAACATTTATTCTTGTGTGGCTTATTATAATATTAATAAATAACACCTAGTTAATGACCGACTTGACAACTAAGATTGGGAGAATGACTTAATCTCTGCAGTTGGCTATTGTTAATTCTACCGGCAATTAATTGGCACATGCAAAATAACACATTAGATTTTTTGTTGGATCCTCTGTGTTACATTTCATCTTATATTTTTAAATTTAACTTTATGTTGGGCATTCTTGGCCCATTAGTCTGGCCCAATCGCTGAAGGCCCACCTCTCATTATTATTGTTGTTGACCCGTGCCCATTACTGTTCCCTAGTGACTCTTCGGTTGTCTAGATGCTTCTATTAATGTTGCTGGATCATTCACTGTTCATTCATCACTTCACTCTCGATCTCTCTCTCTCTCTACCCTCTGAGTGCTTCTTCTCTGCCTCTTGCGATCCCTTGAATCAAGCTTCTGTGCTTGAGAGCTTTGTGCTCCTACTGACCCTGCTTACGGTCCCAGTTCTTCTGGATTCCATACTTGGTCTCCTCGTGCGAGTAGCCTTGGATAGCTAGGGTTCAGTCTTGGGCTCGCCGGAGGTCTGAGCTTGTTCTGAGAGGTTTCTGTGTGTGTGGTTGCCGTTCTTCACCTTTTCCGATCTCGGTGTGCATTTGGTCACTGTGTCGATTGAGCTTTGGGTTCAAGGAACCCTGAGCCTTATCTGCTTCTACGGCTAAGCTCTCTGTCCCTTGAGGGACGCACGGACCGACTGTCGGCGATGGGAACCAGGCGGTGTAACCTCCGGGAGCCTTGATACTCTACAGTGGTATCAGAGCCACGGGGAAAGCTCACCGGAGGCAACCTCCATCGACCTTCAGGTTACCGTCTGACCGTCTGTGTGTTTTAACGGCTGGTAAGCCGAGAATCCCAACCGCGGGGGTTCTCGCTCTGGTATTGTACTCTAAAGCCTAGATCTGTTAGCGTTTTGGTGCTCCTTGCTTGGATCTGTGTGATTCTTGCTTTATTCTTTAAGATCTGTGTGATCCTCGCTCGATTCTCTATGATTCGTTCATTTGCCCAAATTTCTATCTCTGTGATTCTGTTGAAATTGAGGGTCCAATTCTCTGTGATTTTGGGTATCTTGTTCCTGGCTCTGTGCTAGGCTCACTGCTTCCGCTCTAAGCCTCTCTTAACTCTAGTTTTTGGCTTGTGTGTTGATTGTCTCACTATTCACACACAAAGGACCCAAGTGATCCTTGTACGTACGGCTGGTTAACCAACTTGTAATCTGGGCTCTCCTTGGCATTCCTCACTGCCTGTGAGTGTGCTTTGGTTTTATCTTCTCCCCCCCCAATTCTATTTCTTGGCTATCTCTGTCTGTCTGTGCATTTCTGACTGATTGCTATGGGTTCTGCATATCATACTGCCCCTTTTGATGGTAAGAGTGATTTTCAAATCTGGAAAACTAAAATGGAATCATTCTTATCAAAGAGAAAGTTTATAATGTTGTCTTGCTTGGTTGTGACAAAATTGAAATGGATGAGAAAAGGCTTGAAATGGATGCTAGTGCAAGGTCTTCAATTTTGTTGAGTCTGCATGATTCTTTTGATGGTAAGAGTGATTTTCAAATCTGGAAAACTAAAATGGAATCATTCTTATCAAAGAGAAAGTTTATAATGTTGTCTTGCTTGGTTGTGACAAAATTGAAATGGATGAGAAAAGGCTTGAAATGGATGCTAGTGCAAAGGTCTTCAATTTTGTTGAGTCTGCATGATTCTGTGATGAGACAGGTAGTTGGTATTACATATGCTAAAGAATTGTGGCTAAATTGAATGAATTGTACACCTAAACATCTTTTCAGTCTCTGTCATTTTTGCAAGATATTTTTTTCAAATTCAGGCTTTATATGTCTAAAGATGTTGATGCAAATCTGGATGATTTTAATAAACTAATTCAGGCCATGAAATTGGGAGGGGATGATACCATTGAAAAATAATCTGTTACTGTTCTCTTGAATGCTATACCTGATAAGTTCAATGATGTTAAATCTGTCATTAGATATGGCAGAGATGTGGTTACTTATGATATTGTGGCAAATGACCTTAAATTTAAAGAACTTGACATGAAACATGGGTCTAGCAGTAGTAGTAAAAGTTCTTGTGAAATTATGCATGTTAGGGGAAGAACAACTGAAAGATCTAAGCCTAACTATGCATCTGATAAGAAAAAGCCTAGATCAAAATCTAAGAATGGTAACAGGAAGTGTTGCAACTGCAATGAATCAGGTCATTATGCAAACAAATGTGATAAACCTAAAAAAATTAAGAAAAAAGGTGAAAATTCCAGTGAAAATCATGCAAATTTGGCTGTTGGTTCTGAGAATTATGGTGATGTTCTTATGGTCTCTGATTTGTTTTCTGAGCCCTTTGTGAACTCTGTGTCTAATTCTCTGTCTGAAACTGAATGGCTAATTGATTCTGGATGTACTTTTCATATGTGACCCTGTGAAAGCATGTTTTCCAATCTAAAAACTGTTGAAAATGGCTCTGTTTCTATGGAAAATGAAAAGAAAAGCTCTGTTGTTGGTATTGGTGAGATTTGTTTGAAATTTGACTCTAGTTCCTCCCTTACACTAAAAAATGTGAGATATGTGCCTGATTTGAGATATAATTTGATCTCTGTTACATGTTTGACTGATGATGGTTTGCTTGCTAAGATTGAGAAAGATGGAATGAAATTTCTTAAGGGTGCTATGGTGGTGTTTAAGGCACCTAGGCAACATAATCTGTATGTTTGCAATGCTAGTCCCCTGAACTTGATTCCTTCTGTGGCAAATTCTGTACAAGGTGATAAAACCATGTTATGGCATGCAAGATTAGGGCACATGAGTAAAAAAAGGATTAAAAATGCTGTATAAATCTGGTGTTTTTAGTTCTGATCACATTTCTGAAATGCCTTTCTGTGAGAATTGTGTAATGGGTAAACAACATAAGGTTTAATTCCCTATTTCTGGATCTAATAAATCTCATGCTAGTTCTGAAATTCTTGAATACTTGCATACTGATGTCTGGGGTCCTACAAAAGAATCCACTCATGGTGAAAATTGGTATTTATTATCTATAATTGATGATTTTTCCAGAAAAGTTTGGGTGTTCTTAATGCAAAATAAATCTGATGTTTTTGATAAATTCTCTGCATGGAAACTTCAGATTGAAAACCAAATTGGAAAAATGATTAAAACTTTGTGAACAGATAATGGTCTTGAGTTTTGTAATGCTTGATGATCTTTGTGTGGAATTTGGTATTAGGAGACATAAAACTGTCCCCTATACTCCTCAGAAAAATGGCATTGTTGAGAGGATGAATAGAACTCTTCTTGAAAGAGTTAGAAGCTTGCTTGTATCCTTTGGTCTGTCTAAAAAGTTTTGGGGTGAAGTAGTTGCTACTGCTGCCTATTTGATAAATAGGTCCCCTTCTATGCCTTTGCTTGGTAAAATTCCTGAATCTGTGTTTACACATAAAGAAATTGATTTCTCAAATCTTAAAATCTTTGGTTGTGCTACTTATGTTCACCAAAAGCATGACAAATTGGATCCTAGGTCTAGGAAATGTGTTTTCCTTGGCTATCCAGAAGGGGTAAAATGTTATAGGCTCTGGAATAGAAGTGTTCATAGTTTTAAAACCTTAATTAGCAGGGATGTGATTTTTAATGAAAATGATTTTCCTTGCTTGTCTGATTCTGTGCCTGTGACTGCTCCAAGTGAGCTGGAGCATTTACATATCTTAAGTGAACATGATAAGCATGTCTCTATGCCTGAAACTGATATTATGCATAAAAATGACAATGTGGATCATCCTGAAGATGGCAGAGATCTCAATGATCTTCAGGATAATCAAACTGAAAGCCCTGACAATTTTGAAGAAGGGACAGATTCCAATGTTCGTCAGAATTATCAGCTCACTAGAGATAGAGTCAAAAGAACTGTGAGGTAACCTCAAAGGTTCCTTGGGTTTGCTGACAGTAATCTATCTATGCATGCATTTACTGTGTTTAACAATCTTGATGCATGTGAACCAATTTCTTATAAAGTTGTCTTGAATTCTAAAGAATCTGAAAAATGGATTGATGCTATGAAAATGGAAATAAAGTCTTTACATGATACCAAAACTTAGATCCTTGTTCCAAAACCTGCTAAGTGCTCTGTTGTTCAATGTAAATAGCTTTATAAAATTAAGCATGAGTCTGATTCTGTGAGATACAAGGTTAGATTGGTTGCAAAGGGTTTTACTCAAAAAGAGGGGATTGATTATAATAAAATATTTGCCCCTGTTGTGAAATTTACTACAGTGAGAATCATGTTATCTCTTGTTGCTCATTTTGATTGGGAGTTGAAACAAATGGATGTTACAACTGCATTCTTGCATGGTAACCTTGAAAATGATATCTTTATGAAACAACCTGAGGGCTTCTGTGATAAAAACAAACCTGAACATGTATGCTTATTAAAGAAATCATTGTATGGTCTTAAGCAGTCTCCCAGATAATGGAACAAAAAATTTGATGCCTGCATGCAATCTTTAAAGTTCAAAAAGAGCAATTTTGATTACTGTCTATATTTCAAGCATCATTCTGTCCCTGTATTCCTTCTGCTCTATGTTGATGATATGTTCCTTATCAGTCCTTGTTGTAAAACTATGAAGCATGTTCAAAAGTGTCTATGTGAGAATTTTGACATGAAGGACTTGGGTAACGTTAAAAAGATACTTGGTATGCATATTCAAAGAGACAGAAATAATTTTTCACTTGTTTTGAATCAAAACTCATATGTTGAGAAGGTTTTGAATAAATTCTCTATGGAAAAGGGAAAGTCGGCCTGTTAGTGTGCCCCTTGCTACTCATTTCTTGCTAAGTAAGGATCAGTCTCCAAGGACTGATTTTGAAATATATGATATGTCTAAAGTGCCTTACTCCAATGCCATTGGTTTTGTGATGTATCTCATGATTAGCACCAGGCCAGATATTGCTTTTTTGTTTCTTGCTTAAGCAGATATATGCCAAATCCTGGAATGAGACATTGGGAAGCCTTAAATTGGCTTCTCAGATATTTGAAGTCTACTTCAAACTATGGCTTGACTTTTTCTAAGTCTCCTGATGGGGTGAAATTAGTGGGATATGTTGGTTCCAACTATGCAAATGATAGGGATAATAAGAAGTCTACCACTTCCTATGTATTCACTCTGTGTGGATCCTGCATTAGTTGAAAATCACAACTTCAACATATTGTGGCCCTTTCTACCACAGAGGCTGAATATGTTGCAGCTACTGAGGCTGTTAAAGAAGCCATCTGGTTGAATGGCTTGCTATCTGAAATTGGTTTTGCTAACTCTTCTCCTACTTTATTTACAGATAGTCAATCAGCAATTCAGTTATGTAAAAATCCAGTGTTCAATGATAGAACAAAACACATAGATGTGAGGTTTCATTTCATTAGAGATGTGGTGGAAAAGGGTGAAATACATCTGGAGAAAATCCCCACTGAATTCAACCCTGCAGACATGGGAACTAAGTGTTTACCCACAGAAAAACTTATTTCATACCAGAGAATACTAAACTATGATCTTGGTTAACTCTTTCCAAACTTTGCTCTCTGTGAATTTTGTTTATATCCTCTGTACAGTTTGTTTCTTTTTCTGTTTTGCTTTGGTTATCTGTTAACCCTTCATAACTGTATGTTATGTTTCTCTCCTGTCTTTGTGACTTTGCAGGGAGAAATAGAAAGGCAATGATAAGTTATTTCAAAGCCCTCTTCGAAGATCAATAGACATCAAAGGGCAAATAGGTGGAGAATGTTGGGCATTCTTGGCCCATTAGTTTGGCCCAATTGCTGAAGGCCCACCTCTCATTATTATTGTTGTTAACCCGCGCTCATTATTGTTCCCTAGTGACTCTTCGGCTGTCTAAATGCTTCTATTAATGTTGCTGGGTCATTCATTGTTCATTCAACACTTCACTCTCGATCTCTCTCTCTTTCTCTACCCTATGAGTGCTTCTTCTCTGCCTCTTGTGATCCCTTGAATCAAGCTTTTGTGCTTGAGAGCTTTGTGCTCCTACTGACCCTACTTACGGTCCTAGTTCGTCTGGATTTCATACTTGGTCTCCTCGTGCGAGTAGCCTCGGATAGCTAGGATCCAGTCTTGGGCTCGCCGGAGGTCTGAGCTTGTTCTGAGAGGTTTTTGTGTGTGTGGTCGCCATTCTTCACCTTTTCCGGTCTGAGTGTGCATTTGGTCACTGTGTCGATTGAGCTTTGGGTTCAAGGAACCATGAGCCTTGTCTGCTTCTCCGGCTAAGCTCTCTGTCCCTTGAGGGATACACGGACCAACTACCGGTGATGGGAACCAAGCGGTGTAACCTCCGGGAGCCTTGATACCCTACACTTCCGAACAATATATTATGTTAAATTGATGTTAAAGTATAGACTCAAAGTTTTGTGAAATTCCCATCCGCCACTCTACGGCCAAAACTTCTCTGGCCTCCGGTGTGCAATCAACAACTGATCAAATGTACGGTTGGAAAACCCATCTACATATATTTTTATAGGTACCCATATTGTAGTGTATTTTCACACAAACTAAAGATACTCATAGTGTAAGCAGATTCCAGCGTACTTTAAGTTGAGAATTCAACATTGAATCTAAAAATTGATTGAGGATTTTTGAACCCCATGATCTAGATTATTTGGATGCGGCCTTTTGATCTGATAGTGGACCTTTATTCGACGAACATCGAATCTGTTAATAACAAGGCTGACAGAAAGGCCAACAAAGTTGATTTTGAAATCACTACAAAAAACGCGATTTAGTGACGAATTTAACGACATACAATATTCCGTCGTTAAAATACCGATAAATTAACTACAAATTAAGATTACGATGTTTAATGATGAAAAAATTCGTCATTACACGTCGTATTTTATTTTTTAATATTTTATTTTATGTTAACGACGGACTAACGAATGAATTTTTCTGTCATAAGTTAGAGACGGAAAAATCCGTCCTTAATTTTTTTTAATTTTTACTTTTTTATTATTAACCTTAGCAAAGGATTAACTACGGAATAATTCCGTAGCTAAAATTAATTTTGATTTTTTTAATTTTTTTTAATTTTTTTATTTTCCAATTAATTCTTAATTATGAATTTGAAATTAATTTTTTTTAATTTTTTAATTTTTTATTTTTTTTGGATTTATTTGTTTTTTTTTAATTTTTTAAAATATTTTATATATTTTATTTTATTATTTTTAATTTTTATTTTTTAATTATTAATTAATTATGAATTTGAAATTAATTTTTTTAATATAATTAATTTTTTTCAAATTAATTTTTTTTTTCATATTTTATACTATTTTTTATTTTTCAATTACTAATTAATTACGAATATGAATTTTTTTAATATTTTTATTTATTTTACTTTTTTAGATCTTCATTTTATTTTATAATTTTTTTTACTATTTTATATTATTTTTTAATATTTTATATATTTTGAAATTACTAATAAATAAATTTTTTATTTTTAGCATTTTTATCACTTTAATTTTATTTTTATAAATATTATCAATTATAAATATATAATATTTGATTAAATTAATTAAAATAATCTAATATTAAATAATGATATAATATAATTATATTTTATAATAAACATATAATACAAAAAATTATAATAGATATTTAAATAAATGAATAGTATATACTTTATTTAATTTCGAAATAAAAAATCAATCAAAATAGGTTTCGTATGTGCATTTAGATATATATTATTTCTATACTTTGACATAAATATTCCGTCGCTAACGTTTTTCTGTCGTTAAGTTTGTCGTTAAAATGACTAATGAGGAGATTTTTAAGGACGGACGGGATTCGTCATTAAAATGGTTTAACGATAAATTTTTGATGTTTAGCGACGGAAAAACGCGGATTTTTTTAGTGAATTTTGAGGTTATATTTCGACTTGAAAATAGTTTAATTAAGTGCCTTTTTTAACTAACAGATTACTTTTGAGTCTTATCTGGACCTTTTCTGTATGAATATTTGTAGTTTTCGGCACAAAATGATCCTTTATTTTACTATTAATTTCAGTTAGAGCACTTTGCTCCCTAGATAAATTTTCTGTTCAAAATGATCCTACAACCTTTTAAAACGTATCACTTTATTCCCTATGTTGCTCATTCCATTAATGTCATTGGCAACATCGGTTAAAACACACACATGTTCTCACTTGATTTTTCACACACATGCATACAAATTAAATACTTTGCAAAGGGCCATGTCAAAGCCTTTAGTTTGGCCATTTTACTTCGACGGTCATTGAAAACCGAAATTGACATATTCTAATTCATGAAGATAAGAAGAAAGTTTCATAACCATCGGAAAAGATTGATCATCAAGATCAGTGGATACGAATGCTTCTCAGCCCCGTCCACTACAAAAAATACGAGTTTTAGTGATGAAATATTTCGTCAATAAACAATGAATTTCCATCGCTATTAAAGCCTAGCGACGGACTTGCTCCGTCGCTGATTGTCTCGTCGTTACAGTTGGCTAACGACGGATTATAATCTACCATTAGCCTTATGGACGGATTGTTTCGTCATCACTGTGTCGTCGCCGACTCGATTGGTCGGTCGACTGGCGATGGTGTACTAACGGACTGGCGACGGATAAATCTGTCATTAAAACACGAATTGTATTAATGATGGACTACAATCTGTAACAAGAACTTTTGTTCCATCGCTAGTTTTGGATTTTTTTAATAATGCATATTTAAATTGTAACGCCCCAATTCCTGAAATAGGAGGCGCTACACAAAATTAAATAAAATTTCTATTTTTCATAACCATTTTACCTTTAAAAAGAAAAAAAATTATGATAATTTGTTTAGAAATAAAATCCACCAATCATCATTTTAGAAAACTTTTCAAACAACCAATCACAATATATTTCACAAACGAATAGTCAATGTTGAAAGTCCAATATTTGAACAAGTCAAAAATAACGGTGGAACCTGTACGATTTTAATATTCATAAATATTCAGTGGAAGCATAATACGTTAAATTATTGACCAGAGTCAACATTCAACATTCAAAATATAATTTTGAATAGTCAAAAACTTATAGAACTCATATGTCTACATCAGCTGCTTGCATCACCTTGTAGCTAAAAAATATTTTAAAAAACGTGGGTTGAGTGCCAGAAAATACTCAGTGGATTTATCGTGTTCGTCCAAACACATGCAAGGATTTTTAATATAAAAATTCAACAATCCAATATTTAAAAATCATGTTCCTGCGCTTAAGAATATTTATTCAAAAGCCGATAATCAATATTCATTCAGATGCCCATGCGGTTAAGAATAGTTATTTAGAAGCGAACAATTCAATAGCATTCTCATAACAATGCGCTTAAGAATATTTATTCAAAAGCGAACAATTCATATTCATTCATTTATCAATGCGCTTAAAAATAATTTATTCAAAAGCCGATGCCCTCAATTAACCATGCATGGATACAGACCCTATGTGATCACATAACTATATGTCAATATAATTGACCATGCCAGAATTCATCATGCAGGTCAAATCATATCCACGATGAGCGAAAACAGTCGTAAATCACAGATGGACGAAAGCATTTTAAAAACACATGTTTTTGGTTTAGCAAAATCCACCTTATAGCTAAAATAGTTGGAGTTTTAAACGTGCCTTGCAAATCCTAAGCCTGAGGTCTCGGATTCGGGTCTACAAAATGAGAACTACCTATTAGCATCGTGCTAGACCCTAACCCTATAACATAAGATAAGTATGGGCATAAGAGTGACGAACTCTCGAAATTTGGACTCAAATAGACAACTCTCGGAAGATGTATAGATTTAAATTGTCCCAAAAAGCTCAATTAGAATCTTGATAGATCAATTAAGACATTTTAAAATAAACTCTTGAACTAAATGGAATTATCCATTATATATATATATATATATATATAAATAATTGTAACACTTCTCATTAAAAACTTATAATCATTTTATTCATCTTTATAAACCTTATTTAATTAAAATTTTAAAGATGAAAATAAAATATCTAAACTAACTAACTCACGCACACACACGGAGCACACTTTGCCAAAATGAAATCTCAAATTCATTTCCTCTCTATTCCAAAAATAAAGAAGTTTCCATACAATTTAACTAGATAAGCTTAATTTTAAAATCAAATCCACTTTTTTCTTTCTCCAAAACATAAGACCCACCACTTTTCTCTCTCTTATGCACCATTGAATTTCGTAGAAATATGAACAGATTTAGCTCTCTTCCTACTGGTACACAAGCTCACATTTAAATTAAAGAACATATCTAACTCACGGCTATTTCACCATAATCAAAATTAATTCCAACCTTATTCAAAAGTCTTCCCAAATTCATGCTCTTGCCCTCAAAAATACCATCAAAAACCTTTATTCAATGGAACAAGCACCCCAGAAGCATATATCGATGGAACTCAAAGAAAGAATGCATAAAAATTTGGATTTTAACATGATTTTCCAACAACTTAAAAAAAAATGATCGACCAAACAACATCGAATTTAGAACCCGATACTACACGCTTAAATCTTGGAGAGAGAAGTTTCTAACCGTGTAAAGAACGATAACTATTGGTCACAGAAAAGGCTGAAAATCTACGGCCGTAGCAGCAACAGTAACTAATCGAGTGCAGCAGTGAGTTTCCGTCAACTTACGATGTAAAAATGATCAACTGAGCAGTGTCTGATCAGTGATCCAGTACTGAATACATGTATCCTATCAGATAAAGTTTCCGGCAGTATAAAATTGATGGTAATTCGACGGCTGGATCGTCCTAAATTAGCTCCGCAAGTGGACAACAGTGCAAGGCGGCGAAATCAGTTCACAACTGTTCTTGCCTTCATTTTTCATCGTTCCAAGCAACAAACTTAATAATTTCTAGTATATTTGGGATTTACTTTACAAGAGGATTACCATGATATAAGTTCCATAAATTTTGGCTATTGTTTGATGGTGGAAAAGAGTGAATAAAGAATGACAGTCCACGATGGTTCCAAATAGATGAAGAATGAGAAGTATTGGTCTATTTTGATGGTTTTCCTCTTTATGATATAGCAACATTTGTCCATTGAAATAATGACAAAAAAAAAAAAAACGTGTAAGCCATGCAATTGGGGTAGCTTTATGAGGCAAAATGGATTGGACTCATAATTTGTCAAAATAACTTGAATTAAGCTTTATATTTGGGCTTTGAATTGGTATGATGTTGGGCCTTAAAGCCCAATAATTTGGGCCCTTTCCATTTTAATTCATTTGGGATGAATCTTATTTGACTTAATTAATTTACTTAAACGGTTAAACCCAATTCAAGATTTTAGGATATTACATAAATATTATGAATAATTAAAAATATAATATTATAAATGAAATATTAAGAATAAAGATCCATAATAATCAATCACATTCAGTAACGGGCTTTCAGAAAAGTGGCCTAGGTCCGATTCGCAACCACATTCACATGCACACTCGCGAATTTTCTTCTGCGTTGTTTTCATCCCTTTTTTCGACTCGACTTCTTCATCGGACGACTCCGAGACATCATCAACTATTCTCTTCTCGAAAATACAACATAAATTGGGACAACTTCTACAAAAATCACAAAAGACACCAAACTCTAAGAATGAGTGAAATCTGAATAAATTGAGATTAAAACACAAGTAACCAAATAAAATGCACAATTAAATAACACGAAAACTAGTATAAAATCCCAATTTATCAACTGTCGTGGTGGAGATGGTGTCGGTGAAGATGGTAGAGACGAGGATGGGGTGGAAAATGGGGCAAGTAGAAGGCGAGATGCAATTGTATAATTGTTTAATTTCTTTTCTATTTTTCTTATTTTTGTTTTTCAAAAATTTTCAATTTTTTATAACTAAGGGTATTATGGTCCAAAGCGGGTAAAATAAATATGTTTAAAAGTTAGTGGTAAAATAAGTTTTTTGAAAGTTAAAGTATTTAAAAAAAAGTAGGCATTATTAAAAAAAAAAAAAAACTAGTTATGACACACGGAATGTAATACAGTTGGACACAGGAAATCTGATCCGGTACATATGTTGTATCATGTGTTAATTTAAAATCTATTATTTTTACCCTATAACAACATGTTATAGTGTCTTCATATGTATTTAATGCTTTCGCTACATTGGCATAGGCGACAGAAACAATTAACGTGGAGATAGGTAATTTAATTTGTTATGATAGGCAGTTTAATACAACATTTTAAAATGTCTTTAAATTAAAATGAGTTTTCTTGTAGTGATATTAACATAGGGAGCACAATCATATGTTTGAAAAAGTTGTGGGCTGGGATCAGTGTGAGCCAAAAATTTGGTTAATGGGAGTGAAATCAATTTTCAACATTGTTGGACATGCACTCGATATATATTAAGGTGATTCTAAACATAGTCAATTTTTTTCTCATTATAGCCCCATATTTATAATAAAATAAAATAATTATTTAAATGTACTATTTTATCTTCATAGCTTCCAACTTAAAACCCTATTTAAAAAAATCAAAATAACCGTATGTATAGCTCCCATCCTGTATCCCCACCCGTCTAAGAAAGAAAAAAAAAGAACATAAAAGAAACTTATTTTTTCATATGCTCTTCTTCGATCAACAATTATCAAACCAACCATAGAAGACGGCGGATATGATAGGTGGTAAAGATAATGAAAATTGTGGAGGAGAAGACTATGATAAACAGGTAATTTTATGATTAATGCGTCATGTTGAGAAATAGTGTAGAGAACAAAAATTGAGTTGGCTACTAATTAATCAAAAAAATTTAGTTTTGTTCCCTTCGTTCCCAAGAGTTATTGATATTGTAATTGTTTTGTTCCCTTCGTTCCCAAGAATTTTAATAGTGTCGCACATGTTAAATATGGTTTTTGATATTCTAATGCAATTATTAGTTTTCCTTAGTTTTTTTTTCCCATGTTGATTAGTTTTTTTTTATTGAGAACTTAATTGTTTGAGTTTCTCTTTATTCACCCCCAAAAGTTATTATAACAAACCTATTTCTAGTCAAAGCATAAGATGCAGTAAACTTCCCAGCAAAAAAATTGCAGTGTTTGTTTATGCCCAAATTCACCGGAACAAGCACAACAGATGATGAGCAATCCAAAACCATGACAGTATTATTTAATTTTGAATGTTTTTATATTTATTTGGTTTCATCTTTTCGCTTTGTATGTTCAAATTGTGGATGCTAACTACTGTTATAAGATTAATGCAGTTATTTTTCCCCCTCTTATGTGCCATTATTCATTTTCTTTAGTTCTGGTTGTTGATTGTTTATTATCAATTATGCTGCATTTAATTAAGTGTTTAATTCCTTTTTGCTGTTATCACTATTAATTATAAATTTCATCACAAAGCATTAAAAAAATTACATATATATCCGATCATATATTTATCTATTTGAAAAATACTTAAATCAGAACATAAGTCTAATCATTTATAAATAGATCAATATTTAATAAAAGATTTGTAGTTTACCTTGAAATGCAGCCTTGAATTTAAAACATCCATGATATTTTAATTTCACTAACATATTATTATCATTAATAACAGATTGTGAATGTTGAGGATCGAGAAAAGTCATTGGATTCACTTAATTCATTTTATACCAATAATGTAAGTTATTATTAAATTTTAGATGTATGAATTAAACTTACAACTATGTATATTACATAATAAATGAGAATTATGTTGCAGGTTTTTAAGAGTAAAGAAGATTTAGTTGCTTGGGCAAGAGAAACCGGAAAAAAACTAGGTTACATTATTATAATTATATCTTCTCAATCTCAAATTGGTGGAAGAAAAGCTAGATTGCGACTTGGTTGTGAGCGTGGTGGAACTTATAAGCTTCCTAAGAACATCATTAGTACTGACACAATGTCTCGGAAACGAACATGAACAAAAAAAAAATAGTTGCCCGTTTATGTTGCAAGGAGTGAAATTGGAAATGGATGAAGATTGGCTTGTGAAAGTTATATGTGAAATCCACAACCATCCACCTATAGAGCAATTTGAGGGTCACTCATTTGTTGGAAGATTAAATAAGGATGAAGAGGCCATGTTATCTGATATGACAAATAATATGATCAGGCCACAGAATATTCTTATGACCATAAAAGAAAAGAATAAGAATAATACGACCACGATGAAGACCATATACAATGCCCGTCATAGATACAGGATGGTTGAAAAAGCTGGTAGATCATAAATGCAACAACTGATGAAAAAGTTGAATGAGTGTAACTACGTGGAATGGCATAGGACCAATGATTTGACTGATTGTATTAGAGACTTATTTTGGGCACATCCTTCTTCTATAGAGATTTTGCATGCCTTTCCATCTGTGCTGATTATGGATTGTACTTACAAAACTAACAGATACAGTCTCCCATTACTAGAGATAGTTGGTGTAACATGTACAGATCTCACATTTTCCATAGCATTTGTTTACATGGAATCTGAGCGTGAGGAAAATTACACATAGGCAATGGAGAAGTTGAAGAGTATAATGCCATCAAATATATTACCTGAGGTAATTGTAACGGATAGGGACTTGGCATTGATGAATTCTATTAGAAGTGCTTTTCCAAGCACCACAAATCTTCAATGGAGATTTCACATCACAAAAAATGTGCTTGCTAATTCGAGAAAGTTGTTTGAACGGAAAGAGAAATGTGATGCTTTCATGTCAGCTTGGAGTGCTCTTATGCTTTCTTCAATTGAGAATGAGTACGCTAAAATTTTAAAGTCCATTGATTATAATTATAAGGATTATCCGGGAGTTTTGAAATATGTGAAAGATACATGGTTGACGCCATATAAACAGAGATTTGTAGCAACTTGGACAAACAAAATTATGCACTTTGGTAATTTGACGATAAATAGGTATAATATCTAATTTTATTAGTGTTAATATTTTTTGTCTAAGTTTAAAGCTTATTATATTTATCTCATTTTTTTTGTGTAGAGCTGAAAGTGCACATGCAAAATTGAAGAAATGGCTCGGATCATCTCAAGGAGATTTTGACAGTTCATGGACCATAATTAATTCTTTGATTGAGTTGCAGTCTGCTGAAATTAAAGCTTCATTTGAGCAAATTCTGAACATTGTTGAGCATAAT
This sequence comes from Perilla frutescens, assembly GCA_026008535.1. NCBI lineage: Eukaryota > Viridiplantae > Streptophyta > Magnoliopsida > Lamiales > Lamiaceae > Perilla > Perilla frutescens. The sequence continues at coordinate 49,211,940 of BRKX01000010.1, forward strand.
TTTAAGCCTATTTTATTCAGAGAGTTACGGGGACTAGTTTCTAGGAAGGCATTAAACATGATTTTGATTGAATCAGAGAGAGCAAATAATGTTGGGATTGACGCTAACTTATGTGGATGCATCATTAGAAGAACGCATGGATTACCTTGTGCACACGAAATTGCTGAATATCTCAGAGATTTTCGTCCAATTTCTCTTTCAATTATTCATCCTCATTGGTTGAAGCTAAACTTGAAAAGATCTCAACCTAGTTGCGATTCATACAAGGTGAGTATTGATGCTGAGATTAATGCAATATGGTCTTATTTCCAAGCTTCTAACCAACCTGGAAAGTTGGCATTGAAAAGAAAGTTAAGAGAATTAGCTAATCCAGCTACAACATTCTTTGCTCCACCATTAGAAAAGTCTAAGACAAAAGGTCGCCCGTCTCTAAAGGAAAGTGGATCAACTCGTCGTGATCCTTCATATTTTGAAGTTGTTGAAATATTAGTTTCCAAACGAGAATCAGAACTCAATGCAAAAGCAATGAAGATTAGAAAGAGAGTGAAAATACCTGCAAGAAGATCTTCACGAGTGCCTTTTTTGGATTGTTTTCCATTATTTATACAACCACACATTCTTAATATATTTGATGTCAAATCAGATGGACACTTTGGTTTTCGGGCAGTTGCGGGTTTACTTGGATTTGGAGAAGATTGTTGGTTTAAAGTTCGAGAAGAATTGATCGAAGAGTTATGCAATCATCGAAATTATTATGTTAATTTTTATGGATCTATGGAACTTGTTACTCAATTGTTGGAAGCTATATCTTGCTTTACTGTTCCAGCTCCCTATAAAAGTTGGATGACTTTGTCTGACATGGGCCATTTGGTTGCTTCAAGATATAATGTGGTATTTATTCATAGATCAAGAAAACAATGTCTGACATATCTTCCTTTACGGTCTAATCCACCGCCAAAATCCCAACATAGGATAATAACAATTGGATATGTAAATGATAATCACTTTGTACAGGTATTATTTATACCGCCTTTAAACATGATGTCTCAAGTCTCATTTTTTTAGTTGTGATTATCTTAAATTTTTTTGCAGGTTTTATTGAAGCATGATGCACCAATACCTCCGATAGTGCCTAATTGGAAATACTCCCGACTTGAATCTGCAGCAGGATGGGATAGTTTCTATTTGGCTCGTATCAAAGACTTTAGTGCATTAGTTTCCATGGAATCAAATTTTAAGAGTGGAGAAACTATCAACTTAGATGATCTATGATATGTATATTGATTTTCTCTCTTAGTTTGCTTCTTGTTTGAATGACCCATATTATGTTTTGATTGCATCGTATAAAATTTTGATTTTATAGTTTGTGGGAATTTAGCTCCAGTTTTTACCCAGACTTAAGCTTCAATATTCTGACTTTGATTCTCTGAATTTACTGACAAGTAAATAACAAGTGGAACTTGAGTTTGTACTGCTGAAATTTGCAATGTGAAATTTTGAATCACAAACTCTACAGCATCCATGACAGTATCAGCAAACTCAATAGCATCCATGATAATATCAGCATCCCTATCAAAGAAAGGGAAATTTTAACAAATGCAGTCCATTACGAGTGCTGAAGAATATGCTTATATCAATAATGGCACACACAAACAGTAGAAACTAGCACATGAATAAAAGTAGATAAATAAAGTAGGTCGTTGTTTTGTCCCTCTTTTAGAGAAACAATTGAAACTAGCAAATGAAAAAAAAATAGAGAAATAAAGTACCAACATAAGCAGATAAATACTTAAAGTGTATATTCCAGAATTGGCAAAGAACACAAGATTCGGCAGTTCACTAGCAGGAGTTTGCTACACGATGTAGCTCTCATGACCAAATCCCAGTGAAAAATATTTCTCCATCAATATTGAAGAACTCAGGTGTGTGTATGGGTTTGTGTCAGTACACACGTATGTACATTACGATATATATGAGAAAGAAGCTATCTTCACACAATCGCACGTAGACTAGACGCGTATCCCATCGATCACTCAAATATTTGAAGGTTTATTCTAAGTAGAATCTGCACAAAGTTTCGATTTTTTTTTTGGTTTCTAGTGAGAATCATTATTTCTGATTGTGTTTAGGTATTGGGAACGCAATTAAGAAAGGTAGGTCGAGCGGTGGTGAGTTTCCATGGATGCATCGAGAGTCAAAATAATGGTTTTTTTATTAACTCAATCTTGTGAAGCACAAAATGACAATGCGTATCTCAATTTTTGTTTTTTGCAATTAATTTTTCCTTTTTAGTTATTGTTTTCTTAGTGGATTTTTTTTAATTATTATAAATGATGTTTCTATTTCTGGTTTAGTCTGTCAGATAAATGTTAGCAATGATATTCAATATGAATATGAGACGAAAAACATATCAAAACAGATGATTACATGGGGAAAATAGATTTGTGAGGTGAGGGCTATATAATATTTCTGTTTTTCTTTTCTAGTAAGGGTTTATTTAAATTAGGGGGCTATAATTAAGTTGGGGGTTATATGAAAAGAGATTTGAACGGTTTTTTTATTTATTTAGTAAGTGTTTTAATTTAGGGGCTGTGAGGGTAAACTAGTACATTTACATCATATATTTATTTAATTTAAAAAATGAGGCTATGTTAAGAAAAAACATGGCTATGTTTAGAATTGCCTTATATATTATTGAGTTTTTGCAACTTTGGTGGGCTCGAAGCAAACCATTGCTCTTTCAAAATTAATAAGTCAGTCGGAAGAAATGATACACGACTAGACTAAATTCTTCTGAATCAAAGAACAAGTAAAACTCACGATCATTACAATGATTCAGTCAGATAATCAATCAAGGAAGGCCACATGGACAATGTAAACTGCATATTCAAGTACCGTGGACTTAGTGATCACCCGTCATTTGAGAAGGAAGAGATGACGTGTAAGTTTGAACTTCAAACCTATATTATATATATCGTTTGTCGAGGCAGCCCCAGTATATTTTCTGCACATTATATTAAATTTGAAAATAATTTATTCAACTCCCGTTCTAAATTCTATTTGACTCCCTCAGGATTAAAAAAAAAACACCAACGAGTGCATAAAAGTAGGATTTAGCCACTGTGAACCTCAAACAACAACTACATATATCGACCCAAAAACGAAACGCTAGAGCAGTGCTAGATTGAGACTCAATGCATAAATATAATTGAGTGGAGGCCCACTTGTGAATCATTAAACGATGAGTCGGAGCATGCAATATTCCTAGCTAGTACAATTATACATGAAGATTAAATGTCGATGTTGAGAGTTTAGGTTAGCAGTACGAACATGCCAGAGTATCATAATTCAAACTCTTTTAATTGTATGAATATCTAGCTAGAACATTTGTATTTACAAAGTCTAGAGTGAGTAATTGAAATAGGAGTTAGAACTAAAACTTTAGGATAAAAATATATAAATATTTTATACAAGCAATGCTAATAGTAAAAATGAAACAAATAAATTGAAATAGTTCGGAAATTAAAAGAAAAAAAAAACCCACGAAAAAGTAAAGGTTAAAAAATGCTTTTAAAAGGGCTTGAACCCCTCCTGACTTCAATAAGAAAACGCAAAAAACTTCCTATTGGGCTAAACTTCCTAGTTTGCATTTTTTATCAATTATTTATATATATACATGCACGTATCAAACATCCATATAATTGGTATATAAACAATAAAAAAATTCAAAATTTAAGGGGGTCCAGTGCCTCCCTTGTGCCCAACATGGGTCCGTCCCTATTCATAATCACAATATGGTTGATATGTTTTTACTATTAATTAGTATTTCTCATGTGCGATGCACAAATAATTATTATTTTTTTAGATTTATAATATTATGATTATTTTTAGAATTTTATATGCTGTGTTCAATTTTTAAAAATTAATAAAATGATATGCACATGTGATAATTAATTAAATAAGAAGATCAATTTTGTGTAGTTACGACAAACAACAAAAAAATAAATTTTAGAAACTAAATGAAAAAATCAATGTTAGAAAGATCAAATTGGAATATTGCAAACTATACGATTTTATAAATAGCAATATATAATTTGTCCACGATTAAAAAATATTTGATTTCTTTGAATATATGACAGATATAAAAAATAAAATTATTTAATTATTTTAAATCATGAAATTGAAATAGAAAAATAATAAAATTTTGCAAATTATTATTATTATTATTATTATTATTATTGTTAGTATTGTTATTATTATTATTATTATTATTATTATTATTATTATTATTATTATTATTATTATTATTATTATTATAGTGCAACACAAATGAAAACTAATTTTTTAGACGACAAATGTAGAGTACCACAAATCATCCATCTATGCATAAAAAATAAAATAAAAAATGTTACAAATCTCAAATTTCCAAGTAAAAAATGATTATAAATAAGTTTGTAAAAATTTGTTAAAATACAACGGTTGTAGTCTAAACAGTCGTGAAAAATGCCAAAAAAGGAAGAAGAAAATTTAATTACTACAATACATGTCACTATTGTTGTTTATTAACTCAAAAATATTATCTATTATATAAAAATTGTTGTTTAAAACATAAATGTTAAATCGTATAATAGACAACGGTCTATACAAGAACTGTTGTCTATCAAGAATTATTGTCTATCACACGATTTTACCTTAATATATGTATAGATAGATTAAGAATCAGCATTCATGTACAAATTATATCCCAAACGTTGGGTTTAGTCATTCATTTCGCCCCTCGTGGTATTACATATTAATCCCAATTATTGATCTATAAATAAAATTTATTTCTTCATTTGAGAAAACTATCATTATCATAACTTTTTTTTTACTCGGACAAATTAAATTCACAACCCTCATAAATTAATTTATAAAAATTTAATTGAATTTCACATAATAATGATGATAATAATAATAATACAAATAATTGAGAAGAAATTTATGAAAGCCTTTTTTTTTTTTCAGAAAGCTTAAAATGAAACAAAACATATAAAATATACAAAGTTTGTATAAAAAACTTAATCAATAATTTGCTTTCCTACGAAAAACTCAAGAAATTTACGAAACACTTAAAAAAAGTTGACATTAAATAATATAAATTATTTAAACCTGTATAAGAAGGTTATGATTCTTTTAGAGTTTATTAATAACTTACGCATAATTCATAAAACTAATAATAAAAAGCTACAACGAATATTAATTATGAAAAAGTAACTTAATTCAGAAAAATTATACAAAATTCACTAATCATTAATGAATCAGTTACTCCCCCCCCCCCCCAATATCCATAAGAAGATAATCGTACAACATTAAACAAATACACATTCAGAATAATATATATACAGTAACTTGAAGGACAATGTACTTAATTATTTAAAATAAATCTTATTTAATTTATGATTTTTATTACTAGTTACACATTGGGGGTGGTAATGAAATCAACTGATTTCATTCATATCACATTCTTTATGCATCCGTCTATGATTTCTAATATTTATTTGATTCTTTTACCATCATCATTTCATTAAATCTCATTTCATTGGTGCATGTATATCAACCACCACCTTAATAGTTTCATTCAAGTTCTAGGATATCCGCCTCCAAATTTGGCGGTGGCATATTTCTAATATGGAAACTGCGTCTATAAATAAATTGGTGCATTATATTGCCAAACTAATATTTTGTAATTGAATTAAAGTCCCAAAATGGCATCGCTTCTTCTTCTTCTTCTTCTCTTCTTAGCTCTTCCTATTTACTTATTCACTTTCCTCCTCACAGTTCAACACAAGTCTCGACGAACTCCTGGTCGTCCACCGGGTCCTCCTTTGATCGGAAACCTACATCAACTCGACATCTCAAAGCCTCACATTTGGCTTGCAAAACATTCAAACAAATATGGCCCCATTACCTTCTTCAAACTCTGCCGACTGCCGGTGATCGTTCTATCTTCTGCAGATGTTGCGAAAACCGTTTTCAAATACAACGACGTCGCTTTCGCCGGCAGGCCTTACTCTTCCGCTTGGTTTCAATTGTCGTACGACCAAAGCGACATCGTCGGTTCACCTTATTCCGATTACTGGAGGCAGATGAGGAAGGTTGTGGTTCACCATCTCTTCAGCCCTCAAAAATTACGATCGCTTCGTCCCGTTCGGGAAGACGAAGTTCCTCGAATGATTGCTGAGATGTCGAAGAAGGCCAACTCTGCTGAGCTGATCGATGTAGAAGAGACAGCGATGTCTTTCACTTGCAGCCTTCTGTGTCGACTCGCGTTCGGGAAGAAGTTCGAACAAGGCGGAGGGTCGTGGAATCGGATTAACAGAATAATGAATGAATTTTGGCATCTGTGACATTAACATTTTTTATTGATAATTTACTATTTGGTTGGATTAATAAGCTTTCTGGCGCAGATGGTAGAGTTAACAATGTTTTTAAGGATATGGATTCGTTTTATCAAGAACTTGTCAACGAGCATCTGAGTCCAAATAGGCCAGATTCATTCACAAATGACATTCTTGATCTCTTAATTCAACTCAGAGAAGATGACTCTGCTCCAGTAAAGGTTGATTGGAAGCATATCAAGGCAATACTCATGGTAATTAACTAACTTCTATTCCAATTTTTGTGTTGAAAAAATCATTTAATTATAAAATGATAACATGTATATAAAAGTGATGTATCATTTTTGGGCACTTAATTAAGTTTATATTATTGCAGATTAATTAAAGTTTATTACATAATTATATTACATATAAGTTTATAAATTTACATTATAATATATATATATATATATATATATATATATATTAGAAAAGATAAAAGTTAATAGGGTTAATTCTAAAACGTAGGACTTACAATTCTGTCAAGACAACAAATTGACAAAACAAAGGGTTAAATTGAACAAAAATAAAATAAAAATATTAAGCTCGCATTAGGAATACAATTTGAGGGTCTGATTGCCCTTCTCCTTAACTGAATATATATCATTACAGAATATTTTCCTTGGCGGAACTGATACAAGTGGAGTCCCAATAACATGGGCATTAACAGCCTTGATGAAGAAGCCTAGTGCAATGAAGAAAGTGCAACATGAAATTCGAACTGTACGTAGTCGGAATAAAAGGCTCAGTAGATGAAGACGACATTGAAAAGTTGTCCTATTTAAAGGCAGTCGTAAAAGAGACTATGAGATTGTACCCCGCAATCCCATTGGTACCAAAAGAAACCACAGACAATAGCAACATAAATGGCTATGAAATTCAACCCAAAACATTAGTGTTTGTGAACATATGGGCTATCTGTAGAGATCCCGACTACTGGGAAAATCCGGACGAGTTCTTGCCCGAACGGTTCTTGAACTCAACCATCGATTTTAAAGGGCAGCACTTCAGGTTTATTCCGTTCGGACAAGGAAGACGAACATGTCCGGGGAATTAGCATTTAGCCGTGGTGACCGTGGAACTGGCGCTGGCAAATATTCTCTACAAATTCGACTGGGAACTTCCTCGTGGAATGGCAGAAGAAGATATTGACATTTACTCCTCCATTGGACTTGTCATGCATAAGAAAAACCCTCTTCGCCTCATCGCCAAAACTTATATATAATCATCTTGTATCACTACTATATATCTTGATTTCTAGATTTCTTATGGCAAAGTTTTCAATGCATGTGGTGCACATAAGCCTTATTTCAGACGGACGGATCAAATTCGCGGGTCAACCCGCTTTGACCCGGTCAATGCGGGTCAATCCGCGTTGACGGGGTCAACCCATAAAAAAAATTCTGTAAAAGCAGTATCAACAGTAACATTAAAAGGTATCATTCAAAATTCGAAAAGTATCACCTGTATCATTAAAAAGTAAGGCCTCTGCTACTTATTTTGGGGGTGTTTTTAGGGGTTTATTTTGTGTTTTTAGGGGGATGTTTTTAGGGTTTTTTATTGTATTTTTTAGGGTTTTATTTTGTATTTTTAGGGTTTTTTGGGGTGTTTTTAGGGGTTTATTTTGTGTTTTTAGGGGGTGTTTTTAGGGTTTTTTATTGTATTTTTTGGGGTTTTATTTTGTGTTTTTAGGGTTTTTTGGGGGGGTGTTTTTAGGGGTTTATTTTGTGTTTTTAGGGTTTTTTTGGGGGGTGTTTTTAGGGGTTTATTTTGTGTTTTTAGGGGGGGTGTTTTTAGGGTTTTTTATTGTATTTTTTAGGATTTTATTTTGTGTTTTTAAAGTTTTTTGGGGGTTTTTTTTAGGGTTTAATTTTGTTTTTCTAGGATTTATTAATTTCATTTTATGGTATAAATTTATATTTATTTCAAACAAACTATATCAATTAGCTTTAATTTTAGGGTTCACTAATTTAATTTGATGGTATAAATTTTATTAGGAAAAAAAAAATAGAAAAAAACGCCAGAAAAAAAAAAAGAAAAAAAAAAAGACAAGCGCGTGGGCGCGCGTTGCTCCACGCGCCTGCCTGATGGCTGCCACATGGGAGGGGTTGGTGCACCCAAAACCACCCCATTTCTTATTGTGTCAGTTGATTGCTTAATTAAGTGGTGTCGACTAATTCTATTGAACTTTTAGTATTGGTGTCAAGTTATCAAAATTAGGAGCTTTTTGAGTAAGGGCGAACTCCAGAAAATAAGTGGGATAACTTGTATCTTTTTCATTATGATAATGAAACGGTCACATTTTTGCAACAAACTCCATCGATCAAAAAATGACCAAACATCTTTACTCAGTTTGGGAAACTTAAATGGAATTGTCTTTGGTTGTTCTATTGTCACATTGTAAATCGATCCCGGTCTAATTAGTGAACTGAAATTATTATTGGAGATCGATTTTAATTCACAAGTAACTAACATTGATTCTCTACAAATATGGCAATAAGCCATTATGTATGAAGAAAGATAAGAACTAACCGTCATCCCCAGTTAAGTGAGCTGTTAGTTTTGGGACCAAAAAAATGAGTTAATTTCAATTTTGATCCCATAGGACATTGGGTATTCCGATTTTGGTCCCGATACTATCATTTTTGGTCCTTTTTTTTTTAAAAAAAAATCGCCCAGTTTTAGTCCTATAGGTTTAAGAATATCATTTTTGGTCCCATGATTTTAAGGCAAAAAAAGGACCAAAATCGATACTAACTCTGTTTGGGACCAAAACTGATATTCTCGGGACCAAAATCGGAATATCCGATGTCCTATGCGACCAAAATCAATATTTTCTCCCAAAAAAAATAGTAAAATTAAAGTTGGGACAAAAGTAAAAAGTCGATGTTGGGTATCAGGCCTGGCTAGGGTTCACCGCTTGCTTTCCCGACCTCGGCGGTCTACCTCACTTGCTGCTCAAGCAGCGATAGGCTTAGGACTTAGATTTCCTTGTTCATGAAATAGCATCAGACACTAGATCAACTAGATCTAGGGTTGATTCTTCACAGGCTTGCTAAGTCAAGTACAGATCTACAGGAACAGAGACAAGGTAGAGCTTAGATCAAAACAGAATTAGAGATAAAAGCTCACAGAAACCCGCAGAGTATATATATATATATATATATATATATATATATATATAAACTAGGGAGAGATTTATAAAGAAAAAGGTGCCCGAAAGGGCACTGTTGGGCTCAGATTCTCCCAGGGACGGCGGCAAAGGTAACTCCGGCGACAGGTAAGACCCAGACCAAGAGGGGATGGTGAGATGATAGGCTCGAAGCTCTCACGGGGTATCTCGACTCTCAAACTATCCTGCCGTCACAACTCATAGGCCGAACAGGAATCCGCAGACAGGATTCCGGCCAGAGACACCGATGAACGGGCAGAGATAGGTCGGAGAAGAAGATTAGGGTTAGGGTTAACTTCTGTGAGGCTTGAAGAGAAGAGGAATCGGCGCAGCTTTTGTAGAGGGGTTAGGAAGTAATTAAGGTAGTTTAGGGTTAGGGGTGAATATAAGTAGGATACCGTGGGTCGAGTTTAGAGTTTTAGGGTTTAGGGTCTTTGGGCTTTTGGGCCAAAAAAAAAAACAGAAATAAGAAAATCAGTTGGGCCAGGAAAAAACAGAGCAAATTGGGCCAACACTTCACATATTCACCTTTGGCCCTATTTGGTCTGTTCTGTCACCATGAAAGCACCTGCCATGAAGTTGAGATTATCATCATTGCCCTTATTTTTACTCATTACTCATCTTTGATAAGATGAGCTCAGAGTGGGAGAGAAATAATGCTATGCGCATTATACTCAGTCTCACACAACTTGAGACCAACCCCAAGTACACTGACTCCAGTCAGATTTTGACCTTCCCAGTCCAGAGTACTTATACAGCTAGATACCAAGAAGAGAGGGACGAAGAGCGAGCGAGGGCCCTTTTTGGGCTGATCAGGATCCCACAGAAGTGGTCAGGGGATCCACCCTTGTCAGATTTTAGGTCACCATGTTTAGAGCCTTTTTACAGGCTTCTAATTTTGCCACATGTAGAACTTTGGTTCCCATGTCTGCTGGATTGTACTCAGATGGAATTTTATCCAAGAGAATTTCTCCTTTTTCCACAACATCACGGATAAAATGAAACCGCACATCGATATGTTTTGTCCTGTCATGAAAAATAGGGTTTTTGCACAGCTGAATAGCAGACTGGCTGTCAGAGTATAAGCAAGGTATATCATTAATATATTTAATCTCAGATAGGACACCCTTTAGCCAAATGGCTTCTTTCACAGCCTCAGTTGCAGCAATGTATTCAGATTCAGTAGAAGACAAGGCAACGATGTTCTGTAATTGAGATTTCTAGCTAATACATGCATCACATAAAGTAAAAGCATATGAGGTTGTGGATTTTCTTTGGTCCCTATCATTGGCATAATTAGAGTCAACATATCCCACACATTGAATGCCATCAGAGGATTTAGAAAACAATAATCCATGGGACAAAGTGTATTTCAAATATCTTAACAGCCATTTCAAAGCTTCCCAATGTGGCATTCCAGGATTAGCCATAAATCTACTCAAACAAGACACAACATAAGCAATATCAGGCCTTGTGCTAATCATCAAATACATCACAGATCCAATAGCATTAGCATAAGGGACAAATTGCATTTCCTTTATTTCAGATTCAGATTTGGGACATTGATCTTTGCTTAGAATAAAATGAGAGGCAAGAGGCACAGATACAGCTTTACTGCTTTCCATATTAAATTTTTTCAATACTTGTTCAGTGTAAGCAGTTTGATGCAATTTAAGAGTGTGATTTGCTCTATCTCTGTCTATGTTCATGCCAAGGATTTTCTTTGCATTACCAAGATCCTTCATATCAAAATTAGCACACAAGCAAGATTGGATATGCTTCACAGTTTTCAGGCAAGGGCTAATCAACAGCATGTCATCAACATAAAGAAGGAACACAGGCACTTCAGATTTCATATAATATAAGCAATGATCAAATTTACTTCTAGAGAAGTTCAAACTTTGCATGCACTTGTCAAATTTGATATTCCATTGCCTTGGGGATTGTTTTAAACCATACAAAGATTTTTTCAATAAGCATACATGGTTTGGATGGTTTTTATCAATGTAGCCTTCAGGTTGATGCATATATATGTTGTTTTCAAGCTCACCATGCAAAAAGGCAGTTGTTACATCCATTTGTTTTAATTCCCAATCGAAATGAGCAGTTAATGCAAGCATTATTCTGACAGTTGTAAATTTAACCACAGGAGCAAAGATCTCATTATAATCAATCCCTTCCTTTTGGGTGAATCTTTTTGCTACAAGCCTTGCTTTGTATCTAACATTATTTATTTCTTGTTTGATTTTAAAAAGCCACTTGCATTCAACAACAGAACATGATTCAGGTCTTTCAACTAATATCCAAGTGTTGTTATCATGCAAGGATTTCATTTCAGAATTCATAGCATTGATCCATTTATCAGCATCCACAGAGTTAACAGCTTCCTTGTAAGATTTAGGCTCAGATTGATCCACATTACTGAACACATTAAAGGCATACATAGACAAATTATAATCATCATACTTGGCAGGCACTTTACCATTTCTTCTAGGTCTATCCCTAGCAAGTTGGTAATTACTCAAGTCATTCATAGTAGGCACAGGTTCAGGTGTAGCTTCAGATTCATTTGAGCTAGTTTCAGGATCAGATACAATCATATTATCACTGTCATTATTTGAGGCTGAATCATCAGGATTAATATCATCAATTAAGGCATCATTAACAACAGGTTCAGGTGGAGTGGGCGAGGGATCATCCACCTTATTATCATCATTAAAGGGAAACAAGTAGTCATCAAAGGTTTGATTCAAGTTTTGCAATTTCTTCACATGTTCTGATGTATCAGAGGGTAAATTTTCAGTTAGGCATGGAAAATCAAGCTCATTAAACATCACATCTCTGCTTATACAAGTTTTAAAGCCAGGAACACTCTTATCCCATAGTCTGTAACCTTTAACCCCTTCAGGATAACCAAGAAAGACATATTTTCTTGCTCTGGGGTCAAGTTTGCTCAGTTTTTGATGCACATAAGCAGCACAACCAAAAATTCTTAGATTATTCAGGCAAACAGGTTTGTTATAAAACACAGATTCTGGGAGTTTACCATGCAAAGGGACAGAGGGGGATCTGTTAATCAAATAGCATGCAGTCATTAAAGCTTCACCCCAGAAAGGTTTTTCAAGACCAGAGGCAATTAACAAGCTTCTTACTTTATCAAGCAATGTCCTATTCATTCTTTCAGCCACTCCATTTTGCTGTGGGGTATAAGGAACAGTCTTATGTCTTTTAATTCCTCTAATAGAACACCAATGATCCATGGCTTGGTTACAGAATTCTAGACCATTATCAGTTCTGAGACATTTTATATTCTTATTAGTTTGAGTTTGGATTTCAATAGCCCATTTAGAAAACTTAGTAAACACATCAGATTTGTTTTGCATTAAGAACACCCAAGTTTTCCTTGAAAAATCATCAATAATTGATAAGAAGAAAACATTTCCACCATGGGTTGGATCCCTTGCAGGACCCCATACATCAGCATGCAGATATTCCAGTATTTCAGAACTAACATGTTTTCTTGGGTAAGGAATGGTAGCAGGCAGAGACACTTTATGATGTTTTCCAAGCACACAAGGTTCACAGAAGGGCACATTAGATATTTTATCATTTCCAAAAGCACCAGCTTTACTCAGGATTTCCAAACCTTTATTACTCATGTGACCTAACCTAGCATGCCAAAGGGCAGTTTTATCATTTTGCACAATATTAACAAAAGGCAAAGGAACAGATTCAGCAGTCACAGCATACAAATCACCCTTTCTTAGAGCATTGAAGTATAACATTGAATCCTTTTCAAATTTGAATCTCAAATTGTTCACAGAACCATCAATCATATGATCAGCAATTTTAGACACAGAGAGCAGATTGAATTTTAGTTTCAGGACATATCTCACTTCATTCAAGGTTACATAGACCCATTTTCAAATTTTAAGCATACATCTCCCTTTCTAAGAATTTCACAATTTTGGCCATCAGCCAATGCAACATGCCCAGAGTTCATGAAGTTTAAATTATAGAACATGTCCTTAAAAGGAGTAACATGAAATGTGCAGCCAGAATCAATCAACCACTCATTGTTATGCACATTTTTGGAGATAGCATTGGTATAATTGATAAATTGAAAATCATATACATCATGCACCATATAAATACCGCTGCCATCATAGCTTTCAAGCATATTATGAGTTTTAGGATCATGAGATGTTAGGCCATAATCATGAGGGTTCAAATCAGGCATATGGGAATCATAGTGCATCACATTATTGGCATGATTATGCATGTAACCCTTGTTCTTTTTAGGCAGCTTGCATCTATTTGAAAAATGACCTGGTTTGCCACAATTCCAACATGTTTTTCTTGGTTTTTGATCAGAATTTGGGTAATAAGCATGATTTGGAGCATGATTTGGAGCAATATGACCATGATTATGAGAATGCTTATGGAAATGGGCATGATTAGGAGCATGATTGGATGCATGAGTAGGAAAATTATACATTGGATCAGAAGAATGAGAAGAATGAGCATAATTTTGATTCATATACTGGTTTTACCTCATATTCATTTCTCTGTTATGTCTTTCAGCAACCAGCACACTTGGGTTCTCAGGGTTCACAATAGGCTTTTTAAATTCATGATTTCTGTTATTCACATACATAATGTCATTCTACAGAGACTTAGATTTAAGTTGTTTAATCTCATTTTCCTTGGTTTTCAGGCAGCTAACAATCATATCACAAGTAACTTTAGAGCCACCATATTTCAAAGCTGTTTTCACATCAGAAAAAGTTTCAGGAATTGATCCAAGTAAAATTTGAGCAGAATACTTTTCCAAAGTGTCATCACCAGCTAATTTCAGATCCTTTAAAAGTTTAAAAAATTCCTCAACATTAGTGTCAACATCTTTTGAAGGATCCATTTTAAAATTCATAATTTGATTTTGCAATGAATAAGCAGCTTCTTCAGAGGTAGCAGCATATAAGGAAGTCAAATTTTCCCATAAATCTTTAGCACATTTATGATGGGATACTTTTCTCACAACAGAACTGTTTAAATTCAACAAAATAGTAGCTCTGGCACTAGCATTCAATTTAAGGAGAGGTTTATCAGTTTCCTTTTCATCAATTTTTTCATAAATAGCATCTTGCAGATTTTCTTTTGTTAAAATGCATTCAACTCGAGTCTTCCAATCACCAAAGTCATCTTTTCCATTAAAAGGCACATCACTCAAGTTATTCATCATACCAGATCTCACAGAAACACCCAGCAAGCAATAATCCACCTTAAACCACACAGGGAACACAGAAATTCACCAAATAACCGAATTTCACCACAAAAATAACAGGATAACCACCAAAAATACTTCAGAACAGGAGAACACACTCCACAGGCCCTAAGAAGGATGCACAAGGGGAATATAGAGTTGAGGCTATCCCAGTTCTCAGCACAGATTGATCTGTAGAGCAGGGGTTCACTCAGGTTAATCCCAAAACCCTTACTAGGCCACCAAACTAGACTTAGGAACACTAAGTCTTTATCACAGTAACTCTGCAAGCAGAGTTTTCAGAGCAGATTCCTTTCAGGAATCACCACAACATCAATAAAATATCACCAGAAATAATACTAAGGACTTAGAGCAACAAAAAACAGAAAGATAACACCAAAGCAACTCAGAAAACCCCACTTTTCAACTGAGAATCCCTTTACCAAAAAATTAGCTATCGGGGCAACCCGCTTTGAGGAGACCCACAGGGGAATCCAGACGGTCCCGACCGTAAGCTAGGTTTTGGAAATGGCTTGAAATACCAAGGGATAACCACAGATTAGAGCGGAAGCAAGATAAGAAGCAGGATCGACAGATACCACAACTAGGAGTTTTAGGGTTTCAGAGTTATACCAGAGCCGGTCTTCTCAGGCAGGAGAAGACCGGACTTACCAGCTATTTCAGGCCCAAGGGGGGCGACTCGGCGCGGCCCTTACCGGCGGCGCGGTGAGGTAGATGTAGGCAGGAGGGTGCCCCGGCCAGGTCCAACCGTGGCTCTGATACCACTGTTGGGTATCAGGCCTGGCTAGGGTTCACCGCTTACTTTCCCGACCTCGGCGGTCTACCTCACTTGCTGCTCAAGCAGCGATAGGCTTAGGACTTAGATTTCCTTGTTGATGAAACAGCATCAGACGCTAGATCAACTAGATCTAGGGTTGATTCTTCACAGGCATGCTAAGTCAAGTACAGATCTGCATGAACAGAGACAAGGTTGAGCTTAGATCGAAACAGAATTAGAGATAAAAGCTCACAGAAACCCGCAGAGTATATATATATATATATATAGATAAACTAGGGAGAGATTTATAAAGAAAAAGGTGCCCGAAAGGGCACTGTTGGGCTCAGATTCTCCCAGGGACGGCAGCACAGGTAACTCCGACGACAGGTAAGACCCAGACCAAGAGGGGATGGTGAGATGATAGGCTCGAAGCTCTCACGGGGTATCTCGACTCTCAAACTATCCTGTCGTCACAACTCATAGGCCGAACAGGAATCCGCAGACAGGATTCCGGCCAGAGACACCGATGAACGGGCAGAGATAGGTCGGAGAAGAAGATTAGGGTTAGGGTTAACTTCTGTGAGGCTTGAAGAGAAGAGGAATCAGCGTAGCTTTTGTAGAGGGGTTAGGAAGTAATTAAGGTAGTTTAGGGTTAGGGGTGAATATAAGTAGGATACCGTGGGTCGGGTTTAGAGTTTTAGGGTTTAGGGTCTTTGGGCTTTTGGGCTAAAGAAAAACAGAAATAAGAAAATCAGTTGGGCCAGGAAAAAACAGAGCAAATTGGGCCAACACTTCACAGTCGAGAAGATAGATCTTGGGACCAAAAGTGTGTTGATAATCCATGTAATTTTTTCTTTATCAATGAATATTTCTGTCAGTAGACTATCGGTATTCCATGGTGACCAATTCCACGATCGATGTTACCAACATATATTTTCGTCGACAGCCCGTTGGAAAGTTTTCAGCAGAGAATTTTTCCAGTGGTAGTTACTAGTTAGTTAATTTACCGACACCATTCGTCAGGACTCTATTTGAGGACGGAATTTTAGGTTTTACCAACTAGATGAAATCCTCCGCTACACTTGTACAACATTTGGTGCTACACAATTATATTTATTAATTTTTCTTCGATTTTTTAATTCAATTTAAATTTATTGTGATTTAGTTTAATTCTTTACCGGCATGGATGGTGTGGCGAACCATAATCTAGCTCGTACGGCTGAAGTCCGATCCAACTGCTGAAATTGCACCACTCCACTTTTCCCATCATAATCACAACTCCCAACTTCAATATATCCTTGATGAAACTTAACTCTCTTTATTCAGATGTTTTCTGATGTATTCGATCGTCTCCAACTCTTCGTATCGACCTTCTTAATCTTAAGATCAGCTCGTGCAGTTGGAGCTCTTATATATCGAGCAGTGAATGCCATTGCTATCATAAGGCACCTTTTTACTACTTCGTGGTCTCATGTTCTGCTCACTGCGTGGAATGCAGCGTAGATCTTTTTGGATTTCCCCTTGCTTAATCTCGCCACAATTAAAATGCTTCCTTGGATCTTTGACATCAGAATCGGATGGTGAGGTAGCAATTCGTCTCAGAAACACGAACCTCATCGTCATGGAATTTGCATTCAATTGTTGCGATATTTGGAGATGGTTGGAGCTGGTAAGGCTTCGTGATTTATCAGCTTCGAAGAAGAAGATGAGGGAAATGTTTATGTAATCTAACCATTATCTATCAAGGAAAGCTTTAACTTTTTGGGGTGAAGAGGAGTTTATTGAGAACACGGCTTTATTATCTCTTGGACAGTTTTCGATTTTGATCCCATAGGACATGGGGTATTTCGATTTTGGTCCCAATATTATCACTTTTGATCCTTTTTCAAAAAAATCACCCAGTTTTAATCCCATAGGTTTAAGAATATCATTTTTGGTCCCATGATTTTAAGACAAAAAAAAGGACCAAAATCGATACTAACTCTGTTTGGGACCAAAAATGATAGTCTCGGGACCAAAATCGGAATACCCGATGTCCTATGGGACCAAAATCAATATTTTCTCACTACTTGCACAAACCCTTCCATATTTTATATAAATTAACTGCCCTAGCTAAAGTTGCTCTTTCATCTTATTTAGAAGAATTAAGAACGCATCTTATTTTATCTTTCAACGGTTGGAATATTAACTCTTTTCAATTAATTGGTAAAGTACAAATATAAAATAAATACCTAGCTATGTATTTGATCAACAAATTTAGAGTCAATAGAGAAAAATACCCATTCAAATTTTAAAAATAGTTATTTTACCCTCAAAGTTTTAAAATTACTTATTTTACCCACCCTTACTAAAATACTGTTCAATTAATAACTTTTTTTAATTATTTTCAATTTTTAATAATTTGAAATGCAACATCTCTCATTTGAAATCATCCATTCGTTGCATTCTCTATCAAAACAGGGTTTAATATAACTTTTTAGTATTTAATTTTTCAAGTAATCAATTAACAACTAAAAATTAAAAATTAACTAATAAAAAACTATAATGTATTCTAATTGGGGAGGATGAATCATAACTAATTAGTGTAAAATTACAATAAAACATAAGTAATTGAAATCGAAGAAAAAAAATTTGAAAAATAAGTAAAAACAATCAAGTGTACAATAGAGAATGCAATACTAAATATGCAATAAAGGAGTTGTCTCTCACTCCCCCATCGTCGTCCCTCTTAATTTTATTCTCTCTCTCTTCTCCTTCATCTTCTTTTTCTTTCCATCAATGAATAAGTACAGATCCTGCAAATTTTATGCAAAAACATTGCTCCCATCTATATACTCTATCTCCAGTCTCTAGTATATTGATTAAATGAAGGACTAGTATCCGAAACCCATGATATATATTCAAAATTGATGCAAAAAAAACTGCAACCCTTATACAGCCACCTTGAAGAACAGTCGCCCGAGTTGATAAGCAGTGCCGCCGTCAAGATTTGTCGTTATCCTATTTTCCCGTAGTAGATCAGACTCCATACACTGCTAGGATGGGCAGTTTGATAGAAAATTTCATTTTTGGTTCCATAGGACATGTTACTCTTCGATTTTGGTCCCAACACTATCTATTTTGGACACAAAAGTTTTGATCTATCATTTTTAGTCACGCCGTGACATTTTTTGTGAAAAATGATGTCGATTTTGGTCCAATTACTATCAATTTTGGTTCCAAAAAAATATTTTAGCCAATCACTGTAACAGATTATGGAGGGATATTTGGGCTTTTTTTGCCATTCATTTCATTTGCAGGGAAATTTCACATGTTTTGGAGGGAAAATTGCCACCAACATGTTTTGTGTCAATTCTTCTTGGGTCACATGGTAGTCAACTTGTGTGGTGCTTACTTCAGCTTTTGTGATGTTTTTTTCAACTACCTAGGTAACATATATTGAATAGAAATTAGATCAGTGCATAGACACACACACACACACACACACACACACTTAAGTATCAAATTAATTGGGTAAATAACTAATCTTTCTGGCAGGGCATCCAAGTTTGTTGTGACTTATTTCTCCACAAATTACACATGTCACTTTGAATCTTTGTTTCCTTATCTTCTACATCCCACTTGTATTCCCTTTCTTTTGCTTCTTCTTTGTACTTTTAGTGTCCTCTTTCTTTTTACATTTTCTGGCATTTTAATAAATTGAGACTTTGCACTAGTTTTCGTACATTTTTCACTTTGAGTTTTGTATGGTTCACGTGCGTTTTCATCTTAGTTTAGTCGGATTTTACTTGATCTTGGAGTTTGGATTATTTTGTTGTTTCATGCAGGTTTGTTTCCATTCTTGGTGCACTTTAGTGAGAAGAAGTCGTTGATAATGTCCCGAGTCGTATGTTGAAGAAATTGAGCCGAAACCGGGATGAAAACAGGCTAGAAAATGGCTCGCAAGTGTGACCCACGAGCACGGTCGCGATTCAAGTTGTGAGTGGCCAAAGGGATAGCCGACTGTGAGATCGCGACAGAGAAAGGGGTCCGAAGAAGAAAACCTGCGAGCACGGTCGCGGATGTCAAAAGGCTCGCGGATATTGAGGCCTCGTCATGCCACGTGGACCCGCGACCCGAGCCGTGGGTGAGTTACCCATGAGCGAGGTCACGGCTCTGCTGGGCTTGTTCGATTTTAATAAAGTTTTGGGCTTTTCTCCACTAGGTATTTAAAGGTTTTGATGCTTTTTGCACCCTCTAAATTTACCAACTAAGAGAATACAACAAAGAGAAAGCAACAAGAAGAATGAGATCAAGGCATTCAAGGATTTCAAGATTAGAGGCAGATATAATCTTCTAGGTTTTATCTCTTTAAGTTTTTGTCAGACTATGGATAATTTGTGGATAAATTTCTTTGTTTATTTGATTATGACCAACTAAACCCTAGTATTCTAGGGTTGTTTATGATTCAATTATAAAATCCATTTAATTAATTTCTATTGTTGTGCCCATGATTTTATTATGTTTTAATTGTTCTTATGCTTGCTTTTGCATTATTTTAACCGGCCATTAAATAGTGTAATTTAATGTGTTAATACATAAATCGAAAGATAAGCTTTAACACTTGATTTGGAACAATTAACTTGGTAGTCAGTATCACTCGAGGGAGTTGAGATTATTTGAGAGAGCAAATAACCCGATAATTATTTAGGAGTTGCATGTTAGATAACTAATGGTCACATTGTTATTTGATTTATAATCAATACCCTGGGCACTTCGAGAGGAGGCTTAGGATGCATTAGTGGTTGATCTAGCATAATTAAAATCTCAACATACGTACATAAATGGTAGTAGTTAAATGGATGGATTAACTGATGATTATTAGATAATCCTAGAATACGTCTATCCTTCATAGTTACTTTGTCATGTGCATTTAAGCTGTGGTTAATTTAGTTCTTTGATTTAATTTATTTAGTTTTATTTAGTTAATTCAAAAGTTACATCATATTGGGTGGTCTAGATAACGTAGGTAAAATAATTTGGATAATTAGTAGTTTAGATTATTAAGTCTCTGTGGATTCGACCTTGTTCACCGCTATATTAGAAGTCTCATTTTACACTTGCAGTTTAGGTGAAAATAAATACTAAACAAGTTTTTGGCATTGTTGCCGAGGGTCGAACCTAAGTCACCCACGTGACAGACGAGAATACTCACCACATCAAGCCCACCACCATATATCTTCAAATGACTGATAGATCGGTTATGCATCCGCGGGGAATTGTGGAAGGTGTGTTAGTCAAAGTCAACGAGTTCATTTTTTCCGTTGATTTTGTGGTTTGACAGTTGTGTATTTTACACAACTTTTGGATATGAATTGATGTTATTTATTGTATGAAGTTGTGCATTTTATATAGCTTTTGTGCTTTAATTGTTATCATTTGGAGTTTTTGATGTGTTTGCTAGTTTTGCAGTAATTGTTGTGATTTCATTGCATATTTGAAGCAAAATTAGTGAATATTGATAAGTTGCATATTTGCACTTTTATTTGGGTGTTTTGACCTCATTATGTTGAGCTTTGACGTATGATTTGTATGAATTAATTATATTTTGTATTTTACCAAGGAATATTGATAGTTTGTGGAAAAGAAGGCTTAAATACTAATTTTGGATCAAGTTTGGATGGAGGATGTTTGAAGCTCATGCTACAGGAGCTGATTGCAAATAAGGCATGCCCATGCCACAATTTAGAGCTTGTGGACGGGAATTTAAAGATAAAATCCAATTGGAGGCCCATTACAATTACTCGGTGGACTACTTTTATTTCCTTACTGGATGAATTAAAATAAAAGGAAAGAAGTCCTAAGAAGGGTCGAAACTTACCATATTGAAGGAGAGAGAATATTATTTTGTCCTAGACTAGTTATTACTACCTCCGTTTCATAATGTTTGTTGTTTAAGGTTTTTTGTTTAGTTTCAAAATGTTTGTTATTTAATATAATTTGACATCTTCTCTCCCAATTTTAACCCTTTCAAATCCTACAAGATTTTTTGATTCTAACTTACCTATAATATATGAAGAGAGAAAAATATATGGAGAGAGAAAATATTGTTATGTTTTAGGAAAATATAGATGAATTAGATTTTATGGCATATATAAGGGATGGGTATATTTGTCCACAAAATTAATTCTTAATTCCAGATAAAAAAAACAAAACAACAAACATTATGAAACGGAGGTAGTATTTATTAATGTTCTTTAGTTTTTGATAGACAGCAGATGACAGAAAACGATCAGACACGTCTCCCTTCTTCTTTCTTTCTTCTACTTCTGTTTATTTTTCTCTTTTATGAGTTCTTAGTTTTCTATTTAGCGAGAGGATAATCAAGACTTTGGTTCTACACGACTGTGAGATCTAATCGGTTTTATTTACTTTTAATTTTCCCTTTATTTATATATCATCTGCTTGTGATTTCTATTATTGTTGTGATGATTATGCAAAGTGCACGTTGTATTAATTGTCGGAATTATATATTTCTAGTTGAATGGTCTAAATCCGTAATTGTTTAGATTGTTCGCACGAGTAACACGATTGGATAGATTGGGGATAGACAGTCTCGCTTTTGACACTTTGGAGATATATAATCTAATTTGAATGGGTCATCGTATGATCTTTGTTGGTTAGAATTGGTGTTTCTCTAGACATTAAAGTTGTTGGTAGATTAAATCATATGGTCGTACCTAGGGTTGTTTACTGATTAGGGAAGTAATCAACGGTCGTACCTTGGTTGCCAATACACTAAGGAGGATCGAGGTTGTTAGGTCGTACCAACAACTATAGCTAATTTAGGGAGAGAATAAAAGTTATATCTTTACATCTGTGATCAATTTGTGTAGACCATTGTTGAGATTATTCTTGAGCTATATATTTTTTTAATAAATTTTCTCTTTATTTATATTTTTATTTTATTTAGTTAGTTATATTTCTATATCTTCAAACCCCCTTTAATTTTAGGTTTTTAGATAAAAGAATATAATTCTAGTTTACTAATCTCTATGGAATCGACCTTGCTCATCACTATCACAAATTATATTTTTAGAAGCAAGCTTATTTTTGTTGGTTTTGACACCCATCAAATATGGACAAGAAGAGTTGAAAGGGTGTTTAATTAAGCTCTTGGGCTTAATTAAATGCTTAATGTAAACCTAATGGACTGAATTAAGTTATCAAAATTCGAAGAAATTCGAATCCCAACTCGAAGCAGGGGTGGGTCGACCCGGAGGAGCTCAGTCGACCCGGCCCAGTGTAACTTACATAGCATAATTCTCAGAGTCAACTATCTCTTGATCAAGAACAGCAAAAGCATTAGAAATCAGAACAACAACAGATGTTCCCTCTCGAACTCTACCAGCATCCTTAGTCAACATCACATCGCCAAAAGACTTAACCACCCATTCCTTAGTTGTTAACTGGGCTCCTCTTTCTTGTTAGGAGCCCCACCTATCTTTTCCACAGCTGCTGCACTTGACTGAGATTCTCCTTTCGTGTTAGGAACCCCAGCCTTATGTTGCGCCTTAGAATTGCGACATTTACTTGTAGCATGCCCCACCACTTAACAAGCACTGCAGAAGAGGGGAGGTCCCCATAGTGAAAATCAATAAAAAGAGAGGCATCCCCGCAATCTATCATGACCGATGACTGCAGGATCTGAGCCATATCAACCTCGATCAATACACGGGCATAATGACCTACCGTCCCATGCATGGAATTGCCATCAATTTTAAGCGGTGTTCCAACCGACCTAGCAATCCCCACCAACATCTCTGCATGCCAATATTTGATTGGCAAATTATACATATGAACCCAAACGTGCACCAAAGTTGAGTTAATCTTGTATGGAGTAAAATCCGGCACCCAATCTCGAATTCTAAAAAAAACCGGATGTAAATTCCATGACTGCATTTGTCGAACCTTCATCTGATCAACAGCGCAAGAAAATTGCAACGTAAAAAATCCTTTTCCAATTGAAATCAGACGCTAATCTTGCGACGCCTCCCAAATTTTCTGCAACCTAGGTTTTAGATCAAACGTGGTCCAAGTTTATCCCTCTTTAGCATAATCAGACGGCCAATTAAAGAATATTGAAATTTCCCTAATTGCGCTTGATAGAGATCATCTGGGATTGAGATAGAATTGAAATCGCCTCTCTTCACAAACTGAATACGTGAAATAAAGGTTGTGAAAACATTAGGGTGTCGATCATTGAGAGAGGCATTCACTACAGAAGCGTAGGGGATTCCATGCTTAGAATGAAGAAACGATGGTAAAGCCCTAGTCAGCGAACTAGGGTTCATGCAATTGGAGCTTTCATGAGCGGATTTTCCTAATATTCGTGAGGATATATTAGGATTATCGGCATCCAAAGTTCGTGAGGAATCGTTGGACAAAGAAGAGACGCCGGCAGGCGGCTAAATAGCTGGAGAATTTTGGGTCTCTATAATCTAATAATCTGTATTTGATGTGCGTAGTGACACAATATTATTATTGTAATATTTTGGGTATGATTATAGTATTTTGGGCACTAGTCTGATTGGCACTGGTCAATATATTACACATGAATGGTTGATGTTGGACGATATATTATTCTAAACATATTGATGACATCAACTTATTAGTTAATGTAATCAATTTTTTCCTAAAATCAAATTCTTGATATTTTATAAAAGAATTGGTTTTTATCGTTTAACTAATGATTTGTTGATATGTTAAAATATTTGGCTTACATGTAAGTAATGATTTGCTAATATATTATCAATATGTTGCTAATATGTCAATAATTAATTTGCTCGAGTACATTACAATGCGCTAAAATTGTATTACATTGATGCACTTGTACAATATAGGATTTGCTAATATAACTGGTAATACTAATATGAATGCATCTAATGCACTAGCAAAAAAAAAAAAACGTGGGATATTGTATAAAGATTGTAATATTATATTATATTTTTTTATCTGTACGGATGATTTTTTTATGTATTATAAGAAAGGAAATAATCAAATATATTGTACAAAAGTAGATATGCCTTAAAATGTGGGATTTAATATTTCATATGAAATTAAATTATTATTTTTTTCGATAGAAAAAAAAATAAAATTAAAGAGGATAGCAAAAGGAAGACATATGTATCGAATTTTTGCACCAAGAATTTTAGATATTTACTTGTTTATCGTGTTATATCTATATCTATATATCTTAATCTTTATAAAAACAATTAAGTATAACTTAAAAGGAAACTAGATTTTACTGCTCAAATGGAGCTTCGGTATATATTGGAAATATATATTGATTAATTAAGAAAAAATATATCAATTAATTTATTAATTGGAAATTAAAAGCATTATATATGGACAAATCCGCAAATATTCTTAATTTTATAGATTGTATAGATTTTAATTCTCAAAAGCATGCAATCATTTAATGTGATAATAAATTTGCTAATAGTCGGATGCATTTTCTCAACTCAGTAAATTAAAATATTCTCGAAGTCATTACTTCATGCTAATATTATAAGAACGATTTGCTAATATACATTGTAAAATATGCTATTAACATATATCGTCGAATAAGCATGTCATAATTTCTTCTACATATGTAACTTTTTAAGTATTACTCCCTCCGTTTCACTTTATTTATTATTTTAGGTTTTTTGTTTTGTTTCAAAATATTTGTTGTTTTATATATTTTCACACACTCTCTCTCTAATTTAACCCTATTTTAGAAAAATATAATTGAATAAGGTTTTGTGGCATATATGAGGGATGAATATATTTGTCCACAAAATTAATTGTTAATTCTAGATAAAAAAACCTAAAACAACAAATAAAACGAAACGCAGGGAGTAATATTCACATACATGTAAATTTATTGGAAAAATATGAGAAGAGGAAGATAATGATCACTTTAACATTGAATACATTGTTTACTATATATATATATATTACATATCACACACAATTATAAATCTTCATTTTAGTAATGATAATAACTAATATCTATGTTTTCTCCTTCAATCGATTATAGTTTCGTCAATGTAGAAATCGTTTTCTTTTTCTTTTTCTTTTTGGATAGATGTATGGCGAAAATTGTGATGTATTAAAATAAAGGAAATAATAAAATATATTGCATGAACATATATATTCCATAAAATATGAGATTTAGTTATATTCCATATGATATTAAATTACTATTATATACTCAACCTATATAGCGTTTAATAATTCGCATTTTTACCTTATCAATTTTGGATCAATTTTGACCATGAAAATCAAATAGATAAATGATTAAAATTGATTCCTAGTTTTTAGCGAGGGCTCGGAGTTCATATTTGAACTAATACCAACATACATACATACATAATGATGAAGTATCTTAGTCATTTTACTATATTTCCAAGGAATGTATTATTCGGATATTAAACTACTCGCACATGCACACACAGGTGTTGTTCACTTTTGAAGGTATTGGAAATTATGAAGTATGACAGGAATGTCAATGGGTAGGGTAGGGTACGGGTATGACTTCCTCATACCCTACCCTAACATAAAATGTCCTACCCATACTCTACCCTATTACCCTATTTTTATAGCGGGTAGAATACGGGTATTATCCTACCGGTAATGGGATACCCGCGGGTAAAACAGATTACCCGTTTAGACTTATTTAATAATATATCCCAATAAAAAAATTTCCAAAAATACGAAAAAAAAAATTAATAAATGAATTCTTTTGTCAAAATATAATCAATACAAACAAATTAAATTCTTGTAATGCCACCATAACAAACAAATTAGAAAATTAATTAAAAAAGTGTATATATATATATATATATTTATTTATTTATTTAATATGTTAGGGTAATCGGGTAAAACCTTAATCTCATACCCTACCCTTACCCTAACAAAATTTAACGGGTATAGGTAGTATCCTACCCTTTACCCGAATCTACAGGTACTACCCGCCCCTATAACCCATTTACCCGCAGGTAATTTTACCCTACGGGTAAAGTTGACATCCCATACTGTATGGGATGGTAAGCAAAGAATATTTGAGCAATGGTAACTGGTAAGGCAGGAAAAATATCATATTGAACATGCAATTGCAAACAATACCCACGGTCGTTTATAAGCTATGATGGAAAGATATAAAGCAACTCTTCAAATCTCAATACAAAAATGGGACATGGGTAAAAAACTTCTACACTTTCTTGTCGGGCAGCAAAAATTTCGATGATAATTTCAGTTGCTTATTTCGCCATTCACTGATGTATCACTATAGACCAAAGACCTCACCATCTTCTACAGTGTCAACTTCCATGGAATCTTCAGATCCATAGTCATCACTATCATCCTCATCTTCATATATAAAAGGTGCTACTATATCCTTCTCCTCCACTCCATCATCAACAGACTGCACAGAAATATTAAGTAGTCAGCTTATAGTTTTGATATGTAAACAGCACATACGATCATTTAGCATCTTGCACTCACCTCTGCATAAACCAAATCCAAGCAACTTGATAGTTGAAGAGAGTGGTTCAAGGTTGAGACTCTTGATTCTATGAGCTGCATACATGATAAAGATTGTTCTTAAATTGCTCTCGAAATATTATCCCCTACTTAATATAAAAGTACACTGTTAGAATCCTCACTTTTAATTTTGGAATATGAAATGCAATGATCTCTGTTATAGTAGAATAAAGGGCCATTACCATTTATAAAAAAAATTAAAACAATCTTTAAACAAATAACTGCAAACATACTTCTAAATTCTCCCGGGCGACTATCCCAAAAATAAATCAATGTATCATGCAACATAAACGATGATTAATCTTCCTTCCGATTTAATTTGCTCAATGAGACTAAAAACCTGTCCTTAACCAATGAAATCTATTTGAAAAACTGTTAGTGAACAAAAAAAAATCCTAAAGGAATTTGTTCTAGGAAAAACCCAATGATTTGATCAGCCTAATATCTTAGAAGGTTGATTTGCTGCTTTATATCTAAGAGTTGTCTAGCTCAAGGAGATAGCAAGATCATACACACAAATAGCATAATTATGAGCCTCACCAAAGAGGCAAAAGAATCATATATATAGCGTAAATAGTCGAACATAATAAACTTTTTAACTGCAATCTCTTCCATAAGTAGTTGATAAGGGATGAGATCCTGGAAGAATTAAGAAGGAACTTAGACAGATACACATACTAATAATCTCATTTCCAGGAAACCCTATAACCTGAAATAAAGAGTTTAGAGCAGCCAAGGAAGATTCTTGGGACATTATACTGCTAGCATGCTGAAGAAGTAAACTTCTGACCCATGGAAGAGAACAGGCCAGCACAGCACCCCTGCAAATTATATGCAAAACAAGAGTTTTGAAGAAGAAATGACACTGGATTTAGTCATCTGAAAATTCAAAACCCCTCAAGTTTCATACTACACAATCTATCAAGTAATTCCCTTGAGAAGCAAAAAATTACTGATATAATCTGCTGATAAAAATTACAACTAGGTAAGTACATCTATCTCTTGTACCCCTAAATTTCAAACCAAAACACATTCAGACAAGAACCAATATTTGGACAAGTAATAAACTAGGCTGCCAGAAATTGTAGTTAAAAATAAAAACATCTATGAAATGTGCCAGGGCAGGAGAAGGAGAACATTCAGCCAGGTTCAAATTCTGAAACAAATAATACTATTTGGTTATGAAAGAGATATACATTTTTGCATTAAACAAATAACAGAAGTATTAGATAAGAAACTGTTTAGAAAATTGCCGCAGGTTTTTCGATACTAAGAATATTCAAACTCATTCTCGGCTTTTAATCACAGCTAGATATTAAAACTTTATGCAGTTCTCTTACCTTAATTGGATTATTGGCACAAGAGACTTTAAGAACTTGAGAACATCAGATGGATTCAACAGTGCTAGTGAGTTTGCAATTACCTGCAGAATGACTCATGTTATCCTATATTGCACAAAATTGATCCTCAAGCAAACTTCTTTCATACATAGTGTGGGAATAGAGCAACGAATAAAGAGAAGGTAATGCCGTAATGCCAATACTAACCTTCTCATCTTGTCTGTATAAGCAATCTATGAGAAGGGTTCGATCATCAGCACGGAGTGCTTGCTTAACTAAGATATTAACTGAGTCAGCACTAGGTGGCTTTGCTGGAAGAGAAATGTCTGCATCTTCATGGTTTAGAGCTTGGTCGTTTCCTTCCAAGTTGAGGCTTGCCAGTTTGTCACCCATTGTTGGTTCACTCAAGTCATTCACAACATCTAATCCATCTTTATCTCCAATACCTTAAATCCACAAGGAAACTAGATGATGCTACAAAGTTCCAGAAAAGTATACTCCTATTTCTATGAGAAACTACAATCATCTCTGTCAGTATCTTTAACAAAGATACTTCAGCAAAGATCCTTCAGAAAGATTTGAAGTGACATTTATTTTCAGAAAAACATTTTGAGAACTAGTATAAACTTTCCCCAACCCTAATCATTTGTAACAAGCCAACATCCCAATGGTGCAGCTCCATTTCACTTGCAAAAACAACATGTGTCGACTTGCTCACCATGACAAGTCATCAACAAGAAAAAACAAGAAAATACCAAATTGACCCATTCTCCTAACAACTCTACAGTCTACACCATGTATAAGTCCCTCAGTCAATGTACACTTCCACACACCAACCATGTTACTCTGGTTCCTGTGAGTCTAGAAAGTGCTCACATGAAAATCAGAATACAGGTAAAAGATTCTGAAAAAATGTTCAAATGTGTGTGAAGGGAGTTCAATTTAACCTTGCCTTTTCAGATAATTTAGAGTAGGGCATAAGAAAGCATTCCCTATGGTAGATGTGATATACAGTAAAATAAGACAATTATTTTGCTCTAGCCAATATTTTGGTCATGAGATGGATCACCAATTTAGTACACAATTAAATATATATAGATAGATAGATAGATAAAAAGGACAAATCTATTGGTACTACTATAAAAACAGAAACAAAAAATACGGATATGCAAGAAAATCAGAACTCCTACACAGAACAAACCATTCTTCTTCCACGCATTGTTCAAGGGACAAAGACCATATTTTTAGTACTGATTTACAACCAGACTATAATAGATAAACAAAATTTAGCACATTAGAAAGTCTCTTTACAGATAGTTACACCCCTAGCAAAAAGTTTGAAATTCAGCATCATTATAACAATCTATCTAAACTTACTCTTATGCAAGGCCACTTCCGTCTCTCGATTTTTCCTTTTCCAAGATTTTTCTTTCTTTCCCATGATTTCTGCATTTAGTCGCGGCAATAAAATTAGGAGAAGAGAACGAAAAGAATCCATTAAAACTGCAAGAAACACATAGAAAAGGTCGAACCACGGCAGCAAAATCAGAAGAAGAAACGGATAATTTCTACAAACTTGAAGAAAGAAAGAGAAATTGAAGTCTCGAACATCAAGGACAGACACGGCGGCGGCGGAGAGTTGGTACGGGAGCGGTGTCAGAGTACCCTTTTAAAACCCTAGAGTTTGTGTTTCTATAGAAATCAGGGAAACTAACACCGCAAACACGCGCCCCTTACTGTTAACTTTAAGTTTAAAACTAGCAAGGTAAATCATTTTTTAAGATAAATCAATTTAAATCCAGTCCAATAAATTATAACTCCAATTCCTCCCCTTTGCAATACGAATCTCAATACTCGTATCCCCAACAAAATAAAAAATAAAAAAATGTGTAAATTTATTTAATCAAATTTGAGCAAGCTTTTATTCAATCCCATCTACAATAATTTTGAGTTGGTGGAAGTGGAACTTTTAAGTGTAAAGGTACAAAACTACCCATTCTCTATTACAAAAACCTCTTTCACCCAACATAAGAAAAGCATTCAAAAAATACTCATTTTATCTAAAATGCCCTCAAAAAGTGATCATATGTGGGCATCTTACACATTTCTTACACCAACCTTACACAAATATACTTGAAATACACAAATAAACATATGGATGTAGTACGAAAATGACGTGTTTTTGTCTCCTTGCATTAAAGTACAACATGACACAACATTTTGGTTTCTAATCCAATAAATAGTTTTCCCCGAAAGCAATTATATAAACAAGGTCATGTGTCTTAGCACTAGTTATTATTAAAATATATAGTAAACAATGACAATAGAAGCATAAAAAATTAAAATACCTGTTGTATAAACCATATCGTACTTGACCTTGCAAG
Organism: Perilla frutescens; assembly: GCA_026008535.1. Lineage (NCBI taxonomy): Eukaryota > Viridiplantae > Streptophyta > Magnoliopsida > Lamiales > Lamiaceae > Perilla > Perilla frutescens. The sequence continues at coordinate 49,242,861 of BRKX01000010.1, forward strand.
TATGAGCCCAACAACTGTAATAGAACAAATTATATTAAAGAATACTCAAACTGATATGTATAAAAAAACAACACCATATTTAAATAAGTATGCTACTCAAGTCAAACAAAGATAATCCCATAGAGATAAGTCACATATTCTTTTATTGTTGACAACTTATTAATAAAGGTAGAATTTTGTACAGCCTATATGTAAACAGGTCTCTCTACTCTCTATGAAGTATCAAAATACAACAAGAAGCATTACTATTTAACAATCCATACACACAACCAAACATATACGCAAATATAGGCATCCATTCAGCCCATTCCTCTCTCAAAAGTTTATGCATTCTTAATCAATTTCCAGTTCACACCCCCCCATACACCAATTACAAGACCTGAGACATTTTTCCATTGCCAACATCAATAATCCTCTTAGATTAAATAAAATTTTAGTTTATAATTTTGAACCAAATTACAAATGTCCATAAAATCTCATACTTGTTCAACAGTCAAAAGACACGAGAATATAATTAAAAAAGAAAATTAAATTAACTTTTGAGAGGATATATATCAACAACCGGATGTACTGATTCAACAGTCAAGGGCATTCAGTATATTTAGTAAATTAAATTTATTATCAAAGAAAATATATGCACACCTAGGATATATATCAACAACCAAGGAAATTATATTTTCAAGATCTTTTATAACACACAAGTCAAGAAAGAGGAGTTTAACCAACAACACCGTGTATCTGCATAATCAAATATGAAATTTCCTCATCCAAGAAATAATATAAAACAAACAAGAGTGGCATATTTAGTCATACACTAAAAATGGAAACCTCGGAGCACAACAACAACAATAAAATGGGAGGAATTTCAAACAACGTATCTAATTGGTAATAGCCAAGGGAAGACATAATTAGGTTCCTATTTTCGAATTTTTTCACATTTTTTAAATATGAAATAATTCACGGCAATAGCATTGCAAGTATGAAACAATTAACAACTTTGAACTGAAACGGAAGTCACATACTCAAAAGAAATTCAACTTACATTGCAACTCAAACTTGTAGAATCTATGGTGGGGTAAATTGTGAAGGAGGTGGGCGAGTTCTTTATCGGCAGCCGATGAATTCGAGAGAGAGGGAGGGAGTAGTCAACGAGATATAGAAGGATTTTTCGCCGATTATGGCCCTTGCTGCAGACAATCCGGATGGGAGGTCGTCGGAGAGATTTTTGTGGCTGAAGAGAGAGACGGAGGCAAAGGTTCGACCTTTATCGAGAAGATTGGGGATTTGGTTGACTAATTGAAAGGGCCAGCAACTTTTTTGGAATTGGGAGTTTCAAGTGAAATGGGCTTTTATATTTCCTAGAGTAAATTTGTAATTGGCTAAATGAAATTATAAGCCCATACTTATGTTTTTATGCTTAACTAGTAATTTGAGGCACACTCCCCAAATACAAAATTTCAATTCAATTTTTATCCAATCATTTCCCATAAATTCATGTAAACTCTCAAGTACACAAGATAATTTTTATATATAATTCATGTGAAGGGGAAGGGAAATCTAACAACACTACATACTACATACTCTATTATCATCTATTTTGAAATTTATATATAAATATATATAAGATTAGTTATAATTTCTTCTTCTGACCCGCAAAGCTTAATTGCTCGTTTTTTCCAACATTCTGAAGGCGTATCAATGACTATTTTCTCGTAAGGTATCAATCCAACTATTTCTCTAAGATAACTCCTTAAAATTATTCCTTATATGAATGAGAGATTAATTTGGATGAAATTAATACTATTAAATTGGTTAACTTTTATTAATACGTATATATAATAAATATTAATTAGTTGATTAATGAATGAATATTATATTTCTAAATACGGAAATCTCTTTTAGGCGGGAAATGCGGGAAATGACAGTTATTATAAAAGGAATAACTTCTTACTTTTATATGTATTAAGATTCCCTAAGAGAGTGGTGCCCAATTTATGAAAAAGATAACTCTAAAATTTCTCATTTCTTCTTCTCAATTTTCTCCCCATTCCATTTTAGTTACCAAAATAGAACAAGAACACAACTTTATTTCATAAAAATACATTGTGTGGTTGTACAAAATTGTTAAAAGAAAAACTAAAAATCATAGAGAAACCAAGGAGGACATAACAAGGTGGATGCCGGCGATTTGAGATTCAAGTGTGATTTCATATTTGTGAGGGTTTTCAGAGCACAAACGAGTCGGGAGTTTTAATGCAGCGTTAAAAATTTTGTTTTAACTTATATGGACTAATTACCTTTTGTAGTTAATTTTGGTGAGACAAAATACATAAATAAAGTAATTACAATGGAAATAAATTAGAATTAGTAAATTAAATCATATAAAATATATGATTTGCTGTGGACATAAATATAATAATTTCATTTAGAAAAAACTATTTCAATCAAATATTCTTGTTTTAAATTTCTTAATTATCTTCTAAAAAAAATTATTACCGAGAACCCAAATCACGTAGTAAAGTCTTTCTGTGCACATTGGTATTCCGTATTCCACATTTTTTCTGTTTATTCTTTTGTTCTTTTTAAATAAATCATTTGTTAAGAGCATCTATAACAATTTTCACCTGAATACAGTTAACTCTACACTACTGTACAATTAAAGTTACATATTTTCAATTTTCATCTCCAACCGCATCACTCTACATTTCACTCTACAATGGAATATTCATTTTTTATTTTCTTTACTATTGATTTAATTTTTGTTATCGAATTGTTAAATTCAATATATATATATATATATATATTGTGATATTTTTTATTTTTATTTGATGAATAAATAAGCATATTTGTTTTACAAAACTAAAAATATTCGGATAAACACGATCAATTTATTTAAAATAAAACTGTTAGGAATATTACCTCTGCTCCACATCAGCACTCAAAACCAATTAGAATAAATGATTCGAGTGGGGTCACGTAGAGGAGTAGCTCGGGTGTTGTTGCACCTGACTACACTTTGCAGCAATCCTTATCCAAAGATCATTTTATGATTGGCTTATAGCTAGCCCCACTCATTTGTATACATCTGTGCATATTCTGGATTATTCTGTAGGTTATATAAATATATATATATATATATATATATATATATATATATATATATATCTGTAAGAGAGCTACGGCTCAACTATTCAATTTCAATCAATATAACAGTAAAAAGCTTTGGCTACCATCCTCTCTTTTGCTATGGCTTATTTATATATTATGTTCTTTCCCTTTTTCTATCATGGTATCAGAGCAGGTTAACTCCTGTCTCTGAGCCATCGTCTTCCGCTCATATATATATATATATATTTCTTTTCTTTTGCTATGGAAAACACTCCATCTTCTGGGATCTCAAATTCGCCACAATTTGAATCTGGATTCGGTTTCCCGTATGTTTCTTTGAGCAGCCATTCCATCACTACAAGGCTAGATGATGGTAACTATTTGCTTTGGAAGCAACAAGTTATGGCCACCATTGAAGGTTTTGGTCTTACAAAATTTCTGATTGAAGAACCTCCACCTCTTGATAAATCTGCTCGTGAAGTCAGCAACTCAGAATATCTCACCTGGAGACGGCAAGATCAGTTGATTACTTCATGGCTAATGTCTTCAATAACTGAAGGCGTTCTACTCGGAATCGTGGGCCTTGATTCTTCTCGAGAAATCTGGGACACTTTGGCAGCCAACTACGCATCTCAGTCGCGAGCCAAACTTATGCAGCTCAAATTTCAACTGCAGACTTTAAAGAAGGGAGGTCTCACCATGAGAGACTACTTGAACAAGGTAAAATCTTGTTGCGATATACTTGCTTCTGCTGGCGAACGCATTTCAGATGATAATCAGATTTTACACATCCTCACTGGTTTGGGTTCTGAGTATAATTCTGTTATGGTGTCATTGACATCACGAGTTGAGCCATGTAGTCTCAGAGAAGTTAAGTCTCTGTTACTAATCTATGAAAGTCGATTGGAGATGATGGAACAACCTGCCCTTGGTATTGAAGGTTCCTCACCAAGCGCGAATATTGCTCAAACTCAGCATGGTAGAAATTTTGGTGGATCTGGTTTCCCAAGTTCGACTCAAGGTCATGGCAATGGTGGCAGAGGTGATGGTAGAGGCCACACCAACCGAGGTCGAGGTGGTCGTCACAACAATTACAGGCCACGATGCCAGATCTGTCAAAAACTCGGCCACACCGCCGATCATTGTTATGAAAGACATAATCCTAATTTTGTTCCTAACAATAATGGGAATGGACAAGGCACAATGAACAACAATCAGAGGAATCCAGGGTACCAGAACAATAACTATACTTATGGGAACTCAACTGGTGGTCAATCTGCTAGGCACTCAAGTGGTGGTCAATACTCTAATTTTGGTACATCTCCCTCTGCGAATGTTGCTAATATGGGTGGAAATCAGTCGGATGGATACTCTGATCTGCATTGGTACCCCGACTCTGGGGCTACAAACCATATCACCTACGACTTGGGAAACCTAAACATGGCTGGAGATTATCAAGGAGGTGAGGAGTTACAAGTTGGTAATGGCACAGGTTTGCAAATCAAACATATTGGTCACTCTATTCTTCAGCCTGTTTCTACTATTTTTCAACGTCCTTTCTTGCTTAAAACCTTATTACATGTTCCTCACATCACAAAAAATCTCATTAGTGTGTCTCAATTTTGTAAAGATAATGATGTTTATTTTGAATTTCACTCCTTTTTTTACTTGGTGAAGGATCGAGCTACCAAGGCAACCCTTCTCACCGGGAAGCTTGACAAAGGCCTCTATGTGTTTGATTTTCACAAGTCTCAATCCACTTTTCACTCTTCCATTCAGCATTCGTCTCTTCCAAATCCGAGTCACCCTCATGTCTCTGCCTTTGCTACTAGTTTAAACAACAAAGATAGCTTACATATTTAGCATTGTAGACTAGGCCATGCAGCTTTAGATATTGTAAAGAAGGCCCTTGTTGCCAGTAACATTTCTTTTTCTAGTACTGTAGATCACTTGCTCTGTGCAGCATGCTTGAAAGCAAAATGTCACAAACTACCCTTCTATGAAAGCAGTAAAAATTTTGACCTTCTTGAGCTCATTCACACTGATCTTTGGGGACCATCTCCGATTTCATCTCGTAATGGCTATTCTTATTATGTGTCTTTTATTGATCATGTTTCACGTTTTACTTGGATATATCTGCTGAAATCAAAATCTGATACTTCCACAACTTTTATTCAATTCAAACAATTAGTTGAAACTCAATTTGGCAAAAAAATTAAGATAGTGCAAAGTGATGGGGGCACGGAATATAAACCACTCACACCTTTCTTTATCCAACATGGCATTCATCATAGGATTTCATGTCCCTATACTCCAGAACAAAATGGACTTGCTGAACGCAAGCATCGACACATAGTGGAGGTTGGTCTTTCTCTGTTAGCTTATTCTCATATGCCTTATCACTATTGGGATGATGCATTTGTTTCTGCTGTTCACATCATTAATCACACACCCTCCAAATTGCTCAGGTTTAAGTCACTTCTCACAGTTCTTACAAATGTTCAACCTGATTTTAATGCTCTCAAGATATTTGGTTGCCTCTGCTATCCACTTCTTCGACCTTATAATAAACATAAACTAGAGTTTAGGAGTGCAGAGGGAGTATTCTTAGGTTACAGTCCTTCCTACAAAGGCTACAAAGTTTTGCTACCTTCAGGAAAATTTTTAGTAACTAGGCATGTTTCCTTTTTTGAGTCAGTTTTTCCATTCTCCAACACTTCTGCTTCTACTTCTCTTTCTCCTACCTCTTCTTCTGCAGCTCCACTTTTCATAATTCATCATCCATCTACTCCCTCTAGCACTGTACCTTTAACTACACATGGTCACTCTACATTTTCTCCATCTCGGTCTCCATCTCCTCTTTTATCTCATTCCAATCCGGCTGCTAGTATAGAGTTTCCAATTACTGATTCACCTGTTTCATTACCTACTAACATTGATGTTTCAGTCATTTCAGAAAATCAACCACCTGGGCATCCCATGATTACGCGATCAAAGGCTGGGATATTTGAGCCAAAAGTTTTGGCTGCTGTAGTGTCTGATGATGACCATGAGCCTAGTTCATATCTTAAAGCTTTAAGTATACCAGTCTAGAAAGAGGCTATGCATCAAGAATTAGGGGCTTTGAATCGCAATCAAACTTGGCAGTTGTGTCCTCTTCCACCTCATAAACAAGCTGTCAGTTGTAAGTGGATTTACAAATTGAAAAGAAATTCTGATGGTTCGGTGGCTCGATATAAAGCTAGACTTGTTGCTTGGAGATTCACTCAAACATTTGGTCTTGATTATACAGATACGTTCAGTCCCGTGGTTCGTTCTATAACTGTTAGAACTATTCTTACCATTGCTCTCTCGTATGGTTGGCATATTCGACAGCTCGATGTGGACAATGCTTTTCTCAATGGTGAGCTCCACGAAGATATTTACATGACACAACCACCTGGTTTTGAAGTCAACAAGGAAGCTGGTCTGGTTTGCAAACTTTCAAACGCCATATATGGGCTGAAACAAACATCTCGGGCATGGAATGCTAAACTTGGAACCACTCTTATATCCATCGGTTTCAGGCAACCTAAATCAGACAGCTGTTTATTTTATCGAAAGTCTTCTAAGTCTTTTCTGCTTCTCATTACATATGTAGATGATCTTCTGCTCATTGGAGATTGTATCATGGAAATCAACTCTGTCATTCAACAACTTCGCCACCATTTTTCCCTTAAAGACATGGGTTCATTAAGTCAATTTTTGGGAGTCACTTTTACCCCTGCATCTCCGGGATTATTTCTCACTCAACGCAAATACATCTTGGAAATCCTAGCCAAGGCCAACATGAATGGTGCAAATGGCTTGGCTAGCCCGATGCTTAGCTCTCCTAGTCTTTCCAAATTTGAAGGTCAGCCCACGGTTGACTCAACTCTTTACAAAAGTATTGTTGGCGCCTTACAATATGTTACTATAACTCGCCCTGACATCACCTTTAGTGTGAATAAGGTGAGTCAGTATATGCAGCTACCCCTAGACACTCATTGGAAGGCCGTTAAGAGAATCTTACGGTATTTGGCTGGTACTTTGGAGTTTAGCCTGCTACTGAAACCCTCGCCTACTATGGATATTCGAGCTTATGCTGATGCGGATTGGGCCACAGATAGAGATGATAGGAAGTCCACCTCAGGGACTTGCATTTTTCTTGGAAGCAATTTGATATCTTGGAGTGCTAAGAAACAATCCAATGTTTCGAGATCAAGCACCGAGGCTGAGTTTCGCAGTCTCACCAAAGTTACTTGTGATGTTCTCTGGTTGCATTCTTTGCTTGATGAATTGAGAATCACTCGTAGACGACCTTCTGTTGTTTGGATGGATAATCTAGGAGCTGTGGCCTTATCATCTAATCCAGTTTTCCACTCAAAAATCAAGCACGCTAAAGTGGATTTTCATTTTGTAAGAGAGCACATGACCAGCAACACCATCAGAGTTCAACATCTTCCTTCCTATGCTCAAATTGCGGATGGTTTTACCAAGCCTACTTCTGGACAAACTTTCTCTCGTTTTCGGAATTCTCTCAATGTTCTTCTAGCCACCTCGCTCAGTTTGAGGGGGAATGTTAGGAATATTACCTCTGCTCCACATCAACACTCAAAACCAATTAGAATAAATGATTCGAGTGGGGTCACGTAGAGGAGTAGCTCGGGTGTTGTTGCACCTGATTACACTTTGCAGCAATCCTTATCCAAAGATCATCTTATGATTGGCTTATAGCTAGCCCCACTCATTTGTATACATCTGTGCATATTCTGAATTATTCTGTAGGTTATATATATATATATATATATCTGTAAGAGAGCTACAGCTCAACTATTCAATTTCAATCAATATAACAGTAAAAAGCTTTGGCTACCATCTTCTCTTTTGCTATGGCTTATTTATATATTATGTTCTTTCCCTTTTTCTATCAAAAACCAACATTTCATAATAGATAATTTCCTTACATCAACGCCATTGAATTATTATCTAATTCTGATTTCTTAATTAATGTCTATATCTTATCTAGAAAATATAATGATTGAATCACAATCATAAAATGCACTGTTCATCCAATCTCATTTTGTAGGGACAAAAGGTAGCTATTGGAGCCCTTTTTCTATTGATTTTGCCGTGTTGTCTCTCAAATTAGATGTTGTTGGAGTTGCTCTAACAAGTAAACAACAAATTTATTCTATATATTAAAACAGAATCGTTACAATGGTTCTTGTGCCGCTCAAAAGTGTCAAATTAGCAACAATCCCATGCATGCATTACTAAATTCAATTCCATGTTAATTTTTCCTTTTGGTTATTCCGAGGTAGCCTGAAATATGAAGCATGCTGTTGCAACGTTTTTTTCTTTGCTAATTATGGACGCAACAATTGACTTCCTCATTTTATTTTGGGAGTTAGTAAATGCTATTTTTTTTTTACTTTTTACACCATAGAAGAAAAAAAAAATTGAAGTTACTTTAAATGCCCTTTACTTAAAAAAAAATCAAGAGTAGTTCAAAAATGAAATTTCGAATTCACTATATTTGTTCGAAATTCTATTTTCGAGCAAGCATAATTTTTAAAATAAATCTTGTTCGAAAATTTATTTTTGAACAAACTCCATGAATTTTTATTTAAGTACCGCTCGAACACACGACTTTGAACATATAAAAATTTTCAAAGACATGACTTCGAACATATCCAGAATGTTCGAACACACGATTTCGAACGGAACGCGATTTTTTTTATTAGTAAGGGTTTTTAGGTAAATTTATAACTAATAAAAGAAAATGAAAAATAATTTGTGGTGTTAAAAGTAAAAATGGTGGTGCTCATACACACATGCATATTATATATTTATTTATATATTATATATTATATATACATACAAACACAGTACATATAAGTGAATTCTCAACTAGCCCGCCTAAAATAGGCTCTAAATTGCATTTAAAATTCCAAATTTGAATATTTTTTTTGAATATACTCTCGGTCCTAGCACCATCTTTTTATATATAGATTTGGTTTGCAAATTACGAGCTGATTATTTAATTTTATGCTTCATGCTAAGAACTCAGTCTTTCCTTGTTTTATTTTTTCACCTTCAAATACATGCTTCAAGTTTACTTTTATGTTGTATTCTATTTTTTCAGATTTTAAGTAATCTCAATTTTGTATTATTTTTGTAGGCACATATATGAAGAAAAGATCTAGACACGAAGATACAAAGAGTGAATTGATTTATAGACATTGAAGAAAATTCTAGAAATGAAAGTTGAGAGTGGTTCATTCGAAATATATATGGTCGTTGTTGTAATAGAGAGTAAAGAAGTATACAACTACAACTATCTTCGTTGATCATGAGGTCTGCATAAAACTAAAACATTTAAATAGCACCAGAATAGTTTATCAATGCAAATAAAAAATAATGAATAGTTTATTTTACATTAATAATGATCGATTATTGCAATATGTGGTTTTTTTTATACTACGGGTGCATGATGGTGTATTCATTTAAGCGTACAAGGTAATCCATGTTATGAGCACAATAATTACCGTCGCAAATGAAGGTCAGAGTAAGATTTGGGAGGGTGGCCTGGCGGAGAAATCTAAGATGGAGGAAGGAATGTTAAAGACGATTTTTAAGGTTTCCTCAATTTGGGAGTGAAAATGAGATAGGAGGGAGTTCGGGCTCGAATCGGGTCAAGTGACGGGCGGGTCATGATTCAGAATTAGCAGTTGTTGGGCTTTGACATATTATGTAGCTTTTGGGCTTATTTCTGTTTTGGGCCACAAGTTTGTCTCCATCTATTAATATTAGGTTTAAGTTTCCCTAGGTGGTCCCCTATGTATAGACCTTTAAATAATTGTAATTTCATATTTTGGAGTATTAATGAAATTAGCCTCTTTCTCCCTACATTCTTCTCATTCTGTAATTCTTCCCCCTACTCATTCCCCCATTTCTGATCATAAAGATTACATCTTTATTATACAATTCTATCTCAAATTCCACAAAAACACGGATCTAGCTACACCTATACAAGATTGGGCGAAATAAAACTAAAAGTAAAATAGATATAACTGAAGCCTTTACATTCGGTATTCAGAGCCATCTTTCCTCGATTATGGAGGACGGCACCAGGTTAAAATGTTACTCTTTCTATTTTTTTAAAGCGGAAAATAATTTTAATAATAATAGTTTAAGTAATTATTATTTTTTTTAAATTATCTTGCTAGAAATTATACGAATAAAATAGAACCATATATTTTCAGAAATATATGTACTCAGATCAAAATACCTGCATTTCATAAATACCAAGTTCCTTTAAAAAAAACTCACAAGTTCTCAAATATAAAATTCACACTCCTAATATTAATAAAACCATATTAGCAAACTACTAGTGTATGTTAGTTCAAAAACACTAACAAACATAAAATACTAAATTCAAAATAGTTTAAGAAACAAGTGCAAAAGTCAAGGTCAAGTAACAAAAATATCTTGAGAAAGTCCACCCCGATTTCCATCGCGCTGCTCTCAGCTCACTGACCTGAAAATATTTAAAAATATGGGGTGAGCACTCTTAAAACGTACTCAGTGGTGGGGGAGCATGAACATTTCTTTCTATTTATCCAACTGAAATAAATCGCAGGAATAATGGATTTAGGGTGCTCTTCTTCTGATTCTAGAATACATCTTGAACTGTGCACAGGACATATTCTGGTGCGTACAAAACGCTTCTGTGCGTATAAAACGCTATTCTGATCTGATACGCATAAAACCCTATCCATATTCCATCCACGACAATTCAAGTTGGATTAAAAATATTTCTGACTCAAAGAACATATAACATATACTTTTATTTTGAAGATAACAATTTCACCCACCTGAGGATAATGAGCACGTAAAATCGAGTAGATATTCACAAAGTGGATGATATTCCTAATTGCCCCACACCTAGTCAATTAAAATAAAATGAATAATCACTTCAATAATATTTCCTATTTAGTCTTAACTAAATAAACTCATAAGTTTGACTAAAACACAATTGATAAAATTCTTGCTCAAAATATTAATATGGAAAATTAGGTTGAAATCTAATTAAGTAGTAATTATGGACTATGAAATTTTAAAAATTACCCAATAATGATATAATTTGACAACTTCTCTATTTAATACATAGTAAGCCATATAGATGTATTAAAAAAATGACTATAAGTACAAGAACGTAAATTATATATATTAATGTTTCTGAAATAGGTATAGAATTAATATAATTCAAACTTCACATGACAAAGGCCAAATATTTAAAAATTCATGAATACAACCAACTTTAGAAATTAGAATATGCATAATAAGAATTCGGTTTTATTTAAGAAATAATTTCATAAATTGAGTCTAAAATATTTGAATCACTAAATCTCTCTGTTAACAACTTACGAAATTTTATTTTATCTATAAATATTAACCATTGGCTCTTGATAAGTAAATTGTGAATGATAAATGTGTTACCTACAATGAATGCGAAATCCTTGAAATCACAAGCTAAATGTCGTCTTCATATTGAGAAGCTACTCAATAAGTTTTCACAAGTGTTGGAAATTGTGTTATATGAAAATAAAATGTGCTTGTGAAAAATCAAGTGGTTAAATACGTGTAATGTGTTGAAAGTTTAATAGATAAATATTGCTAAAATAAAATCTATTTTTATATTAAAGAATGAAGATGAGCATGCTTAAATGAAAGGCACGTGTGATGATCCAAAGTAAATGTGTATAGCTAAGGAGGATGAATCATCCTTATTCTATTTATTTATTTTTATAATTCCTTAATGACCCAAACTTATTAAAAATACACCATGTCTAAATAGATAAAATCAAAAGTATTTTTAAAGCTCGAAATTAAACTTCTAAAATTCAACTATTAATCTCAAATATTTTTAGTAGTGGGGGCGCAATTTTAGACTATCTCTTTTCCAACTAATTATATCGAGTATTACCAAATAAATTAAAACTCAAATTTAAGACAATTAAATAGTTTAAATCACGTAGAAGTGAGATGTTACAAAAGAAGTTAGATTATTTGCTGAAAACTAAAGATATGAAACAAGATGCTGCTGAGATCAAGCTCAAGGAATAGATGGCAGAGATGCTAAAAACATAAACCCAGAAAAAAGATTCAATAGAGATTATGCTTAAGGAATAGATGGTTGATATTCAAGAAGGTATGAACGGTCAATTTGAGCACTTTTCTAGCCTCATAAACTCTCTACACACACAAATCCAGAAATCTGATAAAGGGAAAGGGGTAGTAGAAGGGGAATCCATTTTAGGGGCACCACCCACATTGGGTATATGGGGGTTCTCATTCCAGAACTTAGCTTCATTCTAGGGACAAAGTTTTGGCTGAATCTCAAGAAAAATCAAATTCTCACTCCTTTACCCAAAATTGAATTATCAAGGTTTGATGGTTCACAACCCCAAGTTTGGATGCTTAAATGCCATGTGTATTTCAAACTTGTTCCCAACATACCTGATGAATAGAAGATTGCACTAGCTTCCATGACCTTTTAAGGAAGGGCTGCTCTCTGGGTTCAAGCTCTTGATCCCACCACCATGGAATTATCTCGGCAACAATTCATGGAAATAGTGTCAGCAAGGTTTGAGGATTTGAGAGAGGCATAAGTGGTGGTTGAGTTTAATAAGCTCAAACACACTCGAAACCACATGGACTATGTTGATAAATTTGAAGAACTCAAAGAGTGCATGTTGTTGTTTGGTCAAGAAGCCTATACGGAGTCCTATTTCATGGCAAGCTTTTTGAGTGGCCTTAGTGATCACCTAAGGGTTCCAGTCACCATGTTTAATCCTACCCCTCTGGCACAAGCTATTAAGATAGGTAAACATTAGCTTATCTTCATTGAAGCTCTCATTAAGAAGTGGAAAGGGAATACTAGAACATATGCCACCACCTGGGGTGCTAACAACAACAGACCCTCATTTATACCTCAAAAGCCCATTAGTCCTAAGAGAACTCCAGAATCACAGCCCCCTATCAAGCTTCTCACTACCTCCCAAATGGCAGAGAGAAGGGCTCAATGATTGTGCTATAATTATAATGAAAAGTATACTCAGGGGCATATGTACAAAAATAGAATGAATTTCATGATCATGACTGAGGCTGAAGAACTTACTTATTTACAACACTTACCAGAAGAGGATAGAGAAGTATCTACTGAGAAGATTATGGAAAAAGTGCAAGTCTCTCTCAATGCCATCAATAGGGATGACATCATCACTACCATAAGGTTTAAGGGAACTTGTGTTAGGCATAACCTGCACATTTTGATAGATAGAGGCAATACACTGTGCTTTATCAAAGAATCCATTGCTAAGGCCTTGTGGTTTGTTATTGGAGAGGTTTCTCCTCTGCTTATCAAAGTGGACAATGGCCAGAGAATTGTCAGCTCTAGTCAGGATCAAGATTTTGGTTGAGACATGCAAGGGCACAAATTACAACACCCCCTCAGGTTGCTGCAACATAAGAGGTGTGACATAATATTGGGTGGAGATTGGCTAAAAGCTTGAAACCCAATAGAGCCAGATTATGAAAATATGGTGGTGACAGTGAGATGGCTGGGAAAGAAAATTAAGCTTCATGCTAATAAATCCCAGGCAGAATGTCATTTTATAAACCACCACTCACTGTACAAGCTCCCACGCTCAAAGACTAAGAAGAAAGTTGAAGAAATCTACTCTATCACCATACAAAAGCCCACTCACACAGAGACCTAGAAACTGAAAGATTTATTGAGCAAGTACACTGATGTTTTTCAAGAGCCACAAGGGTTGCCACCATCTAGAGGCACTGGACATTAGATCACTTTGAAGCCATGTAGTGAACCTAAACACCAATACTCCTATAAATCCTCACATTGCCATAAAGATGATATAGAGAGGATTGTCCAGGAGTTACTAGAGACAGGGATGATACAACATAGAAAAAGCCATTTTGCTTCCCCCGTCCTCTTAGTTAAGAAGAAAGATCGAACTTGGAGGCTTTGTGTTGATTATAGATATTAAACCACTTGACTGTTAAGCATAACTACCTCATACCTGTTATTGATGAGCTGTTAGATGAGCTTCATGGGGCCAAGTTGTTTTCCAAGATTGACCTCAGATCAGGGTACTTTCAAATACTTATACAACTGGAGCATAGGTATTTGACAGTTTTCAGGACTCATAATGGGCATTATGAGTTCATGGTCATGCCCTTTGGGCTATGTGATACCTTGCAACCTTTTAATTTTTTCTTTGATGATATCCTGGTTTACAGTGCTACCTGGGAAAAGCATTTACTATAGCTAGAAAATGTACTTCAAATACTCAAGGAGAACACTCTATTTGCTAAGAAATCTAAGTGTTTTCTTGGGCAAACCAGTATTGAGTACCTTGGCCATATCATTTCATAAGAGAGAATCTCCACAGACCCCTAGAAGATTGATTGCATGGAGAAATGGCCAATTCCAAAAACTGCGAAGCAGCTAAGGGGTTTTCTAGGGCTAACTGGATATTATAGGAAGTTTGTCAAAGGCTATGGAATAATAAACAAGCCCTTAACCAGTATACTCAAGAAAAATTCCTTCAAATGGAGCTCTGAAGCAGAAAAAGCTTTTATTCAACTAAAGGAGGCTATGACAAGGGCACCTGTACTGGCTCTCCTAGATTTTTCTAAACCATTCATTTTGGAAACTGATGCTAGTGGCTCTGGTATTGGGGCGGTCCTCATGCAGCTAGGAAGACCCATTGCCTACATAGGTAAACTACTTTTCCTCAGAAATCAATCACTCTTAATGTATGAAAGAGAATTTTTGGCAATTCTAATGGCAATGTGGAGGTGGAAAAAAATACCTGGAGGGGCAAAGGTACACCATTAAAACTGATCAACTTACTTTAAAATACCTGCTTGACTAGAGGTTTGTGAGCCCCATGCATGATAAGTGGATTACTGAGCTCTTAAGCTTGGATTATGACATTCAATATAGGAGGAAAATTAAAAATAGGTGATGAGATCGAGACAAGCACTGAGGATTTGAATACAGAGTTGCAGCTAAGAGGTCCAGTGATGAGATTAAGAGCCAAAAAACTGCAAGGTTACTTCCAGTGCTATGTTGGAAAGAAGTTGGAAGATGATGGAACTGATTTCAAGCAGTCCAAGTTGGTGACTATTTTAAGCATGGAGGAGCTCGATTGAAGCCATGGAAAAGTCGTTCCTTGCTGATTTAATTAGTTAATTTATTTATTTCCAGTCTATTATTTCAGTTGTGGTTTTATTTATTTAGCAGGCCCAATTATCACAATCTGTTTAAGTGATATTGGACCCAGTAGTAGTTTTGATTAGCCCAATTTGAATTCTAGGCCCAAGAAACTTTGATTTTTGTTCCTTAGGTTTATTATTTAGGGATTTTCGTTCCTATTGAAGATTAGACACGTTTTGAATGAAAAAACAGCGCAAAGCTTTTCAACTTGTCTCAAAAATCAATAGTTCTTTGGTAGAGTTTGTTTTTGGCGAATTCAAGCTTGAAATCAATTGATTCGTTCGTGCATCCAGTAGTGTACGGGTTAATTAAGCCATTGAAGATTGCTCCATATGCGCGTTTCGGATTCTCATCGATCTAGGGTTCGTTTCGGGTAAGATTCGCTTCTATTTTTCACTTCCATCGTTCCACTTCGTTTCTGTAACAGCCCGGTCCCGAGAATAGGGACGGGGTTGTTGGGCGTAAAAGCCGAAGAAAATAGGTAGATTAATCGGAAATCCAGGGGGGTATTTTTAGAATTAAACTAAGTTAGCGCCTCATAACTTAGGCAACTTAACTTCATGACTTGGAAGGACTATCATCTTTAACGAATCAAAGGGGTCAAATGATTCAATCGAGTCAAAGGAATGCCAAATCATAGGCCAACCGAAATTTAAACAGAATCCAAAGACAAACATATAGGAATTTGACTTTATAACTAAACAAGACTTCCTCAAAAGCTACAATGGCTAAGACCCATAAAAAGGTCGGAGTCAAATAAATCATACTGTCCCATTCATAGGACCAAACAAGAAACTAACTCAAAACTTAACTTGAACGAACAGAATCATGCTTCAAAGGAAAAGCCTCTTCGTAGGCGAACAATAATAACAAGCATGAAAGACTTATTCACAAGTCAACTGAAGATGAATAGATACCAGAATGCTCAATAGGTATGACTATTCAAATAACTCGGAATCATTAAAGGAACAATTGATATATCAAAGAACATGCTTCAAAGACTTTATTGATAACTAGGATTCATAACATTTAAAACATGCTACTATCAAGAATCTAGTTACACATATCAAGACTAAATACTAACATCAGAGTACTTAGCAGAAACTTAGCGGAAGAAAACATGTAACCATACAGAGCAACAAACTTGAAACCTCAGACAACTCAGACAACCCCACCAGCAACACATCACCGGCCTCAGCATCTCAATCTGAAAACATTTGAAAAAGAGGGGGTGAGCACTAATGTACTCAGTGGGGTTTTATGAGAAAACTCTTTAATAAACTTTGGAATATCCAATTAATAACTGGCGGCATATGGAAAGCAAAACGCAAAAGCCCTCTCCATACCCGCAAAACCTTTTACTTCCTTTTCTGGCGCCTTTCCTGGCTCAAACCTGCTGTCTACTGCACCCTTATGCCTTAGGATGAGAGAGGGGTTACCTCAAGTATCCTCTGAGTATGCGAGGGAATTACCCAGCAGTGACTCCCTTTACTTTCAAATGTTCAACTTTAGTGACACGAAGGTCACAGCATGATAATGCAAATAAACTGTTCTTTAAGCTCGACAACCTGCTTACAACAGAAGCTATATCCTTCCTTAACCTCCTTTCTTACTTAACCTTAACCTTAACCTTCTTTGCTTACTTGACTTAGCTAGCAATACCAAACCTAGAGCAATCGTGTAAGGCTAATTCTTAAATTGAGCATGATCTCGGCCTATAAGGGATTTAATGCTACACTAACAAGGCAATCCTTAATCCTTAACTATACGAGCTTTTAACAAAGCATAAACATTCAAATACGATGAAATGAACACGGAAAAACATCAATTGCAAATAAAGCAATTCTAAACACCTCATGCTAGCATAAATTGTATATAAACAATTCTAGCATGTCTAAACATACTTGAGAGCTCACTTAACTTATACTAACTTCCTTTAGTTTATCTAACTCAAATAACAATTCAACATAATCATGCATATAACTTCCTTTATTCCTTTCCTTTCCTTGTATAGAGACTAAACAGGCAGAGCATAAAATATTTTAATTGGATATTTCCCTTGCCTTAACATGCTTCTAGAGCTTAATAGCTCAAACCTTATACTTGGTTTAGAACCACCCACCTCGATGATGAGCATTTTGATAACGAGCGCGTAGACGAAACAACGGCTGAAAATCCTTCCTCGGGCCTCCTCGGGGTTCACCTCTTCTTTACGAAAGTCGATCAACCACTTGAAACCTTATTAGAGCTTCTAATAAGACATCGAAACGATATCTAAACCCTTGACCCTTAACTATAACTTAAAACATGAGAATTTAAAAGATTAAGGCACCCGAAATTACCACAAAAGGGGACGGAAAATCTGATTCGACTGATCGAGATTCTGGACGATCGGCCACTGCTACCTTGTAGATCATTGAAAGAGCTTCGATTTGATTACTCATGGGCCTCGTAACTCCAACCGAGACGAAAGTTATGGCCTCCGCACGAAAACGTGCCGGAGCTGCCGCAGCAGCCCTGCGCCGGAATCCCCGCGCTCCCGCATCTCCGCGCGCCTGCGCACCGCCCTGGCCGAGAGGGCACTCCCGCGACCGCGGGATCCTCCGCGACCGCGCCACCTGGGCGATTTCCGGCGGCGGAAACTCCTCCACGCTCGACTCGCCGAACAAAAACTACTCGTCTCGGAGGTGCGCTCACGAAGAGTGCTCCTTGCTCGACTTTAGAAATGGATGTGAAAGAAGTGAGAAATGAGCAAATGGGAATGAAGGGGGGATCCTCTATTTATAGGGGAAAACCAAGCTTCTTCAAGAAGCTTCTTCAGTGCGACAACACTGCTTTAAAAATATCGGGTTCGGTTAAAAGGCGCTTTATTCGATGTCGAGGTCCAAATGACCTCAGACACGAAATCTAAAAATATCGGGAGGTTCATTGGCTTGAGTACTATTGAACCAACTTGACTCGGGATAAAGAACAAGTCATCTTGAAGGAAAATGAGAAAAGATCCTCTTTTCAAAAATAAAGTTACTATTCCACACAAGGGACAAATAAAATTCCCAAGCATTCAATTGACCTCAGAATGAAAATCCGGGAATGCCAACGGATTCCTTGAGAAATTTCCTATAGGATAGGCTTGAAAAATCAAGGCTCGGGTCAACACACGAGATTTCGCAAATTTCTAACAAACGCGCTCCTACAGAAAAACACTATTCATATCTTCTTTAAACGCGTTTTAAATCACCGTGAACTCAAACGACTTCCGATTCAAAATCCGAAAGCACCGGCACGCTCCTTGGGTCAACACCTTTCAAACATGACCAAAATCGGCTATAATTGAGCTCGGATCAAAATTCTCAAAAAGACGATTTTACGAAAAATAAATCCTAAAATCGCGGCTTAGAACCGAAACATCTTAATTATGCTCAAAATTCCTTTTAATATTTCCTAATTAAAATTAGGAATTACTTAATCATATTCTGAAAATCCGGGTTGTTACAGTTTCAGCCACCATCACGCCTCCACACACCCTCCAAATCATCCATAATCATCATCATACATGTTCCGTTAGCCACCAAGTCCAGATTCCGTCCATACAAGCCCTAAGTCCAATTATAAACCGAAAACAGTCCGAAATTTGACCACAGAGCCATCTCCCAATTTACTCGTGCGTTTCTTCTAAATTTTGGATATGTTGTTCAAGACTTATGATTGTACCTTTTGTTAAAATTTGAGCTTAATCCGAGTTGTTTAGCATCAGTTTCTGTTCACGTCGTTCTTAGGGTTTTTAGGGCTTTAATTTGGGATTTTGCTATTTAATTCTTGTTCTAATTTAATTGAGTGTTTAGGAAAGTTTATTTATTCATATTTAAGTGTTATTACAGTAGATATCTTGGATTGAATCCTTCTGTTAAGTTGACGTTGTTTCGATCTTTGCTTCCGCCTTATTGTTGGTCGTATCATAATTCTGGTATCAGAGCCATGTCGACTTCGGTTGGTCGTGTTTCAATCCAAATTCGTGTGTGTGAAATAGTAGGGGCAAAAATGATTGATCATTTATAAGAAAAAAAATCATACAAAAAAAAGAAAAAAAAATTCGATAAAAAAAAGAAAAAAAGGAGAGAAAAAAAAGAAGAAGAAGTTGATCGAGCCCTATTTTGTTCACCGTGTTTCTTGAGTATGTTGATTCATTCTTGAAGTTCTTGGTAGTTCTTGATTAGTCGTGTTGAGTTTGGGTAGTATTTGTCTTGTTTTCTTTGAGTCGTGTTGCAATATGCCATTCTTCATCGTATAGCGATTGGGGACGTCACTTTGCAGTTTCTTGTGTTGTTGGGGAGTCATAATTTTTTTGGTCCTATTGCTGGAGAAGAGAGGGTGGGTCAAAAATTTTGTGCCTAGTGTTATAGGAGTTGATTTATTTGTTTCCTAGTAGGATTGGGATTTGTTTCCTGGTTGGTTTTGATTTTTATTTCTTTGTTGAGCTCGTATTCACACTTGGTAAAATCTAGCTCCATAATTCAGCACATATCCACCCATAGTCCAGCATTATTCTCGCCTTTGCCTCCCATACTTATCCACTGAAAATTCATCCACCGATCACTCCGCAGTCAAAAATTGGTTTTCTGCCAAATTTGCTCCAGAACTCCGATTTTCGCCCATAATACCATTCCGGAAGCAGAACAATGTGCTGAACAAAAGTCATTACTTTACCATGACATAACTATACTTTTGGCCGAATTCTATCATCTTCAAGGTGAAATCGTCCAATGAAGATTGTCCGGTTTTCTCGTTTCTTCAAATTTCTCTACCTTTTCACCCATACAGCCGACCTATACCCATTGCAGCCTATCTTGTGGTGTTTTGAATACCCCATGTTACTTTGGAAGTCATGTTCGAGCTCTTGACTAGAGTTGGACGAGCTAACATCAGTTCTACCGAGGATTTGAAGCATAGAGTTGAGTGATATACACGAGAGTTAAAAAAAAAGTGAGGTCCCGTTCTTTTGTTTTCTTTATTTTATTTGTTTTGCAGGTACCAATGGAATCCAGAGATGGATATAACAAGACGAATGATAAGGCACCTGCATCGCCTAGTACTCCTACAGACGCGGCTTCATCAATGCCACAGCCGTGGGATGCCTAGTACCACCATCAAGAACTAGAGCATAAGCTGGATAGTTCATTGGCCAAAGTGATTGCACAGCTCGAGCTTATTGCTGCTCGAATTCCTGTACCACCACCAGTTCAAGCCCAACCTGTCCAGCCATAAGGAGCAGACCGACAACCAGCAGCAGCTCATCAGCCAGAAGTTGTTATAGTCGAGCCAGCTAGAGCACCACAAGCTCATCATCACCAACCTCAAATGCAGTTTAACGAGCCCTATGATCATGATACTGAAGAAGCTTTTGGTGACTTTGCAGAGGAATTTGAGGCCGAGTATGATCCATTTCAGAGACGTGACCGACCACGTCAGCCTTACCACCGGCATGTAGCCCGACGTGCGGATCCCGACACCTTGTTGAATAACATTAAGACAAGCATTTCGAGTTCGAGGGACTATATGATCCAGACCTCTACCTCGACTGGGAGAGAAAGGTTGACAAAATTTTTGACTGCTATGATTTTTCTAAGCAGAAGAAGGTCCAGTTAGCCTCATTAGAGTTCAGAGAATATGCAGCCACCTGGTGGGAGTTCCAGCAGAACCGGCGACACCGAGAGCGCCACCCGCCTATTGATTCATGGCATGAGATGAAGGACGCCATGAGAGGATGCTTCATTCCGGTACATTATGAGCGTGACCTCGAGAAAAAATTGAACTGAATCAGACAGGGTACACGTTCCATAGAGGAGTACCACAAGGAACTCGAGAGAGCCCTTAATCGAGTTGGGAAAGAAGAGACGTTGGTTGCCACAATCAACCGATACATTGAGGAAATGAATCCAGACATCACCTGTGAAGTTGAGTTGAGGGACTTCACCAGTATTGAGGCCATGGTCCATTAGGCCTCAATAGTAGAGCGGCAGCTCAGAGATGGCCGCAGGAGACCATCACAGTCGACGCCAGCACGGACACAGTGGGGTCGAGGTGAGTCTTCCATACCTAGGACAGCCCCTACACATCATCAAGACCAGCAGTCCCAGCCCGTTCTCCATTTTGAGCAGTCTGCACCGCAGCCGAGCCGCAGACCTGAGTACAATTTGTCTGCACCAAACAGAGGCAATCGAACAGTGCAGCCCAGTAAGTCTTCGAATAGTACTCTAGGGAGAGCATGTAACGTTCAATGTCACAAGTATAGAGGATGGGGACACTTCCAAGCCGAGTTCTTTTCCTTACTGAGCAGAATGAGCTGAAGTCAGCAAGTGAGGAAGAGCTCGATGAAGCAGAAATGGAAGGAGGCACTGAACAGCCCCTTGACCGTCCACATGTGGACAAGGTTGAAGATGAGAAGCCGAAGCAAGTCCACTTCAGTCTTGTTTCGATCCGAGCACTGAGCCTGATTCGACAAGAGGATCAGAATGACCAGCGTGAGAACATCTTCTATGCGTGTTGTGAAATCCAAGATAAGATGTGCTCACTCATCATTGACAGTGGTAGCATCGTGAATGCGATCAGCCAGTACGCAGTGGGGAAGTTGAATCTGATTCCACAAAAGCACCCCAAGCCGTACCGTTTGTAGTGGCTGACTGACCGATGAGAAATCCGCGTTGGATATCAGGTAAGTGTTACTTTCTCCATTGGTTGATTTATTGATACTGTTCTTTGTGACGTCATCCCTATGGAGGCGTCACATATATTTCTTGGTCGTCCGTGGCAGTTTGACAGGAAGATGATTCATGATGGATTCACCAACACTTATACGGTGACCCGAGACGGATGGACCACCAGTTGACAGCCGATCCAAAGACATCTAAGGGAACGGCGTCAGCTTCCAAGAGTACAACTAAGGTTGTCCATGTGGCCATTACAGATTGTTCCAGTGCAGCCAGTTCAGATATAGTACACCGAAATTTGTTCATTAGTGCAAAGGGAGTCCAAAAAGCCATCAAAGCTGGTAAGCCTATCGTTCTAGTTAATTTTAAGGCTTATGATACTCCTGATATTGTTGTTCCTTCTGTTTTGCAGCCGTTGATGGAGGAGTTCAAGGACGTGTTTCTTGAGGAAATTCCGAGTGGTCTGCCGCCAATTCGAGGAATTGAGCACCAGATCGACTTCCAGCCTGGAGCAGTCCTTCCAAACCGGCTAGCTTACCGTACTAGTCCCAAGGAGACTAAAGAGATTGACCGTCAGGTCAAGGAGTTGCTAGAGAAGAAGTAGATCAGAGAGAGTCTGTCGCCGTGTGCAGTGCCCGTCATACTCATCCCCAAGAAGAATAACGAATGGCGCATGTGCATGAATTACCGGGCCATTAATAAGATAACGATAAAGTATCACTTCCCTATTCCCCATTTGGATGATATGTTAGATGAGTTGTCTGGAGCGTCTATCTTTTCGAAAATTGATTTGCGTTCTGTATATTTTCAAGTGAGAATGAGTGAGGGGGATGAATGGAAGACTGTGTTCAAGACGAAGAATGGATTGTACGAATGGCTTGTCATGCCATTTGGGCTTACCAACGCCCCTAGTACATTCATGCGTCTCATGAACCATGTCTTGAGAGATGTGATAGAGAAGTATGTAGTCGTTTACTTTGATGACATCCTTATCTATAGTACTTGTGTTTCTGAGTATGTTAGACATCTTAGGCATGTTTTTGAGTTGTTGCGTGCTGCTAAGTTTTATGCTAATTTGTCTAAGTGTACTTTTTACATGGATGAGGTTGCCTTTCTGGGATTTGTTGTGAATAGTCGAGGTGTTCAGGTTGACAGATCTAAGGTTAAGACCATTGAGAAGTGGCCCACGCCTAAGACCTGTGCTGATGTTCGGTCTTTTCATGGTTTGGCTGGATTTTATCGCCGTTTTGTGCGGGATTTTTCCACTATAGCCGCCCCGTTGACCGAACTCAGTAAGAAAGATAGAAACTTTGAGTGGGACAAGGCCCAAGAGCATGCTTTTAATTTGCTGAAGTCAAAATTGTGTAATGCTCCTGTGTTGGTTTTACCTGATTTTCATAAGATGTTCGAGATTGAGTGTGATGCCTCTGGTATAGGCATTGGTGCTGTTTTGATGCAGGATAGGAAGCCGGTCGCCTACTTTAGTGAAAAGTTGAATGGCGCAGCTCTGAGGTATTCTACATACGATAAGGAGCTGTATGCACTGAAGAGGTCTTTGGAGACTTGGCAGCACTACCTGCGCACGAAAGAGTTCGTGATTCACACTGATCACGAGTCATTGAAGCATCTGAAGGGACAACAGAGTCTGAACTCGTGCCATGCTCAATGGGTGGAGTTCATAGAATCGTTCCCTTATGTGATCAAGTACGAGAAGGGGGAGGAGAATGTGGTTGCTGATGCACTCTCCCATAGGTATGCTATGATTTCTGTTATGCATGCACAGTGTCTAGGTCTTGAGCATGTTAAGAGTTTTTATGCTTCTGATCCATTCTTTGGACCTATTTTTGCATCTTGTGTTGGAAAATCTCGAGCTCTGGATTCATATTACATTGTTGATGGATTTCTGTTTAAGGATGCAAAATTGTGTGTGCCTGATTGTTCTATACGAGAGTTGTTTATTTTGGAGTCACATGCAGGGAGTCTTATAGGTCATTTCAGAGTTAATAAGACGTTAGATCTTTTGCATGAGAATTTTTATTGGCCTCGCATGAAAAGGAATGTTGAAAGAGTCTGTGCTAGATGTATTACATGTAGGAAGGCTAAATCCACTTCGAGTCCATTTGGTCTTTATACGCCTTTGCCGGCGCCATCTGCTCCTTAGGTAGATATCTCCATGGATTTCATTTTGGGTTTGCCTCGATTGAAGTCTGGCAAAGATTCTGTGTTTGTGGTAGTTGATAGGTTTTTCAAAATGTCTCATTTTATTACCTGCAGAAAAACTGATGATGCTGTTAATATTGCCAATTCATTCTTTCGTGAAATAGTTCGTCTGCATGGCATCCCTAGAACCATTGTTTCTGATAGGGACTCGAAATTTTTGGGGCATTTTTGGAGAGTTTTGTGCGGGAAGTTGGGTACTAAACTATTATTTTCTACTGCATGTCATCCACAGACAGATGGTCCGACTGAGATAGTAAATAGGACGTTAGGTACTCTTCTACGTGCATTAGTGAAAAATAATCTGAAATCATGGGAAGAGTGTTTACCATTTGCTGAGTTTGCATATAATAGGGTCGTGCATTCTTCTACACATATGTCACCTTTTGAGGTAGTTTATGGTTTCAATCCTGATTGGGTACATTTTACCTGTTTTATGAGGATAATTTTGATGTCATTTTGTATAGTTAGCTACCTTGCATTTATCTGTTTTGGGAAGAATTTGATGTGTTATGAAGTTGTGCAGGTAGATAACTATATTTGGGCATATGGCTATCTTTTTGGGGAAATATAGCAAAGTTCGGTCGAAAGAGTTTCTAGAGCAGGCCGTTTGGGCATACCACCTGAAGGATGGACCGAGAATTTAGGATTTGGGCTTGCGCGCGTAAATTCGGCCTTTCTGCACAAGTGTTGAGCCAGCCCAAGACCTGGACGCGGATTCGAGCTGTCTCCCAGCTTAGGAGTGTGACTTCTTTTGCTATTATCTAGTAGAGATAGACTAGGATGCTAATTTCCATATTAAAACTCTTTTTTATTAGGGAATATATCTTTGGAGATATGGATGTATCTTTATATTAGTTTTGATCTTGGATTGTAAAGGGACGAAGAGACGATAAACAGCAACAAGCGACACTCTCCAGAGAATTCGAATTATTCTTCAAGTTAATATTTTCCACAACAGTTCGTATTTTTTGATCATTAACATGCGAGCAAGCTAAGCACCGTTTCTTCCGGAACCAATTCACGGATCTTTGGCTCAACTTAACTGCGAGATCTAATCGTTTAATTTCAATTGATTATATGCATGTATTTGCTATTCTCTATTGTTCGAGTCGTGAGTTATTCGAAGTTGCTGGGTAGTTGCAAATGCTTAGTGATTCGGGTCGATTACTAGCTAATTAAACCAATCATCCGCAATTGTGATAGAGGTTTAGTTTGGAGCAAAACGATTCTAAGGAATCAAAGGAATAGTGAGCTTAATTTAATTGTCCTGTGTCAGAGTCAATTGATTTTGTATCGGGTTCCTTTGGAGTTTAAAGCGATCAACCCATTAAATCGGTAGAGTGTCTCTTAAGGTTGTCGGTTGATTAGAGGAGCAATTAATGAAGTGTCTTTTTGATTGTCGATAGATCATGAGGATGAATGAGGCTGTGTCGGTAAGTGTTTTCGACAACCATAACCGATTTGCATGCCGTAGTTAATTCAATTCTTGAATCAAGGATCGGTTGAGTAGCCGAAGTGAAGTGGTTGGATTCTGGATCATTCTCATTAATTTATATAAACCCTTTCTCATTGTTTGTTTATTTATTGTCTTCTGTGATCATTATTTGTGTACCATTTATTTTAATTATATAAATTTTCTCTTGAAAAGTCTGGTTTTATAGATTGAAAATTAAGAGTGATTCTTGTCAGTTCCTTGGGAGACGATCCTGCTCGCCGCTGTACTGTGCAGTGTGGGTAAACCGACTGTTGTCGGATCTTTTATTTTTGGTGGAAAAGGACGCACCAAATTTTACCGCCGTTGCCGGGGACTGGTTCCAAAGTAGTAATTACTCGAAACTTTTCAATTTGTTATTTTTCTTAATGTGGCTTTTTTGTTTATTTTACAGTGCATGACCCGTTCCTCACACAAAGGAGAATTATTGTTCAATTCAGAACCGAAGAGAACATTACACCAATTGAGGAGGGCTGCTCGGGAGTCTAAGGAGACGTCCAAACCTAAGAAAGGAACACCTGGTTTGCAACAGCTGGTCAACATGGCGGATAACCCATATCCACGTGATAATCAGAACAACCAGAATAATCAAAATCGAGACCTAGTCAATGCTGAGGTGGAGGAACCTGCTCCCTTGATTCGAGAGCTGGGTCGTCATCGAAATAACAGACCTATCTGCATCGTGCTGCCTCCCATTGCCCACAATGCAGAGATTCGGCTGGGGTTCATACAAGTGCTACCCAAATTCAGTGATACACCTGGAGAAAGTGTGCACACGCACTTAGCAGAGTTCGACTGGGTTTGCTCTACCCTGCGTCCTCAAGGTTTTACGAACGATAACATGCGTTTGTTAACTTTTTCACACACATTGTAAGGCCGAGCACGGGAATGGCCTTTTGATCATCCACCAGCTTCAATCACCACCTGGGATGAGATGGAAGAACAATTTTTGTGCAAATTCTTTCTAGAGACTAGAGCAGCAAACCTTCGAATGGCCATTTCCAGCATCAAGCAGAAACCGAATGAAAGTTTGGCAGATTATTGGACGAGATTTCAGCAGCTATGCCGAAGGTGTCCAGACCATGGATTCACCGACTACCAGTTGTTCACTAATTATTTCTATCGAGGCATGTCCACATTTGATAGAAAGATTGTAGATGCTGCCAGTGGAGGTTCACGCACCAATAAAACCTTGGCAGAAGCAAAGCAATTGATTATGGACATGGTTTCCGGAGGACAACAGTATGATGATAAAGATGAGGGTCATCACCGACCTGTGAAGGGGGTCGAACGAGCCGGAGGTTCTGGAGTTAATGAGAAGATTGAGGCCCTAACATCTCTAGTTCGAGGCCTGGCTGTAGCACAAACAAAAGGGTCGCGTTGTGGAGTTTGCACCGAGAGTGGTCATTTCACTGACGAGTGTCCAACCTTGCAAGAGCCCCCATCCGAACAAGCTTGCTATGGCTCTGGCGATACACAACAAGATGTACTTAGAGGGATCTACTATGATGCCCCGCGAGGAGATGATTTTAGGAGGAAACGGAAAAATGATCCTTACTCCAAACCTACAACCCAGGCTGGAGAAATCATCTGAATTTCTGATGGAAACAACCTGGAGAGCAATATGCATCTGGAGATGTATCCCCAAAATCATCGAGGGGTGAACCGTTTGCCCAAGCAGACAATTCGGCTCCATCCATGAGTGAGATTATGAAGAGTCTGGAGCAGAGCACCGACCTAGTGAACAGTCTGGCCCAAAGCCAGAAGGCTTTTCAGCAGGAGACACAAGCTGCCCTGGGTAGTATAGGCATGCAAATCACTCAGTTTGCCACTCAAATGAACAAAATGCAAGGCAATCAATGGAAACTTCTATCCTAAACTGAGCAGAATCCCAGAGGAAATGTCAGTGCTATCACACTTCGAAGTAGGAAGGAATTGGCAGAAGTTGAGAGAAAAGGGAAAACCCCGCAGTTTGGGCATACTGACGAGACCAATGACAACCCTAAAGCTGAAGATGAATCGGCCCCTACGCAACCTGCTCCTACTAAGGTACCAGTTAGTTCTAATGCTTCTAATAAAATTAATTCAGCCCCTTTTCCTTCCAGGTTAGCAAGGCAAAAGAAGGAGGATGATGAAAAAGAAATCCTCGAGTTTTTCAAAAAGATAGAAATCAATTTACCATTGATCGATGCCATCAAGCAAGTCCCCCGTTATGCAAAATTTTTGAAGGAGCTGTGCTCTAAAAAGATGAGGTACGGGAAGGATGCAAAAATCAAGGTTGGTGAAAACGTTTCTGCCGTTATTCAATGCAAATTACCACAAAAGTGCAGAGACCCAGGTATGTTTACTAACCCTTGCATCATCGGGAGTAAGAAGGTAGAAAAAGTCATGCTTGATTTAGGTGCATCTATCAATGTCATGCCTTTATCTATGTACAAAGATTTGAAGTTGGGTCCTATGAAAGATACTAGAGTCATTATCCAGTTGGCGGATCGATCTAATGCATACCCCCAAGGTGTTGTAGAGGATGTGCTTGTTAAGGTCAATGACTTGATTTTTCCTGTTGATTTTTATATTGTGGATATGGATGATTCTTTTTCTGCACATAGGTCATTGATTTTGTTAGGTCGTCCATTCATGAAAACAGAAAGAACAAAAATTGATGTAGATAAGGGTATGATGAGTTTCGAATTTGATGGGGATGTTGTCACATTTAATATATTCGAAGCTATGAAACATTTGGAAGATCCTGAAGCTCTTTATATGATTGACACTATTGATTCCATTATTGATGAGTTTGTTGAGCATAATTTCAGGAATGACAAGCTGGAACAAGTACTCTTTGGGGGAATGCATGCACCTACTATAGATTCAGAAAAGGAAAAAGAAATCCAAGAGATAATTCAGCAGCTTTATGCCACTGAAGAATTTTCAGCAAGAAATCTGACAGGCCGTTTGCCCATATCGACCAACACAGAGCCAATCTTACCATCTCATGTTAAGGCTCCTGTCCTGGAATTGAAAGTCCTTCCCGAGCATCTGAAGTATGCATATTTAGGGAAAGAAAAGACACTGCCCGTCATCATCAGCAAGGACCTGTCATTTGCCCAAGAGGCACGTCTGGTTGCTGTTCTGCGCAAACACAAAGGAGCTATCGGCTGGACCCTTACCGACATCAAGGGGATCAGTCCTGACATCTGTATGCATCGGATCTTTCTGGAATCTGATCACAAACCATCCCGAGACCCTCAGAGGAAGTTAAACCCGGTGATGAAGGAAGTGGTATTGAAAGAGATTCTGAAGTTGCTCCAATTGGGAATCATTTACCCCATCTCAGATAGTGTTTGGGTTAGCCCCGTGCATGTTGTTCCCAAGAAATCTGGATTCCAGCTTGTGAAGAATAAGAGCAATGAATTAATACTAATGAGATTGCAAACAGGTTGGTGAATGTGCATCGATTTCAAGAAGTTGAATGATGCGACACGCAAAGACCACTTCCCGTTGCCCTTTATTGATGAGATGCTCGAAAGATTAGCTGGGAAATCCTATTTCTGTTTCCTCGATGGCTACTCCGGCTATTTTCAGATTTTTATGGCTCATGAAGATCAGGAAAAGACGACCTTCACTTATCCATTTGGGACATTTACTTGCCGAAAGATGTCATTTGGCTTGTGCAACGCCCCGGGCACTTTCCAACGATGCATGATGAGTATTTTTTCCGATTTGATAGAGAGCTGCATCGAGATTTTTTTATGGATGATTTTACAGTGCATGGTGACTCCTTTGAGCAATGTATGGAGCATTTAGACAAGGTTCTTCAACAGTGTGTTGAGACCGATTTGGTTTTGAACTTCGAGAAGTGCCACTTTATGGTGCAACATGGAATTGTGCTCGGGCATGTCATATCTGTGAAAAGCATAGAAGTGGATAGAGCAAAAATCGACTTGATCACAAAACTGCCGTACCCATCCACTTAGAAAGAAATTCGAGCCTTCTTAGGCCATGCCGGCTTCTACCGTCGCTTCATTCAGGATTTCTCGAAGATAGCCCAACCAATGACTAAGCTGCTGCAGAAAGACGCCCCTTTCGTCTTTGATGATAAGTGCAAGGAAGCTTTTGATTTGTTGAAAGAGAAACTGACTTCTGCACTGATAATTCAACCACCGCAGTGGAGACTCCCATTTGAGCTCATGTGCGACGCAAGTGACTATGCTGTTGGAGCTGTTTTCGGGCAAGAGATTGAGAAGTAGAGTCATGTCATTTACTATGCTTCAAAAACTCTCAACCCGGCTCAATGCAACTACACAACTACAGAAAAAGAACTTCTGGCCGTGGTTTTTGCTTGTGAGAAATTTTGATCCTATATTATTGGATCCAAGGTTGTGGTGTACACTGATCATACTGCCCTCAAGTATCTACTGTCCAAAAAAGAGTCTAAACCATGACTAATTCATTGGATTCTCCTTTTACAAGAATTTGATTTGGAGATTAAAGACAAGAAGGGAGCCGAGAATAATGTTGCTGATCAGAGCAGATTACTGATAGAGTCTGACGGTTTGCTCATACGGGACGAATTTCCGGATGAGCTGTTACTTGCCGCTACAGCAACAGCACCTTGGTACACGGATTTAGTGAACTTTCTTACCACAGGGATGTTCCCTAACTGTACTGAATCTGCCAAGAAAAACAAGTTGAAGAGTCAAGCCAAGTACTTTATTTGGGACGATCCTTATTTGTGGAAAACTTGTGCTGATCAAGTTATTCGAAGATGCATTCCTGATGATGAAATTCAGTCGATTCTCACCTTTTTCCATGCTCATGCATGTGGGGGTCATTTTGGGCCTAAGAGGACAGCTCGCAAGGTCCTCGATTGTGGTTTTTATTGGGAAACTTTATTCAAGGATGCTCACCATTTTTGCAAGAACTGTGATCGTTGCTAACGCCTTGGCAACATTTCATCAAGGAACGAGATGCCGTAAATTCCTATCCTGGTCTGTGAGATTTTTGACGTATGGGGCATGGATTTCATGGGCCCCTTTTCGAGTTCTTTCGGCAATTCTTACATCTTGTTGGCAGTTGACTATGTTTCCAAGTGGGTCGAAGTGAAAGCTACTCAATCCAATGACTCCAAAGTAGTGGCAAAATTCCTCAAGGCACAAATTTTTCAACGCCTTGGTGTTCCTCGAGCCATCATAAGTGACCAAGGCACACATTTCTGCAACCAGACTTTGGAAGCCTTATTCAAAAAGTATGGAGTTACACATAGGGTTGCTACAGCTTACCATCCGCAATCCAATGGACAAGCCGAAGTCTCGAATCGCGAGATAAAAAACATTCTGGAGAAGACTGTATGCCCAAGCCGCAAGGACTAGAGTCTGCGTCTGGATGATGCAGTATGGGCATACCGCAAGGCGTTCAAAACACCCATCGGGATGTCTCCTTACCGGCTGATTTTTAGGAAGCAGTGCCATTTACCCGTAGAACTGGAATATCGCGCTTTCTGGGCTGTCAAGCAGTGCAATTTAGACCCGCACTTACCGCACATGAGAGGAGATTTCAGTTGCTAGAGCTCGAGGAAATCCGATTGGAAGCTTATGACAATGCTAGCCGCTACAAAGAACGCACTAAGTTTCTCCATGATAAATACATCCAGCGAAAAACCTTCGAGATTGGTCAAAAGGTCCTACTTTTCAATGCCCGTCTCCGACTTATACCCCGAAAACTGAAGTCCTGTTGGATTGGACCTTATGAGGTTGTCAGCGTCAGTCCACATGGTGCTGTGGAAATCCGGAATTTATCCATCCAGAAATTACTGAAGGTCAATGGTCAACTCATCAAACCATATTGTGCCGAGATGGAGCCATCACATTTTGATGGGGTTAGCTTGGCCCGACCCATTTCCACCTGATCCGGACACCTCGTCGAGCCACTGACATTAAAAGGAGGCACTAGTCGAGAGGCAACCCGACTCTTTTTCTTTTTCTTTTTATTTTTCTTTTATTATTTTCTTGCTTAGGTGTTGTTATTTATTACCACAAAAAAAAATAAAAAAAAGAAGAAAATGCTTGTTGGGCTACGGCAGTGGTATCCGAACCACTGGGTCGGATATTTTAAGATGGGTCAACTAATTTTAAATGTGGGGGGTCCAATTTTTTTTTTTTTTTGATAATTGCAGGGATTTACTTGCAATTTCCCCAATCTAATTTGGGGATTTTCCTTTTAGAAACTCTAATTCCCAAATTTCCCCCCAATTTAACCCCTTTATGCCTTAGTAAGTTTTCACGTTTTTGTTTTCACTGCCTTTTTTCAGACTTTTCACCGCCTCACAACTTCCCGCCTTCATCTAAGTTGTCGACGATTTCCGATCACCACCACCGACCATGGGCAAGAGAAAAACATCGAAGAAAGGCTCGAAGAAGGCAGCCGCGGCCAACACTTCCTCTGCACCGCCGGAGCGCACGCCATCACCCACTCTGCCTCCGCCATCTCCGTCGCACGAGGATACGCCACCTCATCCATCGCCTGCGTCCAACACCACTCCTCCTACTAAGCAGCCTCTTCGGTGCACCAAATGCCGAACCACCGCTCTACCTTCTCCAAAAGGTGCCAGAAAATGTAGGCGAGAGCTCTCACCGCCGCCGACTCAAACCCATGAACTTTCACAGTCACTGTCACCGATGATTTTCGGTGAGGGTTCTGTCACCCCACCGTGTTCACCGTCGCCAATCACTGTCACTGCTCCCCCTTCGCCGGTGCAAACCTCGACTACTTCCGCCGTGCCCCCTCTACGCCGCTCTTAGCGTCACAAGGCCACTTCCACTTCTGATCAACCCCCACAAGACGCCCCTCACCATGACCTAGAGAGCACACCCGCCTCATCTAGTCATCACCGTCAGTCTGCACCGCGACCACCATACCTTTCGGCCAACGAGGTAACTCTGCGCACCCAAAGGAACTCCAATCGTTCCTTTGTTGGTGCGCAAATTTTTAATTGGGATAACATCACTGTTTTAGGACAGAACTAACACATTCGTGCCCACTTTGATAGCATTGGTTGGGGTGATTTCTTGGATATTTCCTTACATGTGCACAAGTTAATGAGTTTGGAATTCTTGTCATCTTTTGTGTATGATGCCTCTCGTAGTCTGGATGATAATCATGCTATGGTTTTTACTTTGGGGGGTCGTCATTTTAATTTGTCCATCAATGATTTAAATGTGCTATTTGATTTTGAGTCTGATGAGTCTATACTGTCTGATGCTTATACATCTGCTCATCATGATATGCCTGCTTCGTTTGGTTTCCATGCTCCTGAGCGTTGGTGTGACTTATCTATTGATACTGAGTATGTGGCTAAATCTGCTAGGAGTAACCATCTTCATGATGGTGCCCTCCGTCTTTGCCATCGGTTCATGTCTTGCACTTTTTATAGCCGATTGGACTTGATGAATGTGGTAACCCAGGAAGAGATTTTTATTTTAGACTGCATGGTCTTAGGAGAAAAATTGAATCTTGGTGCTTGGATAGCTAGGCAGTGGCAGTTTACTGCTAAACACCCCTTGTATAAGATCACTCTTAGGCATATGATTACTCTTTTGGCTCAGCGTCTGCATATCCCCAATGATGAACCCGAATGTCTGCCTACTACGTATTTTTCTCTCACTAACTTTGCTGCTATGAAGCTGTTATGTGTTAATGCCGAAGGGCAGTATAAACTTTCCCAACTGGGTGTCGAAGATCTGAGTTCGCTTTCTGTTGCATGTCCGTCAGTCACTCCAGCATCTCTTATGCCCGCATTCGAGGCGTTGCTCACCACAATCACTCGTGGATTGGAGGAACGACTCACACATCACCTCGATGATATAGATGGGCGCCTTACCGCCATAGAGTGCATACTTCGCAATATGGCTGACTAGTGTTTGCTCCATCTCTCTCTACTTGTGATATATGATTTCTTTGTTTTTCGTTTTCTTTTCTAATTTGTATTCTTTTTTCAGTTTTCTTTCGTCTTGTTCTTTTTGTGTTTCACTTTTAACCCCTTCACAGTGAGGACACTGTACTCTTTTAAGTGTGGGGGGTCCGTTGTCTGTTAAAAAAATGTTTTGACAAAGCATAGGCTGTTAAGGGTGGATAAGTATGAGGAGAAATGGTTAAGACCTGGTTTGGCTGGTGATTTTGGTTTGTTGTCTCATTTATGATGTCTTTAACTGCTCATATGATACCTTGGATGACAAATTGTGCTCTAGATCATTTTTTTATAGCCTCAAAAAGTGAGTTTTGAGCCCATGCGCATGTTTAAACCATTAAAAGCTCATTGTTTATTGAGAGTGTGTTGGATGTGGGTATTTGATGTTTGGTTTGCTCTTTTGCCTAACTGTTTTGTCACCACAGTTGAGACATGGGAATGATTAAGGAAATTAGGAACACACCCAATTTTTGGCCTCCAACAGAAAAAATGCCCTACCCTTACAGTTTCCAACTAGTGAGCAGTTTTTTAGCCTTTAATTTCCCCATTTCCTTGTTCAATTGAGCCTTACAGAAATTAGCCATGGCCTTGATTTTAACCTGCATCTTGTCCCTGGGAACATGGAAGCACCATTCTGATTCATGAAACTGTTGGAACTTGGGAGGGTTGCTAGCCAATGATATATATATATATATATATATATAAATATTTATATAAAAAAAGAGAAGAAAAGAGGGAACAGGGCAGAGTACCTGACTGCTATAAAAAAAAGAAGCAGAAATATATATATATATATAAAAGAAGAGAGTGAAAATGTTGTGGCTGCTGGGATTCAATTCCATGAAGAATAACAACCATGATGTTTTGGTATTGGTGCAAATTAAGATGAGGGTGAATGAGCTTACATGTTCTCTACGTTTGAGCCAGAAAAACCAAATCCATCCAACCCTATCACCCCGAGCCCCATTACACCTTTTTGACAAGACCTTTTGATCCATGGCTCAACTTGGTTTGATGATAACTACACTGACAGAAGAGCAAACTTATGCTGAGAATAACAGATCACGACTTGTGTGCATGATTATTCAATTCAGTCCCTCTTTTTGTTGAGCGAACATGAGCGAATCCTGGTGAGGTTGGATCCAAGAGCATGATTCTGACTTGGTTGAGGACAGTGATAGATTTCATAAATGAGATGGGTTGGTGGTTTGCGGATGGTTGAGTCACAGCCGTTCCTCTGAATACTTTCTGGCTTGAGGCAGTTTGTGTACTTTGTTGTTCTCTCTCTTTTCATTTTCAGTTTATTTTGTATGCTCAAGGTGATCATTGCTCAAATGTGGGGGGGTTTGATTGGGTACCTTTTACCGGTTTTATGAGGATAATTTTGATGTCATTTTGTATAGTTATCTACCTTGCATTTATCTGTTTTGGGAAGAATTTGATGTGTTATGAAGTTGTGCAGGTAGATAACTATATTTGGGCATATGACTATCTTTTTGGGGAAATACAGCAAAGTTCGGTCGAAAGAGTTTCTAGAGTAGGCCGTTTGGGCATACCACCTGAAGGATGGACCAAGAATTTAGGATCTGGGCCTGCGTGCATAAATTCGGCCTTTTTGCACAAGTGTTGAGCCAGCCCAAGACCTGGACGCGGATTCGAGCTGTCTCACAGCTTAGAAGTGTCACTTCTTTTGCTATTATCTAGTAGAGATAGACTAGGATGCTAATTTCCATATTAAAACTCTTTTTTATTAGGAAATATATCTTTGGAGATATGGATGTATCTTTATATTAGTTTCGATCTTGGATTGTAAAGGGATGAAGAGACGATAGACAGCAACAAGCGACGCTCTCCAGAGAATTCGAATTATTCTTCCAGTTAATATTTTCTACAACAGTTCATATTTTTTGATCATTAACATGCGAGCAAGCTAAGCGCCGTTTCTTCTGGAACCAATTCACGGATCTTTGGCTCAACTTAACTGTGAGATCTAATCGCTTAATTTCAATTGATTATATGCGTGTATTTGTTGTTCTCTGTTGTTCGAGTCGTGATTTATTCGAAGTTGATGGGTAGTTACAAATGCTTAGTGATTTGGGTCGATTACGAGCTAATTAAACCAATCATCCGCAATTGTGATAGAGGTTTAGTTTGGAGCAAAACGATTCTAAAGAATTAAGGAAATAGTGAGCTTAATTTAATTGTCCTGTGTCAGAGTCAATTGATTTTGTATCGGGTTCCTTTGGAGTTTAAAGCGATCAACCCATTAAACCGGTAGAGTGTCTCTTAAGGTTGTCGGTTGATTAGAGGAGCAATTAATGAAGTGTCTTTTTGATTGTTGATAGATCATGGGGAGGAATGAGGTTGTGTCGGTAAGTGTCTTCAACAACCATAACCGATTTGCATGTCGTAATTAATTCAATTCTTGAATCAAGGATCGGTTGAGTAGCCGAAGTGAAGTGGTTGCATTCTGGATCATTCTCATTAATTTATATAAACCCTTTCTCATTGTTTGTTTATTTATTGTCTTCTGTGATCATTATTTGTGTACCATTTATTTTAATTATATAAATTTTCTCTTGAAAAGTCTGGTTTTTACAGATTGAAAAGTAAGGGTGATTCTCGCCAGTCCCTTGGGAGACGATCCTGCTCGCCGCTGTACTGTGCAGTGTGGGTAAACCGACTGTTGTCGAATCTTTTATTTTTGGTGGAAAACGACACACCAAATCCGTTGACTCCAACGGATCTTATTCCTTTGCCTATTGATCATCTTTTGAGTTCGTAAGGTATTCGTAAGGCTGAACAGGTTCGAGAGATGCATGAAAAGGTAAAGATGAGGATCAAGCTTCAAGGTGTTCGAAATGCAGCTAAGGCGAACACGCACGGTAAGCAAGTGTTATTCAAACCCGGTGATAAGGTTTGGGTTCACTTCAGCCCGGGACGTTTCCCTAACTTGAGAAAGTCGAAGCTGATGCCTCGTGGAGATAGACCGTTTACTCTGGTTGCTCGAGTCCATGACAATGCTTACCGACTTGATCTGCCTGGTGAGTACAAATGTCCTTCCACATTTAATGTCTCTGACTTGTCTCCTTTTTCTGCAGATGATGTCGACGCCGAGGAGGAGTTGAATTCGAGGTCGAATTCTTTTGAGGAATGGAGAAATGATGAGATCGAGACAAGCACTGAGGATTTGAATCCAGAGTTGCAGTTGAGAGGTCCAGTGACGAGATTAAGAGCCAAAAAGCTACAAGGTTACTTCCAGTGCTATGTTGGAAAGAAGTTGGAAGATGATGGAACTAATTTCAAGCAGTCCAAGTTGGTGACTATTTTAAGCATCGAGGAGCTCGATTGAAGCCATGGCAAAGTCGTTCCTTACTGATTTAATTAGTTCAGTTATTTATTTCCAGTCTATTATTTCAGTTGTGGTTTTATTTATTTAGCAGACCCAATTATCACAATCTATTTAAGTGATATTGGACCCAGTAGTAGTTTTGATTACCCCAGTTTGAATTCTAGGCCCAAGACACTTTAATTTTCATTCCTTAGGTTTATTATTTAGGGATTTTCGTTCCTATTGAAGATTAGACACGTTTTGAATGAAAAAACGGAGCAAAGCTTTTCGACTTGTCTAAAAAATCAATAGTTCTTTGGTAGAGTTTTTTTCTGGCGAATTCAAGCTTGAAATCAATTGATTTGTTCATGTATCCAGTAGTGTATGGGTTAATCAAGCCATTGAAGATTGATCCATAGGCGCGTTTCGGATTCTCGTCGATCCGGGGTTCATTTCGGGTAAGATTCGCTTCTATCTTTCGCTTCCATCATTCCACTTCGTTCCAGCCACCATGACACCTCCACACACCCTTCAAATCATCCATAATCATCACCATACATGTTCCGTTAGCCACCAAGTCCAGATTCCATCCATACAAGCCCTAAGTCCAATTATAAGCCGAAAACAGTCTGAAATTTGACCACCGAGCCATCTCCCAATTTACTCGTGCGTTTCTTCTAAATTTTTGGATATCTTGTTCAAGACTTAAGATTGTACCTTGTGTTAAAATTTGAGCTTAATCCGAGTTGTTTAGCATCAGTTTCTGTTCACATCGTTCTTAGGGTTTTTAGGGCTTTAATTTGGGGTTTTGCTATTTAATTCTTGTTCGAATTTAATTGAGTGTTTAGGACATTTTATTTATTCATATTTAATTGTTATTACAGTAGATATCTTGGATTGAATCCTTCTGTTAAGTTGACGTTGTTTCGATCTTTGCTTCCGCCATATTGTTGGTCGTATCAACAGGGCTGCAGATGCACTTTCCAGAGTGCAAGACCCCTCAGAAGACGGTTATGCTATTATCTTACTGAAACATAAGTGGGTTCAAGAATTGCTAGCCAGTTATAAGAGAGATTCCTACCTAGAAGGGATTATAACCTCCAAATCCCAAGACCCTACCAACCATCCATAATTCTCCATAACTAAGGGTTTATTAAGGTTCAATGACAGGCTAGTTGTGGGGGATAATAAGACCCTAAAATCTCAGATCCTATCAGCTATGTACAATTCTTCTATTAGAGGCCAGGCTGGGATTAATGGTACCTATATGAGACTAAAAGGCACTTTCTACTAGCCTAGAATGAAGAAAGATGTGGAAGATCTGGTGAAAGCATGTTATGTTTGCAAGCTTAACAAGCCTAATCATGGGGCTTACCAAGGGCTGCTACAACCACTACCCATACCAGATAAGCCATGGAACCGCATTTCCATGGACTTTGTTGAAGGTTTGCCCAAATCTATAGGGAAAGATTTCAATTTTTGTGGTAGTGGGTAGGCTAACAAAATTTGCTCACTTCCTAGCTCTATCCCACCTATTTATTTCTCAAGAAGTGGAAAAGCTTTTCATGGATAATATATAAAAACTACATGGCCTTTCAACACGTATCATCACTAACAGGGATAAAATATTCACTAGCCAGTTCTGGAGGGAGTTATTCCAAGCCCTTGGGGTCACTCTCAGCCTGTCATCTGCCTACCATCCTCAGACAGATGGGCAAACAGAGAGAGTGAACCAGTGCTTAGAAAACTATCTAAGGTGTATGACTTCTAGCATGCCTAAGCACTGGGTTAAGTGGCCACCCTTGACTGAGTATTGGTACAATACCAATTACCGCTCAGCGCTCAAATTAACACCATTCTAAGCCCTCTATGATTACCCTCCACCATTCCTTTCTATGGGGTCCTTTGTTGACTCTACTCAAGGGGAGGTTAAAGATGTTATACATGACATGAAACTTCTTATACAGAGTTTACGGGAAAATCTACTGGTAACGCAACAAAGGATGAAATTCTGTGCTGACAAGAACAAGGTTGATAAGTAGTTTGAGGTTGGTGAAATCTTATACCTAAAGCTGCAACCATATAGGCAGAACATAATGGCCCTCCGTCGGAATTTGAAGTTGTCTTCTCTCTACTACGGGCCCTACAAGATCATAGAAGGATGGTTAGGTTGTCTATAGGCTGGAGCTACTCGAGGGCTCTCAAATTCACCCAGTCTCCCATGTCTCTTTGCTAATGAAGGTTAGCAAGGAAGTCGTGCCTTTACCTCAATTGCCCGAAGTTTCTTCAGATGGGAACTTCATCATCAGGTCGGTTGCTACTCTAGCACACCGAGTCATCCACCATAATAGAGAAGCCATGTCCCAGACTATAGTTCAATAGGAGTCACTCGATTCAAATCTTGTGACTTAGGAAGATTCCAAATTTTTGCAGAAGAAATTCCACCACTTCAATTCTTGGGGACAAGGATCACAAAATGGGGGTGTTATTGTTATGAGCACAATAATTACCGCCAGAGATGAATGTTTGAGTAAGATTTGGGAGGGTGCTTGGCTGAGAAAGCTAAGATGGATGAAAGAATGTTAAAGACTTGATTTTTAGGGTTTTCTCAAATTAGGAGTGAAAATGAGATAGGAGGGAGTTCGGGTTCGAATTGGGTCAAGTGACAGGCGGGTCTTGATTCAGAATCAGCAGTTGTTAGGCTTCGACATATTATTCAGCTTTTGGGCTTATTTCTATTTTGGGCCACAAGTTGTCTTCATCTATTAATATTAGGTTTGAGTTTCCCTAACTGGTCTTTATGTATAGACCTTTAAACAGTTGTAATTTCATGTTTTGGAGTATGAATGAAATTAGCCTCTTTCTCCCTACGTTCTTTCCCATCTGTAATTCCCCTTTCCCCTTTACTCATTCCCTTGTTTCTGATCATGAAGATTACATCTTTATTATTTAATCCCATCTCAAATTCCACAAAAG
This sequence comes from Perilla frutescens, assembly GCA_026008535.1. Lineage (NCBI taxonomy): Eukaryota > Viridiplantae > Streptophyta > Magnoliopsida > Lamiales > Lamiaceae > Perilla > Perilla frutescens. Next base: position 49,282,986 of record BRKX01000010.1, read on the forward strand.
CACGGATCTAGCTACACCTATACAACATTGGGAGAAAGAAAACTAAAAATAAAATAAATACAACTGAAGCCAGTATACAATCTAAAACCTAAATACCAACTACCACAGAAGTTATATAAAAAAAAACTAAAACTGAATCCGTCAACAGTTCTTTACAAAAAAATTACTATAAATTTTGAAATAAATACATATATTTATGCAGTTACATGTGTGCACACTTTTTCAGATTTCGGCTGAAGTAAAATTTAATTTGTTTTGAAATAAATTCAGGTATTTATGCATTTACTTACGACACATTTTTATAAAAAAAACAAAAAAAAACCTTATAATACATATATTAGCGGGAATAATCATAAAACTATTTCTCTCTAGCCGACAAAAATAAAATAAAAATCATTTGAGCCTTTTTTTTTTAATTAAAGGTATATGAATAGGAATGAGAACATTATATCTCAGCATAAATTAAAAGATCAGTAAAAAAACTAATAATATCAAGATCTATTTTTGTGATCATTTTTCAATAATTGAAAACACGTAGTTTTTCCCAAGAAAAAAAAGGTTCTAAAATACAAGATTGATTCATACATTAAATTTATAAAATGAAAAAAATGATAAAAAAATAAATAACATTTTGTTTAAAACTATAATTACGAGATTGAAAATGGTAATGACTAACATAAACTAGAAAAACTATAATTTCTGAAGATTTTTAAATAAATAATACCTAAAGCCTAAAGCAATGGCCTCCGGTGCGGTGAATCTGAGTTTAGGTTTGAACTGTTTTTTGACATAATATACTTTATTGTATTGAATTTGAGCTGGACTTTTATGAATTATATATGTATGTTATATTTTGCATGAAAAATAATTTATGCTATTGAACAACTGTCACGTATATATTTTCATTATTTAATTTATATTTCTTTATTATTATGCAAATAAAATATATATTTAACTATACTATTATTGATTATATGATTTTCTATCAAATATGTATAATCCAATTGAATGTCATTATATATTGTTTAATATGCTGAATTTATAACCCACATATATCAATTTTTGCACAATATATGTATTACATGTTATATTTGATACTCGATTATACATAATACTTACAGGGAATTTTAAACATTCCACATGTTTGTTTAATTATTGTGCATATTGAAGATAATAAAATATTTATCTGATGAGTTTGTCTAATTATGTAAGATATTATATATATATATATATATATATATATATATATAATAGATAAGTTTCTAAACACCAAATAAACTGAATATTATTAATCACCAAAAAAAAAGGGAAAAAGATTACAAAAAAGCACCAACACCCCCTCCTAACACCGACAAGGGGACAAAAATCAGAAACTAAAATACGAAAAACAGAAATAAAATATGAAAGAAATCAATCGTTATCACAAAGCCTAAAGTAACATCTACCAAAAAAATCTGACTCCTCCAAAGCATTAACTTCGGGAAGCGAATATTGCCACCATCCCACCGGGAAAGAAGGACTAGCAAGCTTATCCGCCACCTGATTCCCTTCACGGTAGATATATGAAACTCTAAAATAAAGCCCTTGTATTAAAAGAAACACACTCAACATACGCGCCTTAACCCTCCAAGGAATGAGAGATGAACACTTTGCAAAAATCCCCACCACCAACATATAATCCACCTCTAATCAAATGTGAGTCCTACCTTGACTGACAGCAAATTCCAAGGCCAGAATTGCTCCCCACAGCTCCACTTCATATGAAAAGCCAACCCCCAAATTCTCGTGAAAACATGCTATGACCGACCCCAAATGATTCTTGAAAATTCCACCACACGCTAAGATCCCCGGAGCACCCACCGCCGAACCATCTATATTAATTTTTACCCAACCATGAGGTGGAGGTTTCCATGCCACATATATAATCACTTTCGGCCTCTGAATTCTCCCATTAACCCCAACTGCTCGAATGATGCATAAGTCTTCCATAGTATTATTCATGAAGCCCATCTTGGCTAAGACCAAGGACGACTCCCTTAATGTCGTATGCACCGAAGCCACCATACTATGAAAAGAAGGCTTGAAATCTTCATATGTCGTCTTATTTCTCGTATTCCAGATAGCCCAAACCAGCATGATAACTCCAATCCGCCAAAGAATTGTAATTTGAAAGCTGAACTTGCACTTGATACAAAAGAAGATCAACTCATGAAATGATGTGAAATCTCAGTCTTCCAAATTAAATAGCTGGAACAACCAATTCCATACGGCCCTAACCAACGAACAACCATAGAAAGTATGATCAAATGACTCTTCTTCCTAACAGCATAATATACAAAACAACGGCCCCAGAAAGCCAAGTCTTCTTCTCTTCTCCATAGTAGGTAATCTACCAAGAATAGCTCTCCAACATGTAATGGATCGCCTAACTGGAATAGCTCGATGCCAAAGCCATTTCCCCCATCTAACCGTGGTATAATGAGACCTGTTACAAAGTTTTGCCACCTTCATTGTCACCACCCCATGGACAGATTTTTTCCAGACCCTTTCATCCTCCTTGTGAGTTATCGGGACCTACAAAATATCCCAAACAATGTCCGGGAAAGAAATTAAAAAAATTTTCGTGAAATACCACACACCATCATTTAAAAAATTAGCAACTGAATCCATCAAAGATGAGTGAGCCGCCATGGGGATCTCTAATTTATCCACCAACCTATATCCCAACCAATTATCCAACCAAAATAAAATATTCTTGCCATTACCCACTATCAAATGAGAATCCTCGACTAAATCTGCCATCTCTCCTTTAATGTGCTGCCAAATAGAAGAGCCCGATTTGTACTTAATCACATGGCAAGAATGATTAAGATATCTGCGTCTGAATAATGCGTAAACATCAGCAGAATTTGTAAGCACCTTCCAAGGAAACCGCATAACTAGACTCTTGCTCAGGTGAATCAAAGACATCACTCCCAACCCACACTCCTCTTTTAATGCACCCGTTTTCTCCCATGTAACAACAGAACATGAAGATAGATGAATATCACCAGTCCAAATAAAATTCCTGCATGCCTTCTAAATAGAAATAAGCAGAGATGAAGGCCATTTATATATAAGCATAGAGTGAAGTGCCGAGCTAGCAATCACCGAATTGACTAAACACACCCTTCCAGCCATAGAGAGAATACGACCCTCCCATTTTGAGAATTTCAACATCACCATATCCTTAACATCTTGGAACACTCCAACTTTAGGAGAGTTTTCAAATATCTGTACACCGAGATATTTAAAATAAATGGAGCCATTTATAAAACCTAACTCCTGAGAAACTCTAGCTTTGATAGCTCTCGACACCCCATGCCCAAAAAATGACCGAAACTTGGAGGGATTGCAAAATTGTCCAGAACATCTAGTATACTTCTCCAACAACTCTGAAACAAATCTGATATTGCCACTCGTAGCCTTACAAAAAATAAGGACATCATCCGCGTATAGAATATGAGTAGGAAACTCCATATACCGACTATAACTTATGGAAACCAACGTCTTATTTGCCATAGCCAAAGAAAGCGACCTACTCAACACCTCTTTAGCTATTCCAAAGAGTAAAGGGGAGAGAGGATCACCTTGCTGAACCCCTCTAGAACATCCGAAATAACCGTGGGGGAGCCATTGATAAGAATAGACAACCTCGCCATTCTAAGAATATGATCAATCCATTGGCGAAGTTGCAGTGGAAAACCGAATAAATCTAACACCTTTTCCATAAAATCCCAACACAAGGTATCAAATGCTTTTCTAATATCCACCTTGAGAGCCAAGTTATTTACCCAACCCGTTCTATTCAAATTGTTAATCCCTTCAGAAGCCAGAAGAATAGCATCATGAATTTGCCACCCCGTAATGAAACCAAATTGTTCAGTCGACACAATTTTTACCGCCACCATATTAAGTCAATTCACCAAAATCTTTGAAAAGATTTCGTAGAGAAAGTTTCCCAACACAATAGGATGAAAATCTTCCACCCTACTGGCATAATCTTCCTTTGGAATTAAAACAACAAAGTTAGAATTCAACCCCGATGGAAAATAACCATACTTGAAGAATTCTCCAATAGCACTACAAATGTCATCACTCACAATCTCCCATGCAACTTGGAAAAACTTGGCATTGAATCCATCTGGTCCAGTTGCACTATTCACATCCATTGAAAAAACCACTACCTTCACCTCCTCCATCGATGGTGTCCTGGTCAATTCCAGCGATTGCTCATGGGTGACTGACCTCTACTGACCAGTCCAGATTAAACAAGCCTTCATAATATTCCACTACATGAGCAGCGATCGCCTCCTTATTAGCCACCAATTTCCCCTCAATCTATAATGAAGACATTCTCGCCCGAGACTGGGACACTTGCAAAGCCCGATAAAAATAAATCGTATTCCTATCTCCATCATTGAGCCAACCCACTCTACTTTTCTGATGTAGGAGATTGGATTGAGTTGATAGTTTTTCGTTCACTTAAACCTTAATACTCACTTCTCTTTCCAGCAACACATCCGAATAACCCTCCTTGGATATTTGCTCTTGAAGAACGAGCAGCTTAGTCTGTAAAGCTTGCAGATCTCTCTTTACATAGCCAAAAGAATTAAAATTCCAGTTTTTAAGAACCGGCTTGAGACGCTTGAGCTTGTTCATGACCCGATGAATTTTACTTCTGGAATCATCTAGCTCTGACCAAGACTCACGCACCACACTAATGAATAACTCATTCTCTATCCACATCGAGAAAAATCTGAAAGGACGAGGCCCCTGCCAATCCTCCACTACACGATTCACCACAAGCGGAGAATGGTCAGAACTAATTCTTGGCAGAAAAGTGGTCGTAACCAGATCCCAATTATCTTGAAAAAAAGGCGAAACCAAAGCCCAATCTAAACAACTTTCCACATGCTCGGGGAGCAAACGCCTACTCGACCAAGAGTAAAATAATCCCGAAGATGGCACTTCCAGCAAACCTTATTCATCAATAAAACTTTGGAACTCATAGCATGCAAGGTTATTTCGAGCCTTCTCTGAGCGTATTAAAATCACCAAGATAAATAAATGACCCTTGAAATCGAGGTAAATCTAACCAAAGCTCCCTTATAGAAATATATGAATTACTGCCATGCACAAAAGCCACTATCCATGAATGATTATTTTTAACATAAGAGAGCACTACACACTGCTCTGAAGAGAGCAACACATCCGTTTTTACAGTAGAAGCTATAAAAACCCAGATATTAGAAGACTTAGACTGCCTCACATTTTAAAACAAAGGAACTAGTTGCAGCTCCCTCCAAAAAGAATCAAAGCATTTATTAAATCTTGCTTTAGGCTCCAGAATGCCCAACATATCTGGATGAAAAGTTTTACAATGATTTCTTAACATATCCCGGGATGAATCATTTGAGATCCCGCATATGTTCCAAGAAATTAAATTCATCAATAAAATAGAAGGTGATGGAGAATCATCATCCCCCGATTTAGAATTTTGTGAATCCTCAACTTCTTCATCCACTATGCCCCATTCCGAAGTGATTTTTGACATATTTTTAAATGCCTCAGTATCTGCAGATAAAACCTCAAAGTTAGCTATTGTTTTTCCCGATTCTCTAGCCGCTTCGGAATGAGAATGGATCTAAGCAATCTTTCCGTCTATCACTGACTTAAGTGAACCTTCTCCGACCCTGAGAGCTGGAGAAGCACCATTTTTATTCATCGAATAACTCCTCTTATCATTACCAGCCAGTCAAGAAGATTTTCTCACTGGGGGCAGCGGGTGCATATTTTGTGTTTTGCTTTCTTGTTTTTGCTCTGCAGACACCGCAACTGCTGATTCCTTCCCCGTTTGCTGAGCAGACACCTCATTCCTCACCTGCACCGACTCAGAAGAAGTAGAAGCAGGCTTATCCTGATCTGCATCATATTTGTCCTCCTCCTCCGACCCATTCTCCCCATCAACCTCATCTCCAGCCACAGATCCCTCCTCGTGCTCACTCTCCGAGGCCTCCACCACCACCACATCTTCGATGTTCTCATTACTTTCCTTATTCTCCTCTGTCCCTTCACCACACATGCACATTTGAATTTATTTATAATCCTCATAATTTTGAAATTTGTATATATTTAAAATTTTAAGCTCTTAAAATGATCACCATACAATGCACGTGTAACACACTAGTTAACAAGTAAAGTGAAAAAATAAACTCTTATACTTAACAAATTTTCAATTAACAATCAATAATTACAGTAGTTATTAAAATCATTGTATGCAGTAACAACTCATAAATACAACAATTCTAGAACCTAACTATTGTCTAGGGAACTTCGAAAATAGTCAACGATTTTAAGAACCGACGTCTTTTATAAGAAATCTTATACACAATAGTTTTCTCAACCGTTGTATCATTACCATCGTCTAATTCTAACGGGACAACACACAATGACAATGATTTTAGAGCAACGATTGTCATCTATAAACTAGAAAGGTAGAAGTACAATGGTATTATCATAAACCGTTGTGAATTCAAAAGCATAACATTTTCAAAACAAAACCGTTGTCGTTAGGCGTTGTCTATTTATATAATTGTATTAGTGAAAAATAACATAATTTTGTTGTTATCTCCTCCTTTATTTCCCCTTCCCAAATTAAATAGAAAAAAAATATCATTTATTAAAATATATAATAATATTGAATATAACGTTAACAATAATAACATGACTAATTTTTTAAAAAAATAAAACTTCATTAAATTATTATATCTATTATATGATCGAAGTATACTTAAGTGAGAAGCAAATTTAATAATTTGAACCATTAATTATAATTCTACCAACTCCCAATAATTTCACAATATAATTTCTTTTGTAATTAATCATCACGCAGGGCTTTAGAAGAATTATAAAATAATTCTTATAAATGTTTAGTTTATGATAATAACAGAATAAGAAATGAATTTAACGAACTAGCCTTGTCTATTACATCTTCTTGTATTTAAACCTTCATTGGTTTCTTTGTATTATTTAGCAAAATTTACACTACAAAAAATACGGATTTTTACGATGGAATATTCCGTCATTACATTGAATATTTCCGTTACTAAAAATATTTAACAACAGACTAATGATGGAATACATTCGTCACGAGTCAGTGACGGAAATAATGAATACGTTCGTCATTATTATTAACAACGTAATATGTTGTTACTAATATGTTTTTAACGGCTGGATATTCCTTTGTTAATATTGTCATTAATAGGAATGGCGGATGTATGTCATTGTTAAATCGGTATTCTCTATTAGTGGTCTGCAAATATTTAACGACAGAATTATCGTCATTACAGTCGTCGTTAATAGTAACGACGGACGGACGTATTCCGTCGTAAATTTTTTTTGTTGTCATAACTAATTTAATGACGTAAATGTCCGTTGTTAAATTTTTTTTCATTCTTTTAATTATATTATTTTTTAATTATAATTATAATATTTTCTAATTTTAATTCTAGTTCATATTAATTTCTTATTTTAATTATAATTATTGAATTATTGATTTTGTATTAAAATTTTCAAATAAAATTAAAATATTATAATAAAAAATAATATGCACTACATAAATAATAATATAAGTATGTATCCAAATAATACACAACAAGTATATAAGAATATATATCACTACACAATGTTATCACATCTAATCAAAGAGTGTTTGATGCTACCTCATCTGTCTCATGAGAGCCTATTCCCCCAACATGGTCTGGTGATCGACGTTGTTCTTATTTCTAGTCATGCTGCTGGTTCAGCTCTTGGGCCTTCATCTGGGCCTGCATCTCCTGGATGGCGAACTGAGAGTCATAGTGGGATGTAGCAATTGAATCTACACTCGTTCGCACCGTTGATGTTAGGTTTTCTGATGGGAAATATGTCCGCATCACTGTAAGTGTGTTCAACATACATATATATATCATGTTTATTTTTTAAATAAGATATAATTCTAATTTAATAATTTCACTTGTAGACTTAGGTATGTGCTCAGGCTGAGCAGATAAGTCAGCCACTTCCTGATACTTCTGACCCACCCTCAAAAGGTTGACATGACATCAATTTATCTCGATGTTGTGGACATCCTAGAGAACAAGTATTGTAACACCCTAAATTCTTTAATTTAAAATGTCACTCTTTCTATTCTTTAAAGCGGAAAATAATTAACAATTATAATAATTCAGGCAATTTTAATTTATTATTTTTTTTTTCATGCTAGAAATTTTATGTAAGAGAAGAATTAATGAATAGTATCACCTTGAAAATATGTGCTTATTTTAAAATACATATTTTTTTTTATAAACATAATTTAATTTCTAAGCGGGGAAAAATAAAAAATATAAGTTCTAGATTATAAAATTCATAATTGATAAAACCATAATATCTAATTACTAATTTAAGTTAGTTTAAAAGTCATTAGCCACAAAGTGTTAGGCTCAAAATAGATTTACTTTACTAATAAATCTCTAATATTCGAGTTAAATATCCAAAACATCAAAAGCTAGGCCACTCTATTTCCTTCACGAAAAACAGATTTACTTTACTAATAAATCTCAAATATTCGAGTTAAATATCCAAAACATCAAAAGCTAGGCCACTCCATTTCCTTCACGATGCTCCAAGCTCACTGATCTGAAAACATTAAAAATATGGGGGTGAGTACTCTTAAAACGTACTCAGTGGTGGGGAGATCATGTGCATTTCTTTCTATTTATCCAACTGAATTTAAATCGCAGGAATAATGGATTTAGGGTACTTCTTCTTCTTCTTTTCGGATATATCACACTGTGCACAGGACATACCTCTTCTGTTGTGTAAGCCACGCTCTAAGTGCGTGCGTTACACTTTCTGGTGCGTACAAAACAATATTATATGCATATAAAATGCTATCCAAATCCCGTTAACGACAAATTCAGTGGATTAAAAAAATGATTTCTCTTTCTCAAAAATCATATATAACATATACTTTCGTAAATAATATGACCCATTTCAAAGCACAACTTTAAAGCAGAGATTTACCCACCTGAGTAAAGAACACGTAAAGTCGAGTACAAAATCACACAGTGGACGAGGGTCCTAATTGCGCCGCACCTAGTATCAAAATAAATAATTTTAATTAAATAATTTGGGCCAAATTTTATTTTTTAATAAATCTGAAAATTAGAAAATTATGGGCTAATAAAATCAATTTATGAAGTTATGATTAAATATTAATTTTTGAAAAAATTATAGGATGCAAATGTATTTTTAAACAATTAATAGCAATCATGAAATTCATATACTTTTTGGGGCCTTTTTCTAATTTCTGAAAACTAAGGATGATGGGCCATGATGCAAATAATTAAATCGCAAATAAACCCTCCCCTTCTTCCTCTAAAATCACGACCTATAGCTAATTGGAAAACAAAATCCCTAATTCAACTTCATCCCCCTTTCTCTCATCACTCTCTCTTTCTTGACTGAAAATGAAGAAGAAATCCCCCAAAGTGAATTGGCTTGCCTAAATTCCTAAATCCCAATTTTTCTTCTCATCATCTTTGCAAAACCACGATAAGAGCAGGATAGAAATTAAAAATCCCCGATTTTATTTCTTAATCCCTAACTCTTCGCTCCACTCTCTCTCTCTCTCTCTCTCTCTCTCTCTCTCTCTCTCTCCCTTTCTCTCTCTCTCTCTCTCTCTCTATACCAGACACCCGGCGAGCTCGCCGCCGACCGCCCACAATCAGACCACTCAATCCAGACGAGAACGAAACCCAACTCAACGACGACACGACACGAGTTCAGTTGCAGTTGCTATTCACCGGCGACTCAACTACAAGGCTCAACTCTATCTAGATTTCAGAACAACGCCAAAGGCTGACCAACATAGCTCAAACCTCAACCACGGCTCGCACCTGCCCAAAACCAGACTCGATGCAGCCCAAGCTCAACGACACCCCTCTCCCCTACTTCGACAACCTAGACCAATGACTTGTCCGACTGATGTTGCGACTCGAACTCTACCGAGCAAAGTGAATCGTACACCAACCCAGCTTCCCGACTTCTCTCTCTGTTTCTTAATTTCTAGCTATTTTATGAAATCTGTTAGTTTAATTTCTAAATGTTCCCAAATGCAATATCATGTGTGTGCGAGATGAAATTAAATGATGAAACATGTTTTGGTTTTGTGTTGTTGAAATATGATGTGAAATTTGGGAGTGTACAGAGGCGTGAAATGTTTTGTAAATAAATCCTGGAAGTTGGTAGAAATTTCACAATTATATGTGTGAAGTATGACCACGATTTGAAGCGAGGAAAGATGATAGATTATACTTGGTTTTGATAGGTTAAATTGCATCTCAAATATGTTTAGGGCATAGGGCGATCTCACGACTTTGGTCGCAGAAGTTGTATCTCAAATGGGGTAATTTGATGATGAGGTTGTGTATGTGTTGCTAATTTCTGAAATGGTGTTTTTATAGATGTATAGATATAGGAAAACATAAATCAATCTTTGGTGTACAAATGAGAAAGATTAATACATAAAATTGAGTTGGAACACTTACTGAAATGTCTGAATTTTTGCAGATCTATGAGGAAGAACTTGGCATTTTGAATCCTTGTAAGAATTTTGTGGAATTTGTTTTGAGATCTTGAAATCTAGTCTGAGAGGTTTTAAGTATTGGTTGGGAAAATTTTTCTTTTATGTGAACATGAATGAGTATGGAAACTTCTAGGATGATGAGGTTAAAAATGCTTCCCTTATAAGCTTTGTTAAGCTTCTCTAGCAAGTTTTTCTAAGCTTCTCTAGCACAATTCTTCTCAACGGTAGATTATTTTGAGACAAATATCCAACTTCTAGATTCTTAGAGATAACCCAATAAATATTTTATCCCAAGCTTAACTACAAAATAAATCCATTCTATTTCGAAATAAATTCAACAAGCCCAAAATAATAATTCTAAGGCCCAAATTTAAATTCTAAAATTTCTCTTTTATACTAGGGGTGCAACATCGGACTTCCTCATGTTTGTCTAATTTATCGAGCATCAACAAATAAAATAAATTAAAATTCAATTCCAAGCAATTAAGCAATTTAAAATAATTCAAATTATGTAAAAGCGGGTCGTTACAACCCTACCCACTTAAAAAATATTTTGTCCTCGAAATTTATCTTACCGGGTGTCCTAAGGATGGGTACTTAGCTAGGATCTCTTCTTTATGCTCCCAAGTTGCTTCTTCCTTCCCGTGTCTACTCCACTGCACTTTAATTAGTGAAACTTGTCGATTCCTCAGCTCGTGGGTCTTCCTATCGAGGATAGTGGCAGGTTCCTCTTCATAAGTCAAATATTTGTTGAGTTGTATCTCCTCATGGTTGATAGTGTGACTTGGTTTATGCAAATACTTCCTTAGCATTGAAACATGAAAGACATCGTGCACTAACGACAACCCAGGTGGTAGAGGTAGACGATAAGCCACATTACCAATTCGTTCTAAGATTTCGAAATGTCCGATAAAACGAGGTCTCAACTTTCCTTTCTTCCCAAATCTTAACACCCCCTTTATAGGAGCGACTTTCAAAAACACTTTGTCTCCTACCTCAAAATGCAAGTCTTTTCTTCTTTTGTTGGCGTACAATCTTTGTCGATCTTGAGCAACTTTAATGTTATCTCGAATCTTCTCCACTGCTTCCACCGTTCTTTCAATTATTTCGGGACCTAAAATCTTTCTCTCTCCTACTTCATCCCAGTATGCCGGTGATTAACATTTTCATCCGTATAACGCCTCATACTGAGCCATGCCAATGCTGGAGTGGAAACTGTTGTTATAAGCAAATTCCACTAATGGTAAATGCGCCTCCCAGCTACCTCCTAAATCCATGACGCAAGTCCGTAACATATCTTACAATGTTTGTATAGTCCTTTCTGATTGGCCATCTGTCTGAGGATGATATGCCGTTGAAAACTTTAACTTTGTACCCAAAGCTGCATGCAAGCTCTTCCAAAATCTCGATGTGAAACAGGGATCTCGATCTGATATTATGGAGACTGGGACTCCATGCAATCGAACTACTTCTCTAATGTATAGTTGAGCGAATTGATCCATGGTGAAGGTCATTCTTATAGGTAAAAAGTGAGCCGATTTCATCAATCGATCCACTATAACCCAAATAGCATCATTATTCTTCACGGTCTTGGGAAGTCTAACTACAAAGTCCATTGTAATATGTTCCCACTTCCACGGTACCTCCAAAGGATTCAACAATCCTGACAGTCTCTGGTGCTCTGCCTTTACTTACGGACAAGCTAAACATCGAGCAACATAATCTGCAATAGTTCTTTTCATGCCATACCACCAAAAACTTCTTTTTAAGTCTTGATACATTTTGGTACTTCCAGGATGTGCCGTGTAAGGTGTTCGATGTACCTCGTCCAGGATTTCTCTCATTATGTCATTGTTCAGCCTTTCCTTAAAGAGTAGAGTCCCATCTGATAATATCGTGAATCCCTTAGAATCATCTGACACTTCTCTTGCTCGCATCTTTTCTAGAAAACCATCTTTCCTTTGTGCGATTCTAATTCGATCTCGAAGCGTCGGTTGAACTACTAATGCTGCAATTATAGCATCAACTTCTTCTGGCGTGGCTACAATCTCGAGACTCAACTTCTCAAAATCCTTGATCAGCTCCTCTTGTTGCCTGATTCCCTTTGTGGGATTCGTCTTTTTTTCTGCTGAGTGCATCAGCGACAACATTGGCCTTTCCTAGATGATACATGATTGTGCAATCGTAATCTTTGAATAATTCCAACCACCTCCTTTGTCTCATGTTCAATTCCTTCTGAATGAAGAAATATTTTAAACTCTTATGGTCTGTATAAATCTCACATTTACCTCCATAGAGATAATGTCTCCAAATTTTCAATGCATGCACAACTGCAGCTAACTCCAAATTGTGGGTGGGATAACTAACTCATGAGGCTTTAGTTGTCTAGAAGCGTAAGCAACCACTTTTCCCTATTGCATCAAGACGCATCCCAATCCTTGTTTTGATGCATCACTGTATATCACGAATCCCTTTGACCCATCAGGAATGGTCAATATCGGTGCCGTCACCAATCTTCACTTCAATTTTTGGAAACTCTTCTCACATTTTTCCGTCCACTCAAAAGGTATCCCCTTTCGCATTAGTTGCGTGAGTGGTCCAGCTATCTTGGAGAAACCTTCGATGAACCTTCTATAATATCCTGCCAATCCAAGAAAACTCCTCACTTCTCCCACATTGATTGGCGTATTACAATTACTAATGGCTTCCACCTTTGATGGGTCAACCTCAATACCTTCAGCGGTCATTACATGTCCAAGGAATGTTATACGATCCAACCAAAATTCACACTTCTTAAACTTGGCGTACAATTTCTCTTTCCTTAAAGTCTCCAACACAACTCTTAAGTGTGCCTCATGTTGCTCTTTATCTTTTGAGTACACCAAGATGTCATCAATAAACATAATAACGAATCGATCTAAGTAGGGATGAAATTCTCGGTTTATTAGATCTATAAATACACCAGGTGCATTAGATAATTCAAAAGGCATCACCACAAACTCGTGATGACCATATCTTGTCCTAAAGGCTGTTTTAGGAATATCGTCTTCTTTGACCTTCAATTGATGATACCCCGACCTTAGGTCTATTTTCGAGAACACGCTTGCTCCTCTAAGTTGATCAAATAAGTCCTCAATTCTCAGCAAGGGATACTTATTCTTCACGGTGAGACGATTTAAATCTCGATAATCTATGCACATTCTCATACTACCGTCTTTTTTCTTCACAAACAAAATCGGTGCTCCCCACGGTGAAACGCTCGGTTGAATATATCCCTTGTCTAAAAGTTCTTGAAGTTTGATCTTCAATTCTTATAATTCTGATAGTGCCATACGGTATGGTGCCTTGGACACGGGTGCTGCTCCTGGACTCAAATTGATCGCAAACTCGACTTGTCTATCCGGTGGTAATCCGGGTATCTCTTCAGGGAACACGTCTGTGAAATCTCTAACTTTTGGCACACTATCTAATGTCAGCTCTGTAGATGTCATCCCGATCACGTTCACTAAGAATCCTTGACATCCATCATTTCTCAACATCTTCAAAGCTTTCATTGTTGATATGATTCTTGGTCATCCACCTAAATTAGCTCCATAGAATACAAACTCTTCCTCGTTCAGTTTCTGAAATACTACTTCTCGATCACGATAACGAATCATTGCAAAAATTTTGCTTAACCAGTCCATTCCCAAGATTAAATCAAATTCTCACATTTCAAGGGTGTATAAGTCAGCCACAAGTTCCTTCCCTTCAAGGTCCAATCTAACATCTGTAGAAATTCTATCAGTTCTCAAGGTCTTTCCAGAAGGGATTCTAACGTCGAGAGCTAAGTTCTCTATTTCTAAACACAGTCCCAGCTTAGTACAAAGCTCAATAGAGATAAAAGAGTGTGAAACACCAGAATCAAACAGGGCTAAAACTGGCATTCTAGAAACTGATATCATACCTGACATCGTGCCACTCTTTTCTTCAGCTTCTTGTTGTGTAAAGGCGAACAATCGTGCATTTCCACCCTTCTTTGGCTCTTCACATTGCTTCTAGGGGCAGTTGGTTGTGATGTGTCCCGGTTCTTGACAGTTGTAGCAAACACCTTTATGCAAAAGACAAGGTCCTGGATGTGGCTTCTTGCATTTCGGGCACGAAAGGATTCCTATGGGTGCTCTATTTGTGGGACGTGCTTCAGGTTTGTCTCTCTTGATTGGAAAATTCCCATTTCCTTAGTTTCAATTGTCCTACTTTCTCTTCCCATGGTGATCCGTATTTCTTGGAGGAGCTTTATCCACTTCCAGTCCAGTAGCTACTTCATGTGCTTGTCTGACAGCTTCACTGTGGTTAGCGATCCCTTGAGCAGCCAGAATTCTATGTATCTCTGGTCGAAG
The DNA here is from genome assembly GCA_026008535.1 of Perilla frutescens. Taxonomy (NCBI): domain Eukaryota; kingdom Viridiplantae; phylum Streptophyta; class Magnoliopsida; order Lamiales; family Lamiaceae; genus Perilla; species Perilla frutescens. The sequence continues at coordinate 49,298,034 of BRKX01000010.1, forward strand.
GCCTTTCATGAACCAGTCTACTTTTTGATCTTCAGTTTCTAGCAGACGTGCTGTGTAGCGTGAGAGCTTATTAAACATTCACTCGTACTCTGTCACAGACAGATTTTCGTGCTTCAACTCTAGAAATTCAGTTTGCTTCTGCATGTGAAAAGCTCGTGAAAAGTACTTGTCCATAACGATCTCTTTAAACCTGTCCCAAGTCAAGCCTTGGCGTTCCTCTTCGGTCATGCCAGTTTTGTACGACTTCCACCAGTGGCCCGCATCCTCAGTGAATTGGAAGAGTGCACATGAGACCTTGTGTGCATCATCGCCCTATGTGCTCAAAGATTCGCTCGAGCTCCATGATCCATTCTTCGAGAATGAGGGGTCCACTCCTACTATTGAATCTAGGTGGAGTGTAGCGATGAAATTGCTCGATCACCTGATTAGTAGTTGGTGGAGTAGGTGCATTGGGTGCTCTATTTTGGTTATTCATTACAGCCTGAGTTTGCTGTTGGATGAATCCTTAGAGTGCTCTAATCAGATCAGGCATAAAGTTATTTCCCTCTACATTCGGTGCTTGATTGGGCTCGGGATTTCTAGGTGGACTTTGATTAAGGCGTGGTCATCCTCGTCATCTCATGATTCCTGTAACGCGCATGGGTAATCGAAGAAAACATACACTACTAAGTTAAGTCAATCGATAAGTCTATAAATACCTAGATATAAATAGGGAAGGATCTATGGAGAAAGCTTCTAAGTTCTTCTAAATTTCGAGGACTAAAAATAATTTCTATATCATTCATCATGCATTTCAAATTAATAGAACTTCTTTGCATAAATCATTTCACAACATCTCTCATTCTTTCTTTACATAAATTGCTTCTCATTCTTTCTTTGCATAAATCTTTTCTCAACATTTCTCATTCTTTCTTGATGCCCACCACTTAGATAACTTTTACAAAATAAATAAATTTGAGCAAAGCAAACAAAGTACCTTGGAGCAGAAGCACACGTGACTGAAATGGGTGGCGTACCATAAAATCAAACAATATAACTTTTCCAAATACTTCGAGTCTACAGGAAGGTAGACCCGCTCTCATACCACTAAATGTAACACCCTAAATTCTTTACTTTAAAATGTCACTCTTTCTATTCTTTAAAGTAGAAAATAATTAACAATTATAATAATTCAGGCAATTTTAATTTATTATTTTTTTTCATGCTAGAAATTGTGTAAGAGAATAATTAATGAATAGTATCACCTTAAAAATATGTGCTTATTTTAAAATACGTATTTTTTTTATAAACATAATTTAATTTCTAAGCGGGGGAAAATAAAAAATATAAGTTCTAGATCATAAAATTCCTAATTGATAAAACCATAATATCTAATTACTAATTTAAGTTAGTTCAAAAGTCATTAGCCACAAAGTGTTAGGCTCAAAATAGATTTACTTTACTAATAAATCTCAAATATTCGAGTTAAATATCCAAAACATCAAAAGCTAGGCCACTCCATTTCCTTCACGATGCTCCAAGCTCACTGACCTGAAAATATTAAAAATATGGGGGTGAGTACTCTTAAAACGTACTCAGTGGTGGGGGATCATGGGCATTTCTTTCTATTTATCCAACTGAATTTAAATCGCAGGAATAATGGATTTAGGGTACTTCTTCTTCTTCTTTTCGGATATATCACACTGTGCACAGGACATACCTCTTCTGTTGTGTAAGCCACGCTCTAACTGCGTGCGTTACACTTTCGGGTGCGTACGAAACACTATTATGTGCGTATAAAATGCTATCCAAATCCCGTTCACGACAAATTCAGTGGATTAAAAAAATGATTTCTCTTTCTCAAAAATCATATATAACATATACTTTTGTAAATAATATGACTCATTTCAAAGCACAACTTTAAAGCAGAGATTTACTCACCTGAGTAGAGAACACGTAAAGTCGAGCACAAAATCACACAGTGGACGAGGGTCCTAATTGCGCCGCACCTAGTATCAAAATAAATAATTTTAATTAAATAATTTGGACCAAATTTTATTTTTTAATAAATCTGAAAATTAGAAAATTATGGGCTAATAAAATCAATTTATGAAGTTATGATTAAATATTAATTTCTGAAAAATTTATAGGATCCAAATGTATTTTTAAACAATTATGAGCAATCATGAAATTCATATACTTTTTGGGGCCTTTTTCTAATTTCTAAAAATTAAGGATGATGGGCCATGATGCAAATAATTAAATTGCAAATAAACCCTCCCATTCTTCCTCTAAAATCACAACCTACAACTAATTGGAAAACAAAATCCCTAATTCAACTTCATCCCCCTTTCTCTCATCACTCTCTCTTTCTCGACTGAAAATGAAGAAGAAATCCCCCAAAGTGAATTGGCTTGCCTAAATCCCTAAATCCTAATTTTTCTTCTCATCATCTTTGCAAAACCACGACAAGAGCAGGATAGAAATCAAAAATCCCCAATTTAATTTCTTAATCCCTAACTCTTCGCTCCACTCTCTCTCTCTATACCCGACACCCGGCGAGCTTGCCGCTGGCCGCCCACAATTAGACCACTTAATCCAGACGAGAACTGAACCCAACTCAACGATGACACGACACGAGTTCAGTTGTAGTGGCTATTCACCGGCGATTCGACTATAAGGCTCGACTCTATCTAGAGTTCAGAACAACACCGAAGGCTGACCAACATAGCTCAGACCTAAACCACGGCTTGCACCTGCCCAAAACCAGACTCGATGCAGCCCAAGCTCAACGACACCCCTCACTCCTGCTTCGACAACCTAGACCAATGACTTGACCGACTAATGCTGTGACTCGAACTCTACCGTTCAAAGTGAATCGTATACCAACCCAGCTCAACGACTTCTCTCTCTATTTCTTAATTTCTAGCTATTTTATGAAATCTGTTAGTTTAATTTCTAAATTTACCTAAATGCAATATCATGTGTGTGCGAGATGAAATTAAATGATGAAACATGTTTTGGTTTTGTGTTGTTGAAATATGATGTGAAATTTGGGAGTATACAGAGGCGTGAAATGTTTTGTAAATAAATCATGGAAGTTGGTAGAAATTTCACAATTATATGTGTGAAGTATGAGCACGATTTGAAGCAAGGAAACATGATAGATTATACTTGGTTTTGATAGGTTAAATTGCATCTCAAATATGTTTAGGGCATAGGGCGATCTCACGACTTTTGTTACAGAAGTTATATCTCAAATGGGTTAATTTGATGATGAGGTGGTGTATGTGTTGCTAATTTCTGAAATGGTGTTGTTACAGATGTATAGATATAGGAAAACATAAATAAACCTTTGGTGTACTAATGAGAAAGATTAATACATAAAATTGAGTTAGAACACTTACTGAAATGTCTGAATTTTTGCAGATCTATGATGAAGAACTTGGCACTTTGAATCCTTGTAAGAATTTTGTGGAATTTGTTTTAAGATCTTGAAATCTAGTCCAAGAGGTTTTGAGTATTGGTTGGGAAGATTTTTCTTTTATGTGAACATGAATGAGTATGGAAACTTCTAGGATGATGAGGTTAAAAATGCTTCCCTTATAAGCTTTGTTAAGCTTCTCTAGGAAGTTTTTCTAAGCTTCTCTAGCACAACTCTTCTCAACGGTAGATTATTTTGAGACAAATATCCAACTTCTAGATTCTTAGAGATAACCTAATAAATATATTATCCCAAGTTTCACTACAAAATAAATCCATTCTATTTCGAAATAAATTCAACAAGCCCAAAATAATAATTCTAAGGCCCAAATTTAAATTCTAAAATTTTTCTTCTATACTAGGGGCGCAACATCGGACTTCCTCATGTTTGTCTAATTTATCGAGCATCAACAAATAAAATAAATTAAAATTAAATTCCAAGCAATTAAGCAATTTAAAATAATTCAAATTATGTAAAAGCGGGTCGTTACAAGTATTATGTGTGCTTGAAACTATCAACCTAGTGAACAAGTATTATGACCATTATTTTCTTCGCAGTATAAACATTCGCTAGTGTACGGTGTAATTGTAGACAATAGTGAGCACGAGTATCATTTCCACATGTAGCAAATTACAATGTGAATACTAAAACATAGACACTTTATTAATATCTAGACACTCAAATAATTGAAGAGAACATATCAATAAATAACTTAAATACTTAATTAAATCTATTAATAAAAATAATAGATTCTATAGGAGAGTTCACAAAATGGCTTTTAGGATCGATTTATTGATTACCTAACCTTATTTAATTCATCAATGGTGAAAAATCATTTAACTGATTGTTTTCATGAACATATGTCATAACATATAAATAATGAACATGCACTTCACTGAGTCGGTTCTTCACACATCATTACCCACAATCAAGTACTTTGGACTATAATTCCTATGCAATGCTTGTTCCCTTGATCGGTTCTTCCAAGCATCACATATATTGATTATCATATTTTATCCAACTAAATTAATCAGTCACGAGTGAGAATTTTTCAATTAATTATCTTGCATACATATGTTGCTGCAGTCAACATACACATGCGAGATTCAAACTAGGAAACTAAAAAATCCAATGATAACTGAAAAATATATCTTAATAAATCAAACCATGAAATCAAATGCATTTACAAACTTAAAAATCCAATAAAATAATTACCTAGACATAATTAAATAAAAAGAAAAAAACATGAACATGATAAATAAAATAATGTTCAATACAATCAAGAACTATGAGTCTTCAATTTTGACGTAGACAAAATCTTCGCTTCTCCAAAGCCTCTATTGTGCCTCCATAATTGTATTCACATCTTCACATCTTATTTTCATCGGTACTGAACTGTGGTGTACTGAATGCATTTTCTAATGAGCAGATGGGGGTATTTATATTGTTGGAGGGAATCCTAAGGTTAAAAAAAGCCAAAGTTGAGAAAAGCCTTAAAATCCTAAATTGGATCGGTCTGGACCGACTGAAAGGTCGAGTGGTTTCAAGAGACCCTCAGATCGACCTGATCATGAGAAAAACAAGCCTTCTAGGTTGACTAGAGGGTTAGGTCGACCCTCGGGTGACCCTGTGCGGGCGGGGTTCTTTAAAATGATTTATTTTCACTCATTTTTTGTCCAATTGAACTGATTCAACTTGTGCAACGCTCATAACTCGATTATCCATCTTTCTAGACTCTTTAAACACCATTTGGATAATTTTAAATTATTTTCATCAATTCTTGTGGGCTTTGCTCTTTTAACTCCAATCTAAGAGCCCAAACGATCTCTCATTTAGCTCTCCAAGCACATACTTGATCATTTTGCATCAAATAATCATCAAATTCATCACTATTACTGCAAAAGTGATAAATACATCAAAAACCCCAAATGATAACATAATGAGCACAAAAGCTATGAAAATCACCCAACTTATAAACTTAAAGATCATATTTGGTTGTAATGTAGGCTCTTTGGACATGTGGAGAAATATTTGACTGTGTAACTCAGCTTGTACTAAATGAGTTGATCACTCTCAAATACTCTAAATCATAAAACAAATCACCAAATAATTCATGTTGAATTTTTGTTCAGCAGAGAAAATTAATGATGAGTCTTTTATGCTCTCTTTATATATGTTAGGAAAAACTATCAAGGAACCCCTAGATTAGGTTTTGATGAGATGTCAAAATTATTTGTGAAAAACTGACTGAAATTCAAGCTGCAGATCGAAGCCAATTAATCCAGGGCATCATCAAAAAGGATATCAAGCAAAGTCAAAGTCAACTAATCAAGAGTATGGTCAGCAAGCTGAAGTATACGTCAGAAGTCAACTGAACTGAGAAGTTAAGAGGTTGAACAGTTGAAACGAACTGACAACTAAGTCAGCTAAGTTGGGGGATAAAAGAGTCAACTAAGGGAACTAATAAGAAATCAGTTTAGACTGAAGACAGGAAGTATCCAACTGATGACCAACTGGAGCAACAGCTAAACTCAGTTAACGAGCTCAAAACTGCCAACTGGAGCAACAGCCAAACTCAGCTGACGAGCTTAAAACTGCCAATTGGAGCAACAGCCAAACTCAGCTGACGAGCTCAACACTGCCAACTGGAGCAACAGCCAAACTCAGCTGACGAGTTCAAAACTGCCAACTGGAGCAACAGCCAAACTCAGCTGACGAGCTCAAAACTGCCAACTGGAGCACAGTCAAACTCAGCTGACAAGTCCAGAACTGACAACTGGAACTCAAAGCTGCCAAGAAAACAGTAGCCAGAGAACCTTGGAGGTTATTGCTCAAACTGTCGAATCTTGGAATAAATGCTTCAACAAAGATCCTGGAATTAAATATCCAATGAAGATCGATTAGCAGAGTAACGGCTACTTCAAACCAAAAGCTCCAAGCGATCATTCTCCATTGATGAGCCACAGGGCCACCGATCAATGGACAATGGAACTCAACAGTCATAAAATCACTCCTCTATAAAAGGCGAGTGAATCAGAGTTCAAAAAAAAAAACGCTAAGAACTCTCAACTCTCTCAAGCAGAACCAAGAATAATCCTTCACCTGCACAACTTTCGCATATACAAGCAAGAGCTTTTCTTTCTCTCTCCCACTCAAGCTCAAGTTCAACATTTAATAGAAACTGCGAGAGTTTAACTGAGAAGAAGAAATTCATAGAGTCAAGATAATCAGCCAACTGTTGACAATCCAGCCAGGGCAGTCTTCTCAGTTTCAGCTACACAACGATCAACTACTCAGCTCAATTGAAGGAGCACATCAGTTGATAACCCTTGTTCAAGACTAACCTCTTGAAGATCGAAAGAGATCTAAAACTTCGTAAAGACGACAATAGCACCTACCTTCCTAGCGAGCAGTTAGGAACTTCAAGTGTGAGTCGTCGACCCGCTGAGGTAGCGAGTAGTTACCAGGTTCAGCCAACTGCCCTTCATTGTATAATTTGTAAAGAAACTCAAGTTATATAGCGAAGTTGCCCTTCTGCGGAAGGAAGAGAGGACGTAGAAGTTTGAGTCTTCGAACCTCTATAAATTGCTGGTGTGTTGTACTATTTTGGTTATTGCATATCTTTGAACTGCACACAATCTCACACAAGCTGCACTTAAACTGTCTTAGTTGTTCAATAAGTCTGTGCATAGATAAGTTTCATTAAGCGAGTCAAAGGGCCCTGTTATTCTGCACTTAAAGTAAAAAGTTTTAATCAGTTTATTCACCCCCTCTAAACTGATATCTACTCGCCCGGGACCAACGATATAATTTTTCTTTCATTTTTATAAGCTTATAAGACACCATAATAATTTTCAACACAATGCTATTTCACAACATGATAGCAATTCTTGCAACAATCGATCCATACCAATTTCCCCATGCATCTAAATATGAAATTCCTCAATCCCTCGGCTTCTAAAGTTTAGGCATAAAAGGCTCAAATGGGTTGATCATGGAATCTTTCAGAGATAGGTAAAAACATAGGATAAATCAAAGTTTAACAAAAATGGCCTAAAATCATTTTTCCAATTCAATTATACTATGTGGTCTCGAAACAGATACCAAAGAAAGTTCTAGAGGTTAACTGTATAATTTGACACACTAAAAAAAATAAATCATGTTAAAAATGTAAATAGCAATCAAAGCTCAAAATCTCACAGGTTCATTTGTTTTCCATATTTCTAACAAAATTCAATTCATGCTATTAATTCCCACCATCAACAATCACCATGCTCAATTATCAATATAAAAAATTAAAAAATATTTCGATTACCTAATGAAATCCCAAAAAAAAAATCCTCATAAGTAATTAATTTCACCAAATCACAACCTCAACAATTCCATTTTTCCTCATTAATTGAAAGACAAACAACAATTTAAATAAATTGAAGATGAAAGACTGCTCCAAAACTACCACTCATCAATAAAGGTGCTCTAAAAACACACAAAACTAAAAGAATGAACAAGGTAAAGACACGAAAATAGCAATAGCACATAAGCTCTGAGAATTTGAAATCATAAACAACCTTATAAGAAAAATCAGCATGATGCAATAAAAATCAATATATCATACTGGCCTTAGAAAAATAAAAATTATATCTTAACCACCCTCACATTTCCCAAACTCATTCAAAACACCGTAAAAAATAAGTTTGAAAAGAGAAATGGGTTAAGATAGAAATACCTCTCCTAAAGATCACTAAGGTCCAGGTGCTGCATAATGTACATCCATTGAATCATGTGCATCCATGATCACTCATTTTTCAAATTTTTGACTGCTTGATCACTTTCTCGTCTTACAACTATCAAATATTCGGTACCTATACTAAACTAAACATAAATATAAAAACATGAAAGAAAAACTAAAGTAAGAAAATAAAATAAAACGGTTGAGATAAATTATCTTCAAGTTCCCCCAAACTTATTTGTTGGATACAAATAAATTTGAGGTAACCAAAAACAACTTATCTTGGGAACTCACAGATGGAGGATTTTGTGTACTTCACTATCAATGATGTTATAGAACCCATCATGTGGCTTTTTTTTTCATCCTCCAAATCCTAGATGCTTTGGATTTGACTCTCTTTCTTGGAGTTTGCTATATAGGAAATTTACCTTCATCAATAAGATTCAAGACTATGCATTTTTCAATTCTTGTGCACCATTTATCACCTATAGCTCTCTTGGATGGATTATGGGGCTTTTCTCCCTTTATGGGAAGATCTTCAATTTCTAATTCTTTTTTTTGAAAACTTAGGCAACTTTTCTATAGTCTTTAGCTTCATCTCGGATTCCTCAGGCTAAATTTCTTTCATCTCTCGCTGAATCTCTGCAGCTAGAATCTCTACAGTTGAAGTTACTATTACATTTGGCTGAATTTTTGCTATCTCTAGCTGCATTTTCTTCTTCTTTGGATGCATCTCTGCAACTGGAATGTCTATAGTTGGGATCTCAGCTATCTCTGGGAGCTTTTTTCTACTATCTCTTGTGGTATCTCTACAACCTTTATTGTTGTCGGCCTCCTTATCAATCTCCCAGAAAATTTAATTGGGGGGACATACATAGGATGAAGATGTAACAACAAGCGTTATTCACCCTTTAAGTGAATTTCATGCGTCTGCTATGGCTGTTGCTTAGATTTACCTAAGAAGTAGCATGAAACTGACTCTATTCGTTCTAAATGTTCAAGGTGTTTAAGACATCCAACAAATTTTCCCTCAACATCTTGAAAGCACTGTCCATCTCTTGCATAGATTGGTCATGTTCCAACTCTAAAGAACTCTCAGTTAATTCCTCCAAGTTGGGCTTCTTTGGCTCATTTCCATAGATAACAGAAAAACCAAGTGGAAACTACAATATATCATTCAGGTTAACATAATAAAAATTGAAAGAATTAAAATTACCCGAATAATAATCATGAGTTTCTCCTTATTAGTCTTGGTCATAGTTGTTGAAGTTGTCTTGGTGGAAAAAATTCAACTCCTCCCTATATCTATTCAGCAACTCCATATGAATTGAAATTTCTATGGTGGGAAAAATTCAACTCCTCTCTATATCTTTGTTCAACAACTTCATATGATTGTCTCATATATTCATCTTGCTCATCTTGAATCATGGAGTTTAGTTCCTTTCACAATTATGTTGCTTTTGACTGTAATTTCAACAGAGTCTTTTCTCTCTAATTCAACATAAGTAGCATAAAGATCCGTTTCTCCATCTTTAGCCATTTTTTTGTACCCGCAATCTCAAGAAGAATAATTAGAAAGAGAAAATAAAGATTTTTTTTAAAAATCTATCCTACTAACTCAGTATCAGAATTAATATCACAAAATTATTCTAAACAATCCTCGGTAACGATGCCAAAACTTGACCACTATTTTTCTTCACAGTAAAAACATTAGCAAGTGTACGGTGTAATTGTAGATAATAGTGAGCAGGAGTATCGTATCCACATGGATTGTGATGACAAATAACAATGTGAGTACATAGACACCTCATTAATATCTAGATACTCAAATAATTGAATAGAGAAGTAGAGAACATATAAATAATTACTTCAAAAGCAAAATATAATTAACTTAAATAATTAATTAAAACTATTAATGAAAATAATGGATTTTAGACTAGAGTTCACACAATGACCTTTTAGGATCGATTTATTACTTAACCTTATTTAATTAATCAGTGGTGGACAATCATTTAACTGTTATCAGACTGTTCTCATGAACATATGTCATAACATAGAAATAACGAACATGCACTTCACTGGGTCGATTCTTCACACACGTCATTACTCACAATCAAGTACCTTGGACTATAATTCCTATGCAACACTTGTTCACTTGGTCGGTTCTTCCAAACATCACATAAATTGATTAACCTATTTTATCCCACTAAATTAATCAGTCACGAGTGAAAAATTTCCAATTAATTACCTTGCCTACATATGTTTCCGTAGTCAACATACACATGAGAAATCCAAACTAGAAAATCAAAAACCCAATGATAACCAGAAAATATATCTCAATAAGTAAACCATGAAATCCAATGTACTTACAAACCCAATAATCAAATAAAATAATTATCTAGAAATAATTAAATAAAAGGAATAAAACATGAACATGGTAAACAAAATAATGTTCAATATAAATAAGAACCCAGAGTCTTCAATCTTGACGTAGCCAAAATTTTCGCTTTTCCAAAGCCTCTGTTGTGCCTCCATAATTGTATTCACCTCTTCACATCTTATTTTCACTGGTACTGAACTTTTTTTGTATAGAACGTCTTTTCTAATGAGTAGAGGAGGGTATTTATATATTGTTGGAGGGAACCCTAGAGTAAAAACAAGCCCAAAGTTGAGAAAAGCCTTAAAAATCCCGAATTAGATCTGTTTGGGTTGACTGGAGGGTCGAGTGGTTTCAATCGACCCCAGGTTGATCCAGCCATTAGCAAAACAAGCCTTCTAGGTCGACTAGAGGGTCGGGTCAACCCTCGGATGACCTTGTGCGTACGGGCTTCTCTAAAACAGTCTGTTCCCACTCATTTTTCGCCCAATTGAGCCGATTCAACTTGAACAACGCTCATAACTTGATTAGCCATCTTTCTAAGCTCTTTAAACCATTTTGAATTATTCTCATCAATTCTTGTGGGCTTTGCTCTTTTAAATCCAGTCTAAGAGCCCAATTGGTCCCTCCTTTAGCTCTCCAAGTACATACTTGATTATTTTGCATCAAATAATTATCAAATTCACCACTATTATTGCAAAACTCACAAACACATAAAAAAAACCCCAAATGATAACATAATGAGCACAAAAGCTATGAAAATCACACAACTTATCAACTTAAACATCATTAATTCATATTCAAAAATTGTATAAAATACACAGTTGTCATATTACATAGGGTTCAATAAATCTTCGTGTACTTAATTGAGAGTAATGCCATGTGTGAAGAACCGACCAAGTTAAGTGAATGATCATTATGTCTATGTTATTGTATGTGCCTTAATAAGCAGTCTGATAACAAACCAGTGATTGACAGCCATTGATAAATTAAAGACTAAGTTGGGTTTGCAAGAATTAATGAATATAGATAGATCAGACAATAATCCAATTTACCTAAAACCTACGCTTTTCCAATTAATTGTTCATGTAATTTAACTTGCTGTTTTATTTGCTTTTAATTATTTTCCTCTTGCTTGTGAAGTTAGTGTCTAGATATTGATTAGATGTTCGTGTTTGAGAACATAGAAGTTAAAGTCTCTGTGGGATACGATACTCTTGCTCACCTACATATTACAATAACGTCATGCACTTGCGGTCACTTAGTTGTTAATAAATAGGTGTCACTAACAACGGAATATTTCCCTTGTTAAATAATTTTTAATATTTTAAAAATGACGATCGATATTTACCGATGGAAATATTCTGCCATTAAATGTTACAACGGATATTATGACGT